>BQMB01002375.1:0-42500 GCA_027943415.1 Closterium sp. NIES-67
CATCCATCCATCCATCCATCCATCCATCCATCCATCCATCCATCCATCCATCCATCCATCCATCCATCCATCTATCCATCCATCCATCCATCCATCCATCCATCCATTCATCCGCCCTTTCATCCACCCACATGCTCACGTCCATGGGCTGCGATGGGGCGTTAAGTCGGCCCCTAAGGGACTCGCATCGCATGCTCACACCGACCATCGCTTGTTGTGCCACTTTAACTCGGCTCCGTCGGCACTCACATGCTGACGACCATCCACGTGGACGGGTCACAAGACACGCCCAGCCATGCCCCGCAGTCATCCTCGCTGCTCCATGACGTCAGCACCTGCCCCGTGGGGTCCAGACTCGTCTTCAGCTCCAGTAACGCCGGCACTGCACGGGCAGAGGCAGAGGCAGAGGCAGAGGCAGAGGCAGAGGCAGAGGCAGAGGCAGAGACACGGGCACGGGCACAGACGGCAGGGGTGGGGAGATAGAGTTGGGGGGGCAAATTCGAGGGCAAACAAGGGTTAAAGGACTTAATTGGCTATAAACGGAGGCGGGCGGGGCAGAAGAGACGGACACAGGTCAAGAGAGAAAACCAAGTACTTGATGCGTTTCGAGAGAACGAGGGGCAAAGGGATGGAAGGAGGGGGGGGAAAGGGGGAGAGGGGGGAGGGGAGTGAGGGAGGGGAATGGGGGAGGAGGGAGGGGGGGAGTTGGTTGCTGGAGAAAAGTGTACTTTGCGTGGCGGAAGGCGGTGCGGCGGCCACAAGCGCAAAGCGCGCCGATAGGGTCATGACCGAGAGCAGCAGCGTAAGAAGGGCCACAGCGGTTTCGTTGGAGGGCAGAAGCCCACGCATCCGATACACCTCAGTGCCTCCTGTCCCTGCCGTCGCTCCTCTCGCACCCGTCGCTTCCGTCGCTTCCGTCGCTCCCCTTGTCCGCGCGACACCGTGGCGACGACGCCGTGCTTTGTGCGACGTTCGTCGCGGACAGATCGCATGCACGCCAATGCTCGTGCGACTTCGCGCAGCCTCCTCCTCCATCGCCCCCGCCGGAATAAAAACCACCATGCGACTCCTTCCCCCGTGCGATTCCTTCCCGTGCGACTCTACCAAAAACCTTTCAAGGTATGACCTAGTCGAGCGTCTTCCTGGTGCAGTTTGGTGGGAGCGAACCTAACTTAACCGAGTCAACCGAGTCAACCGAGCCAACAGAGTCAACCGAGTCCAGCTAATCGTAAACCGTGTCCGCGATGTCCGCCGCTACTCAACGTTCCAGCCGCCGGAAACCCGCCGCTAATCGCGTGGGAAGGATGTCTAAGCTACAAAAGCCATGGCGCTGGCAACAGGAAACGGAAAGCCGCGGTGACGGGAGCGGATGACGAACCTATCTATGACTGGATCTGGACCACGACATGATGTCCCGTTAAGTGCTGGCTCGGTTTCCGGCACTTACGACTCCACCTGGCGCGTTGCGATAGGCTAAGCGCGACCTGATTGGACCGATTAGGGTGCGGTTGGAGTAGTCCTTTTTGACATGGACAAGCTTATATCGGGTCATAGAGCGGAACAAGAAACGAGAGGCGACGACATATTTGTAGTGAGCGTCCGCGTTAAACGTCCGCGGTAAGCGCTAAGCAACCTTCTGCGAGAACAACCTGCTTGACATGCTTCTTGCACGAAAAGCCACCGGCGGCGCGGTTACAACATAAATACTGTATCTAAATAGAACTACTGTCGTTAGGTATGCGGTACAGATGGTGAGCTAAGGACGATGTCATGATCAGTCCAAGTCGACGGACAGCCAGATAAAAAGGTAATGGCTATCATTACGTACACGTAGCAGTATCCTTGACCCCAGTGCCTAGCGTAGAACACGCCTAGTGGTGTGCGAATGATTAGCAGGTTGCTGCGCTGGCGCACGCACGTGCGTGTTAGATATCCTCATCCTCTGTTCACTCCACAGGAACGGCTTTACATGAAACACCACATCATACCACATCAAAACGTTGAAATAACGCATGACAACGCACCACAAAGCACCAAAAAGCACCACACCACACTGGACAACGTTTACTACCCCGCACAAACGGAGGGAGATTCCTACTTCATTCTGGCTGGAGGGGCGCTTCTCTGGGCGCTTCAACCGATGGTGTACCATCAATCCCATCAATCCCACCTCTGCTTCTGCCTTCACTACCTCGTGTCAGGTTTCGGTTCGGTTCGGCCGATGCCAGACGAAATGGTAGCGCAAGAAAATGGTGGGAAAATAGAGATGCTTGGTCATAACATGTATTGCTTTGGGGGGAAAAATGAAGAGGCTCGGCACGGACCGAGCCTCGATTGCCAGGCATGAAGAGCCAAGGTGGCTGACCCTCTGGAGAAGCAGGATTGGGCCAAGTTTCACGAAGTAGGTGCCGAACTTCTCGGGCAGAGCGTGTACTCGAATGGGAATACCTGCTGGGTTTTACCAGCAGGTTCGGACAACACTTCGGTCGGGCCATAGCGTTCCCTTCAGTACGGTTCAGTGAGGTGCTTCGCGTTTCCTAAAGTTCCGATTAAACATCTAGAACGTTTAGTTAGGAGTTTTAGCATTAATGAATGCTTATAACACTCGGCCTCATATTGGTTTAGGGGGACTGACTGCTCAGGGTCCCCCTTGTGAGAACCCATGTTTTTCAGGTCGGTTTTTGGACGTAGCATGCTTTGTCAAACAAAAGAAGATTTCATGTTTGATGAATCAGGCTTACCTTTCAGGACTTTCATAATTGTGGGTCAGACTTCATTGTTTTAACCAGCAGAGCATGCAACATATCATGTGCCATAATACAAGGCATTTATGCAATAACGTCATTTTGAACATCAGTTCGACTGATGCCGTGCATTCTGCTCTTCATTAGTCTGCTGTTGCTAAGCATCATCTTCGTTTGTTTCATCGCCACTGCTTCTGAAGTCCTCTCCTTCTACCAGTCCCTCATCCTCTTCCTCCTCTCCCACCTCCGCTTCCTACTCCTCCTCCTCCTCCTCCTCCTCCTCCTCCTCCTCCTCCTCCTCCTCCTCCTCCTCCTCCTCCTCCTCCTCCTCCTCCTCTTGGAGAATGCTTCCACCTATTCCACTTGAAACACCTTCATCGCCTCCTCTCACACTTGATCGTAGTCCAGGAGTGCCATGCTCATGAGATCTTCTAGCGCCACATTGCTCAAGCTGCCACGGCACCAGCTCTTGATAAGTTTTTCCGACTAAAGCCCCTCTCGTACTTCACCGTGCTCAGTGGCAGCACCGCCAGTGCCACCCAAATTGTGATTCTAGTCCGGGTATGCGTTCAGATAGTCGTCAGTTTTCAGCATCGTGATGAGGCCTTAATTGAACTTCCATTCCCCTAAGGGAGCATCCTTCAGCAGGGGGTTCAAGACAGAGAGCTCCTTTAGACGACACCTGCGGGTGGAGGAAGAGTAAAAGGGAAGGGCGGGGTAGAGGTGTGAGAGCAGGTTTGTAGGGTGGTTACTTTACACGTAGATGCGACGAGGATGCACACAGACAGGGAATCGGGAGTGGGGTCAAGGAGTCGAACACTAGTAAGTACATACGGCAAAGCTTACGTGGCAATACCTCTCTCCTGCCAGCTGCGCGGAAGTGATCGAACAAGGGTTGCAACCATTCCATGCACTAGCTGTTTCGCTCCTTCTTCCCCGACGGCCGCGAGTGAAGAGCTTGTAGCCAGTCAGCTTCTCGAGGTCACCCAGGCGCTCGAGGATGTTTTGCACTGACGCCTTTGCAAACTGCATGCATAAATGGCATCACTCATTGTGGTCCTCGCTCGCGGTGTCGTCTTGCATTTGGAAGCGGTGCAAAATTGCCTCTCCGTTGGACTTCCACCCTTCAACCATGGCGTCGTTGCTTGTGTGGTATGCCTTGATGAAGGCAGAGAGGATCAGGGAGTTGCCACCCCCGAAGTTGGCGCCACTCTCCATGTAGCGCTGCTTGATGTACAACGACTGTCCTCCTAACCAGTCCATGGACCACGATCAGGTCCACTTATGGGGGGAACGGGCAAGGGAGAGCTCAGAGGCACACACAATTAGACCACAAAACTAGACAGACAAGAACTAGACCGTCCTGGCGGGCTAAGAATGCTTAGTTGGGGCTATTTAACAAGGTACGTATATCAGCAAATACAGTAAGTACAAGTAGAAGTGGAACTTGTAGCTTTTAACAAGGCTGTACATCTCCTCGTCTTACTCAAGCAAGAGAGTGACCATGGGAGGGAGAACTGCAACGAGCTGAATGACAGCCTCACCACGAGGCAACCCGCATCTATTGAAAATACCCTGCATCTTGAGGCTTTTCTGCGTGAAGATGCCATGCAGCTCCTTGAACTGCGCATGCCAGTTTCTCGAGTGCCCCAACAGCTCTGCAACAGTATGGTTGACCTTGTTGGCAATGGCGAGCTTGGGGACGACTGTTGCAGCATCTTTCGCCACCAATGCCTCCTTGAATTAGCAATACAGTCATGTTCGATTAGAGCAGAGGGACAACAAACATTAACTTAAGCGGATCAGCAGTCACGGATGTCCGAAATGGGCAACATACCAAATATGGTATCTTTATTTGCATGCGTTTGACAAGCCCGTTGTTGGTGCCCTTAATGATGCCAACAATCTTCAATGGGCGAGGCACCAATCTTGGACAAGTGTTCCTAATTCAGTACACGTATGGACGTTGCATCACATTGGTATAGCATTAGACGCTAAAGAAACTCAGTCACGACATGGTAGTCACACAAGAAACTAGTAGATAGAATGCAGCGAGCAGCATCGTGCACCAGGCTGCGAATGAGCGGAGACGCGCGGACAACATCACTCGTCGGGCTGCGGACGAGCAGAGACGAACGAGCAACCTCATGCGCAGGCTGCGAATAAGTGGAGACGGTGGACATAGGATGTTTACGGGGCTATGCAGCAGTGCAGATGCACGGGCTGGTTCACGCTTGGAGCTGCGAGGCAACGGTGGGAAATGATCGATACTTGTATCAGCCATAATCCACTTGGTCGTCGGCTTTGTGGGACACAGTAGGAAATCCTGTGCAGACTGCGATACGGGCTGGGCACTAGCTTGCCCAATGGCCTCCTTGCTGTTGCGGAGTTTTGAGCCATGCACCTGCCACCCCTCATTCACTCATTATAGGAGATGGAGAGGGAGAGATCGCAAAAAAAGTGGTGCTGAGAGAAGAAACGGAGCAACTAGCAAACGTGGGTAAAAAACTGTCGTGATAATAGTGCCCTTTTCTTGTTTTCCCAGCCTCGCAAGAAAGTGATGAAATAGGTGGGGCCTGCAGAGCAGAGAGAAGGGGGAGGGGATGAGAGGAGGGCAAATTTGCATCGCGGAATGGCTGCATGCATGACGGTGAGACAGGTGCGTTGTCGGTAGTGCCAATGGTGAGTGAACTGCCGAAAATCAGACACCTATTGTTTGTTTCCTCACAAATTTCGCTAAGGACCAATCCTGTTCCTAACACTTGTTCCAGCATACCCTCAGAATTGTTCGTTAATCTGCCTAAGGACCAATTACCTTCCTCCACCCATGTGCTCCATGTCGATGGGTGATTTTGGTTAAGGACCAATCACGCCCCTCACATGTGCTCTAATAGGCCGAGTATAGACCCCGTTCCAAGTGTGATTGCACTTCAGGTGGCAGGTCGCGGGGTGGGACTTCCGCCCACACTTGCAGAATTGGTGGTACTTTGCCACCCCTGTAAGGTAACATTGTTGCACAGCAAGGCAAAATGCATGCATTTATTATCTTCTTCATTCCTTGTTGCTCAGCCACATCGTCTTGTTTGTTAACCATTGTTTTCCGATGCCATAGGAGGGAACGCCCCTGCCAGTGTCGACCCTGCTGACGCCGATGACCCACCTAGCAAAACACCTCCTTAAGGTCTTCTTCCCCTATCTGGTTTAGATTTCCTCCGCTCAGATCATGCCTCTATAGTGCCTCCGCCTCAAGGCTCCGCCAGCCAGAGGAGCCACCCGTTGCTAGTGAACCAGGGAAGCCACCAGCGTGCGTTGTGACCGCTCGCTCTTGCTCCTGTTGTTACATCGTCTAGCAGAAGCCCATCTCTCTCACTTGCTAGCACCGCTCCATTGACCGTGCGCTACAGCATCCCAAGCGTGTTAAGGCTTTTCTCTATAAAGAAATGGCACAAGGGGGGCTACACGCAAAGCATGCTAAGCACTAGTGGGCACCTCCAGCAACCTTCTCCGCTGCTATACCCAATCCCCAGACCCGACGAGCAAGAGAAGCCACCGCGTGACAAGGTTTTGAAGAAGGAGCTAGCGGAGCAGGAACACCTGCTCACCAAGCTTAAGTGTACTACGAATTGGCTTCCTTTATTCATGTGCGTTTGCTAACAAAGATAAAGAATGGATATCCTAGATTGAAGTATAGCATATGCTTGACGTTTGGGAAGGAGAACAGGAAAAACTCTTTACATTGTGAGGTTATCCATGATTTGCAAACGTAGACGATCCACTTCCACGAGCACATGACGACACACGAGGATGCTGTCAAGCGGTAGATGGATTTCTCCTGTGACATCGACGACATGCAAAAGCGACTAGACGATCTACTAGGACATTGAAGGGAAGCGTTGCATCCGCCTTCTGTGCATCGTCGAGCTCATGTGCAAGGTTGACGCATGTTTCCACGCCTAATGCGATTCCTAGCTGAGCTAGTCTTGCATCATGTACCTAACAAGGTACGCATGCGGAGCATGGCATTCTTCGTGCGATGTTTTCTCGATCATGTTACTTTTACTGACTGAAATTTTGGCGGTGTTTCCCTTTTCCATGTTGCAGATACAGATTCCAACAGGTGGTCCACAACATCGCCCTGCCATGGCATTAGCTGAGACAAGAGCACCCAACGCACATGAGGGAAACACCTTATTGTCTACCTTACATTTATGAAGCACCACTCAGTCGTCACAAAGTTTGTCGTGCACCTGATGGTAGAGAAGTGTGATGACGCATCGTTACTCGCCAAGTTGATGAGTCACCTCCACTCGATAAGTGTGGATCTACAATCTTTTGTTGGCATCAATATCGACGGTGCATCCATGATGGTTGGCAGAGACAGTGGCATGGACGCTTGGCTCCAAGAGCATGTGTAGCATCTCGTGAAATGTTCCTAGCAGTTTGATTTTTTATATATCCTAACACTCTCCAGTGCTCTCTGCAAACAGGCGCTGGAGGTGAATGTTGCTAACGCTAGCCCCGATCTTGGATGGTCGACAAGGTCATCACGATCTTGTCCGACCTACTCGGCCGGTCGAGCTTGTCCAGTCAACATTGTAAGTATCTACAGCTTGTCATACACAAGACCAACCTCCAAGTCCAAGGCATCTACACCGTCCGATGGCTTTCCTGCGGTGCGGCAGTTCGATGCCTCTGTAAGGTTCTCGGGCCAGCTATTGTGTTGATGTACAAGTGCAACAATCCTTTGTTCAATGTTGTCACATCGTACAGGTTTTACATTTGTCTCTTCTTCCTGGCGGATATCTTGGGTGAGATGAACGAGCTCAACCTTATCTTCCAAAGTGTGATGTGGGCTCATGGTTTCTGGCTTTTCGGTTTTCAATCATTTTCCAATATTGGTATACCCTCTTCATATCTATTCCTCCTACGCCTTACCTAGCAGGTCGACATCAAGGAGATCTTCAGGACAATCAAACTGACGATGACGGATCTCTGCCAATAGTTCCTCGAGTGTGGCGCCGCCTTTAGCAGCAGAAACAAAGATTGATTGGGTGGATTTCTCGAGAATATGGTCGCGGCAGGTACAAGCGTGCTCACATGGCATCGACAAAGAGGGCTG
Organism: Closterium sp. NIES-67; assembly: GCA_027943415.1. Taxonomy (NCBI): domain Eukaryota; kingdom Viridiplantae; phylum Streptophyta; class Zygnematophyceae; order Desmidiales; family Closteriaceae; genus Closterium; species Closterium sp. NIES-67. The sequence continues at coordinate 7,864 of BQMB01002375.1, forward strand.
TCCTCTAACACACAAGTACAATATGGATGAGAAGACGCAAGAAGGCCGCGTGTACAAGAGTGTGTATCCGAACTGCGACAAGCTGTATTCACAGTCCGCCTACGACTACATCAATAACACAAACGAGGCATTGGATGACTTGAGGAAGTTGTGTCTGACGAAACTCTTCCAAAAAGGCAAGTGGCCGAAGCTGAGAATGGCAAGGGAGCAAAGTGCCAAGAGTGGCTGCACGTGTGCCACGGGCTCTTCGACCACAAGCTTTCTGACTTCGACTTGAGGACGTCAAAGAGGGAATTGGCGACATGGTGTCCTATCATGGAGTCACACCATGAGGAGGAGATTTTCTTCCAATCCATCTACAACTTTAACACATCAGCAGACTCTACAAGATATGCCACCTTAGACGCGCTGGATTTTGCCTGTAATGCCTTGTACATGAGGTGGCTAATCCCGCATTAAATTTGGCCCCTACCCGCCTATTACTCCATCGCCAACAATGCGCAAATGCTAGCCCGAAATGATGTGCTTGTGGCACGCGGTTGCGGTCCTGCCCCTGTCGACGGTGGAGTGCGAGCAGGGCTTTCTAAAGCAGAACGCCATCAAAACTTGGATCTGTGGTGAGCTCTGCAATGCCCGACTATGCGAGCTCATGACCATCTCACTGCTCGAGTATGAGGTCTAGGCAGCAGCACTCCAAGTGTGGCGCGACATCAAGGAGAGGCGTCGGGCAAAGTTGGTCGACTTTGCAAAAGGGTTAGGCACTCAGATACGAACTAGAGCAAGAAGGGCCTTTCATAGAGGTTGACGACAAGGCAGAGGAGCTAGCAGCGGAGCATGCGGATCAAGGTGAGGCAACGCATGTCAAGGTGGGTCCGTCAGTCAGCGCAGGTCCAGGCAAGTCAACGCGGGCCCAGGCGAGTCAACGCAGGTCCAGGCGAGTCAACGCAGGAAAAGGATCGTGCCGGCATGGGTCAGGGTGAGGATAGCAGTTTGCCATGCTAGGATCTTGGTTGATTAGAGCAATTTGGCTGCAAGCACCACAACCCATGGGTTTCACCTGCCCGCCTTCACTCCTTTCCACCTGGAGTCCTTTGGATCGGAGTCCTTTGGACCGGAGTCCTTTACACCGGAGTCCTTTGGACCGGAGACCTTTGGACCGGAGTCCTTTGGAACGAAGTTTTTTGCACTGGAGTCCTTTGGATCGGAGTCCTTTGGACCGGAGTCCTTTGGACCGGAGTCCTTTGGACCGGAGTCCTTTGGACCGGAGTCCTTTGGAACAGAGTTTTTTGCACTGGAATCCTTTGGACCGGAGTCCTCTGGAACCGGGGCCCTTTGGACCGGAGATGATAATGGGGCAGATGAGAATGAGGTCCATGCGCATGAGATTTAGGCAGCTAGGCTGGAGGTCCAGGTAGTACGTAGTAAGTACTCTTTTGATGTTATGTCTTTTAGCAATATGTGTAATGTCCGCTCTCAGCCTCAGCAAGTACAAAATTGTGCATTAGGCGCTCAGTATTAGGGGCTTCGATAACATGTACGGTCAGTGACACTATATAAACAATCAGAATTAGCAAGTTCGCAACATGTTTGATCAGTCGGGTTCCACCGTTAATCAGAAACTGCGGGAAAAAAGTTCCACGAATGGTCAGTAGAAGTAACCCCGCCCGTCTCGGAATGTTTTCCCGCTCGCGCCAGCCCAATTTCGTCATCATTGTGGCTGGCGCGATATTTTTCCCGGCCTCCAAGCGCATTTCGAGTGAAAAACACGTAAAATATCCAAATAAACTTTCATTGGACATCTAGTGTTCAAGAAGCACGAAGTTGCGATTTTGTTTCGAAGCACATGATTTCGTCACATGGTGCAGAGCGTCCCACGATGATTAAGAATGGCAGCTTTGTCTCTACCACATTTTCGGCCCAAAAGAAAAGCCGGGTCATAAACTTGTCATCATTCCCGAATCGCGTGAAAACAAAAACATACATCGATAGATACTGAAGTTTGTTTTTGGGAGATGAATAATTTTAAAAGCGCATCAAGGTACTTTTGGAACCGCATTCTTTCCGGTTGCCTTTTTCATTTTTTAATAAACATATGTATTTACCAAAAAAGTTTTTCCGCCGAATCATGACTCTACATGTCACGTTATGCTCGAAACAAATTAGCGCATGCGCACCATAGTTTAATATTTACGCCTCATTGGCTTAGTGCCGATCCCGGATAGATTTGCCATTTCGTGTCAAATGTTCTCGTATTTGTGTTTTTGTTAATGTTTGACAAAATTCGCACCTGATGTGTGGCCCGCTGTGACCCAATTAACTTATGTGACAGAAATGCGCAAAGTCTCAAATTTGCAATTTGGTATGCGCGACGTCCAATGACTTCTAATTTGGGGGTATTTTACGTAGCTCTCTCGAACTACCCATGGAGCTGGGGAAAAATATCGCGCCAACCACAATGATGACGAATTGGGCTTGCGCGAGCGGGAAAACATTCCGAGACGGGCGGGGGTTACTTCTATTCACCTTTCGTAGAACCTTTTTTTTTTCCGCAGTTTCTGACTAACGGTGGAACCCGACTGATCAAACATATTGCGAACTCGCTAATTCTGATTGTTTATATAGTGTTACTGACTGTACATGTTATCGAGGCCAGCGCCAACATACTGTAGAGGCGACAACCCTCTCTTCTTATATCTCCTCCTCTTTCTTACTCCTCACCTTTTCTCTCGACAATCCTGACCCCTAGCTAAACCTTTCGATCTTCTATGGCTTCCTAGTTTTTAGCTATCTTAACATGGTATCAGAGCAAGTAGTCCATCCTGCTGGGCTGTCTCATCTCGCTTCCGCAATGTACTCTCCCCTCTCTCGTTACTTCTGCGCCGCCGTGGCGGCCATGTCGTACTGCCATGGCGGCTTCGCCGTGCTGCCGTGGCAGCCTCGACGCGTTGTCGTGGCGTCGACGCCACGCCGTGGCGTCGTCGTCGTGCTGCCTCGGTAGCCTCAACGTGCTGCTGTGGCATCGACCCCACACCGTGGTGGAGTCGTCGTGTCCCCGTGGCAGCGTCGACACACCCGCGCACGAGTGGCAGTGGGTCGCGCACCGTTATAGGCGCCAGCCAGCTCGCTCGCACGCCAGCCAGCGCCGCGCCAGCCATGGTGCCTCGCTACAGATTTGTAATGACCGTTTTACATGTATATATTTATGTTAGCCTATCGATATAATGTTTTTTACATCACACTCAAATGCTAATAATTGATTACGAACAATGATAGGAAATGGAAGACATGCATATAAGATGAGCATAAGAATCACCATAAAAGAATATATAATACAACCAACAAAGTGTGCTTAAAAGAAGATGGCTGAGATATTGGGAGTATGGGGGATTTTTCGCTCCTATTTATTTTAGCCGCATATGATATTTCGCCATCTTCCAACTTGCTTCCTATTTAGTTTCAGTTTAGGTTCACTTTTGCTGTTTTTAACTACACTGAACACCTCCTATGTCAGGGTTGGGTTTTTGCCCAACATTGTTCAGAACTTGCCTAGCCAATCTTTCTCGATATTTACTAGGCAATCTTCCTCTCGCCGACCTACCTAGCACGCCCTCTCCTTTCACGTCGTAACTGGTGTTGGTGGTGGGGCCGGCGTGCTTCAGACAGACACTGCGTTTTAGCGCGGGACAGCCGTTCCTTATGCGGTTTAGATGAAGCCACGGAAACCGCTTCGACCAGTCTCTTCAAAGTGGTGCTTAGCGGCCGCATACTCGATCTCCGCAGTGGTTTTCGAAGTGGGGAGGACAGAGGGGGTTTTGTCGGAACGAGGAGGCCTAGCGGGCGGCGGGCTAGGAAGCATGTGCAGAGGAGGAGCCCCCTAGAGCCTTTGCTGCATCCATGTGCAGTGCCTCTTGTGAATGAGAGGCTCGGAAAGTTGGGAGAGTGCAACAAAAATGGGGGTATGGGAGCATCCCTCCCCTCCATTGGAAGTAGCATGCCTCATGCTAGTGGGCGAGGTTGGAGGAGATGCGCTACGAGGCATGGGATTGGAGTGGTCGCTGCGAAGAGAACTGTCTGCGGGAGGACTAACGGGGCGCGGTATACGAGGGGCTATTGTTGGCGGGGCGAGAGGAAAGACGCCCAGCATGCTGAGGCCATTATGGCGGCGCTCAGGTGCATCGTCGCTCTCCTCGCAGTCCTGACAGAGGTCCATATGGTGCCTAGGAAGTGCAGTAAGAAGCGTGGAGGGGAATGGAAACTGGAGCTGAAACTATGAGTATTTCTCTGTGGTGCCGGGCTGCGAGGGACGAAACCATTCTAGCAATGCTGCCCCTTGCGCGCATCGGCTGGCAGAATTGGCGTCGTGTCGCTGCATGTGACTGCCAGCGTGCTGCGCGCCAAGATGGTTTGTGCTGCAGCTTTGCTGCCAACGCGTCGAAATCAGCAGCGTTGGCAGCTATGCTGCCGCAAAATGCCTTGCTATCACCCACCCATGACAGCTCTTTGGGACCACTGTCGGTGGCCGGGACTGCTTGGGGTGAAATGTCGCATGTGGCAGATTCGACATTTGGCTTGCCAGTTTCTGTATCAATGTGTTTTTGGCAGCACCCTATCCAGGCACGGTAATCTAACAAATTCCCAATCTACACCAGGGAAAAAAATTCCATAAGCTATTTTACTTAGGGTGACAAAAAATACCCCTTTCAAAATCGAGGTTATCTTAAAAAAACTACTACTAGACAAGGTAATCAGAGTAAAATGCCCTTGAATCTTTGGGCTTGTTCCAAACATCCTCCAAAAGTAGCCATCTGTCCCCTGTTGCCATCCTATCCTTTCATCATTTCAGAAACTCAACGCGGAGAGCACCACGTGCATCTCGCACGCAGTGGCTTAGAAATCGATCTAAATCTACAGTGGCGGAAAGTATTGCCTGGATAATTGCCTTAAAACATTTCTCGTACCGGTTTGGTGCCTTTTTTGTTTAGTTACGACTCATATTTCGGCATTGGCTGTAAAGTAGTACTGTAGTGTATGTGACGGATGCTGGTTTCAGTTTTTTAGGGGTCGTTTTTTTACCGAGGATAAGATTTGGTTCGTGTGGGTGCATCCGGACAATTCATGCCAAGCAGCGTACTAGATCTATTTCCTAACCTCGCTTTTTCTACTTACTTGCCCTCGCGACTATCGAGTAGTCAGGAGATAGGCAAGGACCGCTACTACAATTAGGCCGTCATGAAACCGTTAGATGAGGCGCACGGATCATTACCCTGTTGCAGAGGGGGTATAGCACTCGCCGAATCGCTAAACAGCTAGGCGTGGGGAAGAGCGCGGTCCATGATTATGGCATGAAGGCGATTGAAGAGTCTAGCCGCGATGCCGTGCGTCCTACGATGCCCTCAGCCGGTCGCCCTCGCTTAGTGACAAAGAGAGTTCGCCGCGGCATAGTTTGATCGATTACTAGCGGGGAGGCCAAAACCTCCGCTCACGCAGCGAAGATTGTCGAGATGCAGCACGGCATCACGCTGCATCCTAGGACGGTGCGTAATGCTTTGAATGGCAGTGGACTTGTCGCAATCCAGCAGCCCAAGAAGCCGCGACTCTCAAAAACAAAACATACACGATAGGCTAGAATGGGCCCGTGCCCACGCCGACTGGACGGTTGACGATTGGAAGCGGGTGATCTGGTCCGATGAGACCAAGATCTATCGGTTTGCTTCCGACGGACGCTCATATGCCTGGGTTCGCGAAGGTGCTGCCCTCCAAAGCCACCAAATCAAGCAGACCGTCAAACACGGGGGCGACTGCTTGATGATTTGGGGGTGCATGTCGTATGATGGCGCGGGTTTCATGTGCAAAATGTTAATATTAAGGTCGGAGTCTAGGTGAACCCAGGAGCTAGAATTACTCAAAATATTAATCCGAAATTCTGGACAGAAAATTCGTCTTCACAAGAAACGACGTCGACAAAAAGCTAGCTGTTGGAATGTCGTGAAACTCGGATATGTTGTAGCTCTTAATCTCAGCTACCGTTCTCAATTTGAATCACGTCGAATGATGGAGTATTTTCGAAGCTATGTCTTTCGACGCACTAGGGGGTAAGCTGTAGGAGGAGAACTTAACTCAATCTCAAAAGTTCAATCAAAGTTCAAGAATCTCACAAGGAATTAGAGGAGCAAGAGAAAGGTTGGGATAGAAGAGAGGGATGAGAGGGAAGGTCTCAAGAGAGTCCCCAACCAAGGAAACCCCATTCGCACAAAGATTCCCTCCCTATAGGAACCCCAACTTTGACATTTGTCCCTTCCCAACCAATCCAATCAAGTTGGCCACCCTTGCCAACCTAGCTTGGTGGTTCCCAACCAATTTGCAGCTGTTACAGTAGAGTGACGAATTTCCCCAACCCCAAAGGTCCCAACTCCATATAAAGTCACCCCACAACTTCACTTTGTAACCGCCGCAATTGTAACGCAAGCTCATGAACTTTGAATCTTCATTGCTTTCGCGTTCTTGCTCCGATTGAAGGGATTCTCGTTGCGTCGGAAAGATCTTCTCAAGATCTATCATCAAAAATACCTGCTCAAACAAAAAATAACACAGAACACATTCCCAAACTCCGGAACACACCACACACAAATTCTTTCACACACAGTCAAATCATACATGCGAATTGAAACAAGGGATGGGAGGCAGACAGAATGTGATAGCATATGATGACATCACACAACACAAAATAGATGGTAGGATGGACGGGCCGCTCTATCTGAGTATACTGCAGGACGAGCTCAATAGCACGATTGAGTTTTACCAGCTTTCACCGCACGACAATGACCCGAAGCACAAGTCGCGTATCGTGCAGGCGTGGCTGAGAGAGCAAGATTTTGGGGTGCTAGAGTGGCCATCATCCTCACCCGACCTCAACCCAATAGAGCATCTATGGGCTCATCTCAAGAGGCAGCTGGCCAAGCACGAGAAGCCTCCCACTAGTATGCTGGACCTTTGGGAGCGTGTCTAGGAGGAATGGGAGAAGATCCCGGCGGATGTGTGAACCCACCTGGTGGAAAGCATGCCCAGGAGGGTGAGGGCAGTGATTAAGGCGAAAGGGCGGTGGACTAGGTACTAGTTTAGGGTTGTTGTAACTTGTTGCTTGCGTCTGGCAATAATTGTCCGCATGTACCACGATTGTTCATTTCTGTTATTTATTGTAAACATCAATATCTTTGTGAGATGTAAGGCATGGGCCTAGAGCCTTACCCCAACCTACATACACTAGGCACACCAAAAGATTAAGGCTTAATATCCATGACCCCCTAAAATGGCAAACTTCCTCTAAGTCACAAACATGTGGACAATACTTTCCGCCGCTGTATCATTATTGCTATTTTAGCCATGGGTCCGGTCACTATGTTTGGTTATTCCGTGGTAAATTACCCTATAGTGGTGCATCGGAGCGTAGTTGGCTGATGTGGAATGGCAGGCAGATGATCTAGTCTTATGGTAGCCACGCGTACGTTGTAACTAGTTTAATCATATGGTGGATCTCGAAGAGTCCAGTGTGAGGGTATGGGGCTTGTCAAATCCTTGAGCACATCCATCTGCATATCTGCAATATATTGTATGCTACAGTATTTTGTGCCATTTTCCTTGAAAATCCCAGCACGCTTCCCTATGTATTCGTAAAATTTTATATTATATATATTGCAAAAGTTTCGAACCTTGTGTGACACGTTTTGTATTTCGTAGAGTGCTCTGTCACCGTTATCAAATCTCTAGAATACCTACCGTGCTTTTAGATGGTGTTCCTATAGAGTACACAATAAGGGTCCTAGCAAGTGAGGAGCTACTGGAACCAGACCAAGCTGTAAACAGTGCCGCCAATGATCTCTAGGAGCAAGCGCCTTGGTGAAGATATCAGCTGTGTTGATACCGGACGCCAAGTGTATTACGTGTGCCTGGCTGCGCTGCTGTAGCTCGTGCAGGAGGAAGTACCGCAGCTGAATGTGCATCGCTCTGCCCTCTAGTTGGGGCTCCTGACACAGGAGGATCATGGCCCTGTTGTCAGCATACAGGAGCGGGGCAGAGCTAGACCGCTCACCTACTGTAAATCAGTGAGCAGGAACGTCAGCCAGCGGAGCTCCTGTGCCGCCATGCACCAGCATAGATCTCAGCCTCGCAGCTGGACTGTGCAACAGACAACGAGCGGATGGACCTCCATAAGATAGTGCCCGCACCAAGGCTAAAGCAGTAGCCCTGGGATGACCTGAGCGTCTCAGCGTCGGCGGCCCACAACACATTTGTGTGCCTTGGGAGGACCTGAGCGACTCAGTGTCGTCGGCCCACAACGCATGTGTGGGCCCTGTGAGAACCACAAACTAGCCCCATGGCTGATGTACTTGCTAGATATCGCAACAACCTCTTGGGAGCCAACCAGTGCTGAGGTCAGTGTCTGCCTGTCGCAACAAAACGTGCGAGGATACTAAAAGGGTATGCGAGATCTGGACGAGTGTAAGTCATTAGGTACAAGAGGCAGCCCACAAGCTCTGCGTACTGACCACTAGGCTCGATCGGCTCGTCAAGAACAGGAGCAGAGAGCCTATGATCTACTAGCAGAGGGGTGGGCTGTGCGTAGGAGAACTAAAGGCCGAACCTCGAAAGGACCTGGCGCACCAAGTGTGACTGTGTGAGAGTGATGGTGCGCGTTGCTCTATCCCTGGAGATATGCAGCCCAAGCTAGCGGTGTAGCTCTCTGGGCTCAGTGCAGGTGCGTCTCCTCAACAGTTCGGCCTTTACCAAGGTCACCGCATCTCTGTCTGCTGTAGTGAAGACCAAGTCGTCTACATAGACTAGGATGTAGAACGGAGACTGGCCTGAGCGAACGAAGAGAGACAGGTCAGCAGAGGACGGAATGAATTGGAGGTTTGCTAGTGTAGCACACATCGTGTCGTCCCACTCACGAGGCACCTGCCACAGACTGTAAACTGGGCGCCGGAGGAACTATTCGGTCCCAGGAGGGAAAGAGCCAGAGATGTCTGGGGGACGGTGCAGGTAGATCTTTTCGTGCAGACTTCCTTGGAAGAACGCTATGGGGAAGTCAAGCGAGTGAAGCTCGTAGTCGCACTGTGCTACTACATGGAGCAGCGCCCGAAGAGTGATGATCTTTGGGGTCGGGGCGAAGGTCTGGAAGAAGTCGAACCCCTCGCGCCGACTGAAGCTTCTAACATCGTAGCGTGCTTTGAACACTGGCAGCTCTCCAAGAGGGCGCTTCACCTTGAAGAGCCACCGGCCATCGAATACGTTCGCCCCATGTGGGGGAACTACGTCGACGTAGGTGCCGGTGGATCTCCAAGATGCCATCTCTGCGTCCATGGCAGCTATCAACTGAGAGGCTCAGGGTCTCAAGTCGCCTCAGCGTAGGTGCGAGGGGTCGGGATGTCAAGAGCGTCTGGGTCACCCTTTGAGGCTAGCAGCATAGAGCAGAGATGAGGAGTTGCCTCCAAAAGGAAAGCTAGCTTGTACTGCCTGTCCTCAAGGACATCCCTGTCAAGGGCAGATGCACCCCCGACGGACGGAGGACGGGCAGGGACAGAGACCAAAGCAGTGGCGTAGTTTTGGCGGTGGTTAGAGGCCAAGTCAGCAACAGCAGTGACAAGAGCCGAGAGACTGGAGACAGAAACAGAGGGGTCAGTAACAAGAGAAGCAAGGACACGAGGAACCAGAGGGCGAGCAGCACGGAGAAAGTCGATGAGAGGAGGCAAGGACACATAGAGGGACGACTGAGGAGGCAATGGGAGAACAGGAGCGGGGAGGCACGTGACTAGGAATTATAGGGTAGCACCGAGGGGGGGAGGAATTACAGTGAGCTGAGCCTCAGTACTAGCAGCGTGGTAGCTAGAGCAGTCTTGAGAGCGTGCATGTGAGTGGCAACATCAGCGATAGTGGGGACGGAATGACCAAAATGTTGTGAATTGCAACTTGAATTTCTTTCAGAGCAGCATATTCCTGTCCCCTGCCCGAGCACGTCCCCAATTCCTCTTGGAGGGAACAAACCATGAGGTGGTGTTTACATATTTGACCTTAATGCCCTTGTCGTCTTGGTTGCTGCCAGTTTGACAGCTATTATATTTGTTTACGAGAAAATAAAAATAAAACCCTAAGGGACCTGCATGCTATTTTGGATCTCATCAACCATAAACTCGCAAATTTTGTGAGACGTTAGGGTTGATGGTACCTCGAACACTACGCCGGGCCCCTATGGGTTTTATGTTTTTCCCACTAGTAACATCTGCTCAGGGCAAGGTCTATACCTAATGTAAACAGTGTTGGTGCAACCATATGGCTTGCACTCGGCTTGTCGTCCTTGTTTGTGTGTGTGCATGCATGGCATGGAATGAATTGTGAGTCTATGTTATTGCTATCCAGTGCTTGTGTGTGTGTTTGAATGGTGTATCACAATGTGGTTTGTGTCAGTCAAGACATTAGCGAGTTTTTACAACTCGCATGTCAAGTCGTCGTTTGTGTGTCGCATGTGTTTTTTCTATTTTGTCGAGTGTGAAGTGTCCATCGTGTCGCAGGTGTGTGCAGCAAGCCCCCATCAACTCAAGAAGAATTTATCTTGCAGATCCAAGAACAAGAGCTCAAGATTTCAAGCCCAAGGGACGCGGATAAATATTAAATAGTGAAAATAGTAACGTTACTTCGTGTAGTGTTACATTTCACTTGGTGTAGCCCCTTGGAGGGTTGGTTTCGAGACTCTTCATGGTTGGGGACTCTGTGGTGGTGTACCACCAACCTGGACCTCGGCTCTTGGGGTATGTAGAGGCTGGGAACCATCTCCCTCTCGAATTCTTCTTGCTAAGTTTGTACTCCTAAGACTATAGTGGCTGCTGTACCTCCTGCCAGTCAAACCGCCATAGCGTCGTCAAATCTTCATCAAATTTCATGATTCAACTTGCTGCTGATAGACGACAGCAACGCGCTCCAGATCCAAGTTACAGATCACCGTTTGACTCAGTGACCAGATCGTTATCAATATTTGAAGCCGTCTGACGGAAATCCGACTGTGCTCTCTATCTCTCATTATAGGCACATCTAAGCCTATTGTGATTTTAACAAACAGGACCTGGCTAATCGTTTCCTCCACAAGGAATTGGAGTTGCACTCGAGCAGGGGACATGAATATGTTGCTCCGAAAGGAATTTAAGTTGCGATTACCAACTTTTTTGTCATTCCCTTGATAGTGGGGATAGACGAGAGGTCAGGGAAGAGCAGGGGAAGGAGGAGACGGTCGGCAGAGGCGGAGGAGGGAGAGGAGTTGTGAGCAATGACTTCGTCTAGGTACTCCTTGGCTGTCTCTAAGGCCTAAAAGCGGGGACGCTCAGAGAGTGGAAGAGCGTAACAGATAGCTAGCTGCGCAGTGACGTTACGCGACTCCCTGATAGAGCGGGCAAGCTCAGCAGCTGTGAAAGCCTCACGCTCAACAGTCGTGGGGGCGTCAGCAAGGGCAGCAAGCACGGGGGGGGCAGGGCAGATACCATCAACATGGACGGCAAGAGACTGGCCATCCTGGCGCTGACCCTTCAGCTCGTGACACAGGTCGGTGTGCCAAGCCTCGAAATCCACTGCACGACCCTCTGCATCCAGGCGGAGAGTGTTGTCCACCATCACGCACAATTGCAACAGCTGTAGAATGCGTGAGGAGGAGGATCTGGGAAGAGGCAGATGCAATGGAGTGCGGAGTAGTGCGGTGGAGCTCGGTGCAGTGGGGTGCAGTGAAGATGCAGGAGAGGAGATGGCCGGTGAGGGCGTCGGCATAGAGGAGAAACAAGGGCCGGTGGCGAGCAGTGGCCGGCGGCGAGCAGGGGCCGACGCGGCTAGCAGGGGCCGGTGCGGCAAGCAGGGGCCGAAGCGGCTAGCAAGCGCCAGCGTGACGAGTAGAGGTCGGCGCGGCGAGCTGGAGTTGACGCAGCGAGCTGGGGCTGCGCGGCGAGGTGGGGCCGACGCGGCGAGCTGGGTCCGGTGCGGCGAGCTGGGGCCGACACAGCAAGCTGGGGTGGCGCGACTGGCTGGCGCCTGCGTGGCGAGCTTGGGCGACGCGGTGAGCTGGAGCGACGCGGTGATCTTGGGCGGCGCGGCGAGCTGGAGCTGAGGTGGCAAGCTGGGGCGGCGCGGCAAGCTGGGGCCATGCGGTGAGCTGGGGCCGACGCGGTGAGCTGAGGCTAGCGCGACGAGGGGAGGCCAGTGCAGCGAGGAGGGGCCGGCAACGAACTAGGGCCAACGTAGCTAGTAGGGGCCTGCCCGGCGAGCTAGGGCCAACGCGGTACGGCGCGCCGCGAGCCGTACGACGAGCGAGATCATCGAAACACTCGCAAGTGAACAGTGATTCTGCTCCGAATTGGAAACCTTTCATGCACTAACTACTTCGGAATCTATTTCGAACATAGCCAGCTGCCCAAAAAGGAAAACCCCAACTCTACTTCAACCAAGCCCCCTTTCTTGTTCAAGGTGGGTCCTACTTGAATAGGGTTTGCTATTTTAGTCAAAGGTTTTAACTAGCGCACGGGATCGACGCGTGGCTGTACAAGGCTTATTCGAACTGAAGAATGATCCTGATATTACACTTAGACTATACTAGTAGCGCGATACCTCATACGGAACGACGCTTGTGATGACGTCAGCAGTAGCGAGTCAACACGTGAACAGTAGGTTCGCGCGTAGTCACCTGAAGGGTAACGCCACTCTCAGCCAAACGAACAGTCACTAGTCATGTCACGCGAATAGTCGCGATACACTACGAACATGTACATCACGAATAGGTACTTCCTAGACTATAAATATGGCTGTATTACTCATTATTATTATCCTTGTCATTCTGACATTTCCAATACAAGGTGTAAAGTCTTCCGCTGGCTTTTTACTTGTGGTTCCACGAACTCTAGATCCTGGCCACCTTAAACACGTGGTTCATTTCTATATGGTATTTTGAGCTAGTGGAGTTACAGGAATCGAAACAAGCGTATTTCAATTACGCCCTTAAGCTTAGGTTAGAGATCTATAATTATGTCAGCTGCCAAGACAGGAAATTCAACTATGAATTCTCCTACTTCTGGTCTTTCTACTGACCATCTATGTGACTTTGCTTCCCTATCAGTCTACTCAGCAACAACAACAAGCTCCAGCGCATCCTACAGTTTCTATGAGCCTTGATATCTCTAGTTATGCAAGAACCGCTGTTGCCGCTGGGCCTTCAGCCCTTGGAGATGAATTTGTTGGGTCTTTTGCCTTTCATTGGCGACCTCCACAACCACAGCAACAACAACCACATCAGCAACAACATCAAATGGCAAAAAAAAGACCATTTGCTGCAGAAGCTGTTGTAAATCAAGCGGATTTCCAAACTAATCTCCAAGCTGAAAACCTCAATTTACTTTGATGGTCGCGACTTCTATACTTGGGGATTTGAGTATGAACTCCTCACACAATCTTCTGGTATCTGGGGATATTTTGACGATACAATCCGTTATCCAGAGACAAGATCGGTCGAAGAACAGGCGCATTATTACAAGCATTACAAGTATTCGGTGATCGCTTATGGCCTATACACTACTGGAACCGAAGAGCAGTTGGGAGTTCGGTGCTTCAAACGTTCACTCGCCCCAGCCTTTTATGCCTCGGACTACCTGTGAAAGTTATACCAAGCACAAGATTCCATCTAACAGAGCAAGCTGTTAAGTCAACTTACAGCAATGCATATGCTTCCGAGAGAAAAGCCCGCAGCTACAGTAACGGAAGAAACAGTCCACATCTTGACCCTTTGAGAGGTTAAAATGCGTGTGTATCTTCTATACAGAATCTTTTAAATAGTTGGCTTTAATTTACTAGTAGTCTGCCTCCTAAGCAAGAAGAGCACATGTCATGCAGCCTGAAAGGGCATGTCTATTATTCATCACCAACAACAATATTCATCAAGCAGTATTCAGACAGTTTTGGCCAGATTTAAAGAAAGCAATTAACAATCCAATATCAGTACCTAGTCCATCTCCCCTTAGCCCTAACCACTGCCTTCACCCTCCTCGGCATACTGTTAATGAGCCCCCTGCACACATCCGCCCCAATCCCATCCCATGTCTCTTGCACCCGCTCCCAAGACTGGAGCATCCCTGTGGGGGGATGCTCATACTTGGCAAGCTCTCTTTTGAGGTGTGCCCACAAGTGCTCAATGGGGTTGAGATCAGGGGAGGAGGAAGGCCACTTCAGGACTGAATACTGCTGCTCAGACAGCCAAGCCTACACAAGGCGGCTCTTGTGCTTGGGGTCGTTGTCATGCTGGAAGGTGACATCCGAGGGGGTTAGATGATAGAAATCCATGGTTTGTGCAAGCTCATCATGCAATATGCTTCTGTATAGCTCCCCATCCATGCGGCCATCAATCTTACACATATATCCCAGGCCATCATAAGTCATGTACCCCCATACCATTAATGACTCGCCCCCATGCTTGATGGTTTGCTGCACTTGGTGATTTTGCAGGGCCGCCCCGTCGCGCATCCACGCGTACTTTCGACCATAACTAGAAAAGCGATTGATCTTGGTCTTGTCGGACCAGATCACCCACTTCCAGTCTTCTATAGTCCAGTCAAGGTGCGCCTTGGTGAAATCGAGGCGGTCTCTGATGTTACGGACAGAAAGACGCGGTTTCTTTGGTTTCTGCATGGCTACTAAACCAGACTGCTTCGGGGCGTTGTGCATGATTCTAGGGCAGATCTTGATGCCACGCTCTGATTCTAGAAGTTTCGCGGCTTCTATGTTAGTCTTCGCATGGCCGCAAGTGATTGCTCGAACCAGTGAGCGCCTATCACGTACCAACAGCATGCACGGTCGGCCGTTCCTAGGAACAATCGGCCTGACCGCTAGGCTGCTCATGCGTTGTGCGGCTTCGTGTGCGTATTTCTGTACTGTGCTCTTCCCTATTCCTAATGCCCTTGCAATTTGTCGAAAACTCTGACCGTGTCGAAGCAGGGTCACGATCCTATCTTTGTGGCTCGAAAGAAGTGGTCGCATCGTCGCTTGGAGCTTGGCGTAGTTGCCACTGTACTGTCAAGAAAGAAAAGAAAGCTTACGTTGCGAGATCGCAAAATGCAGGCAGGAAATAGATATGGACTCGATGTTGGCCTAAAGTGTTCGCATCGAGTGACAACAGCATATTAGGGTACAGTTTACAAGAAATTCGATTAAAGTTACAACACCCAACTGCATTAAGCATCTGAGGCCAAGAGGCACACTATGCAATCTGTTGTTGTCGAGTTATGACAACATATCATGCCTAAATCACAATGTCTATCTACTGCAATGGATTTTTAAGCCCATTAATTTCCATCACTATACATCAACAGGTGCAGAACTCTTCGGGATCAGCTCAACAAGTGCGGAGGAAATCTTAGTAACGAGATCTTCGTCACTATCCTTCTGGCTCGACTTGGACCTGAATGGAGGAAGTGCAAGTCCCTTCTTCGTTCCCAAGGGAACATCCCAGAAACTTGCGCTACTCTGATGGCATAGCAGCAGGATTTGGACCTGTACAACACAGAAAGAGGCAAAGCCAAGAGCGAGTTAAGCTTCTATACAAATGGACCAAGTCAAGGGGAGCAAGCTAGAGGTGCATCAAACTAATGGGAGAAGACAAGAAAAGGAGGAAAGGGCTTCTGCAAGTTTTGCAAACTAGCAGGTCATAATTTTTAAGAGTGTCAGAAACTGAAGAACAGAAATTGGGAGAAGTCGGGTATTGCCGCCCCTGTCAAGACTAACTTGCCACTTTCAACTTCTTCAACTCAACATGCAAAAGGAAAAGCAATTATTAATTGCATGATTGGACCACACAGGTCTAGTCGTATACGCTACTGGAGCCGACGAGACAATGACAGTGAGAGTGACATGGAAGAAGGGCTAGCCAACCTACCTCCACATCTTCGACAGTTGAACGTGCAGCCGTACGCCCATATCGCCAAACGTACGTATCCCGTGCATGTTAACACTTGGTTTCTTGACAGCTACTGCGGTCACCACATGGCCTCTTCAAGTCTCTATCTCCTCAACTAGAGAGATCTGCCGAAAGAGGAGAAATGCAACATCACGGTTGCCAACAATCAAGTTTTTGAAGCAACCATAATTGGAGACGTGATACTCGAGTTCGACGACACAGAAGTCTCACTTCACCTGAATAAGGTTCTTGTCGCCACGGGATTAGGCTTCAACTTGCTATCACAAGAGCAGCTGATGGAAAGCGGCATTTCTTTCGTCAGCATCGCCAACACGATGCTCACGGAGTTGTTCCTAGGCAACAAGAAGGAAGTCAAAAGCAATTTAGTCGGCATCACAAAATTCAAAGACGGCGTTTCATTTCTACGGTTTTCACTTGTAAAAGCATCTGGCGACAGTGAGAATAACGTCTCACTTGCCCCTCGGCATCATCATTGGGAAACCGATCTTCAACGCCAAGACCATCGTGGTCTGAATGTCTTAAGCGTCACGCCTCAGCCTTCTTGCACCAACTCCATCGACGAATCTGCTATCGAGATAACTGAAGTAGCATCAACAGTAATAGGAACAGGTAAAGCAGCATGCGCATCTAGAGATGGAAATAGGGGTTATGAAAATCAAGAGCCGACATCTGCTATAGTCGAAGAACCTATGGAGATTGAACACACATGGGGCAAGAAAGAGTTAATCATACCTCATGCTTGGGTGCGTCGCCGACATCTCGGCATACTTTGGGTTGAAACTGCAGAAGAAGCCAGGTTCTTTCAGCCTTTGGGTTGAACCCTATGCCAACGATGTATCTATTGACGGCCTTGTTCATTCACTCTGACTTGTACCTACGTTCTAAGGGACATAAGGCTATAGCAAAAAGCTGGCACAAGTAATTAGGTCATCCCATACTGCATCTTCTACGATAAACTTTTTCTCGATGACCAGTGACCCTTGAACTCGATCACCGCCTGCACCCTCCTAGGCGTGTTGTCGATAAAGTTAGAGCAAACCTCGGCATGGATCTTCTCCCATTCTTCCTGGACCCACTCCCAAAGCTTCAGCATTCTAGAGGGAGGCCTTTTATACTTGGTCAGCTCCCTCTTCAGGGAAAGCCCAAAGGTTGAGGTTTGATGAGGAAGAAGGCCACTCTAGCGCTACATACTCTTGCTCTCCAAGTCAATCATGTACTAGGCATGACAAATGCTTCGGGTCATTGTTCGCACCGAAATGACCTTAGAGGGGGAAATTATGTAGATATCAAGGGTCGATTCGAGTTCATTGTGCAAAATGCCCTCATACAGGGACATGTCCATGCGCACGTCGGTCTTGCATATGAACCCCACCCCCACACCATCACCTTGCCTTGTCCCCATGGTTTACTGTGTGTTAGATTTGGTGGCGCTGCAGGGTTGTGCCTTTACGAATCCAGGCAAACGTGCGGCCATAAGAGTAGAAGTAGTTGATCTTGGTCCCATTTGACAAGATCACATGCTTTCGAACATTAATTGTCTACTCAACATGCAACTCCATGAATTGCAGCCAGCCCCACGTATTCTTCCAGAACAGTCAAGGCTTCTACGAATGCTGCACCACGACTAGACTCGTGGATCCTAGCGCGAATTCAATAGTGCAAGGGTGCATTATCGACCGTGCTACGTTACCCTCAGTTTTGCGGTGTATACGCTTGAATTGGCCAATTTGTTTGGGATTTTACCTTACAATGGTACGATGAAGATTATCTGTGATAAGACGAGGCCAACCGTCTCAGAATGGCTAGTCTCAGAGATACCATCCAATCCGAAATCGTCCATGATCCTCTTGCGTACGCCCAACACCTTCGCGATTTTCCTAGTGCCCACCCCTTTATGCAAAATGGTGGGTCCAGGAAACGTGTGAGAGGATCTGTGCCTAGGTTTGCACTAACCTTGTAGATACAGTAACATGCCTAAGAGGGTGCGAGTGGTGATCAAGGACAAGGATCGATGGACTAGGTACTAGAATCGCAACTCTGAAGTTTGCTCTCTCTACTTGGAACGATTTGTCCGGATGCAGTCTTTGTATATCTTTTGGGATATGAGTTGGATCCAATGTACTGTTCTGGATTGTTGTGTTGTGAACAGATCCACTATGTGCCCCTCCCAAATCGTACTACCATTAAACACTAAGGCTTAATATGCAGCGTTCGTAATTCCTATATACCCAAATTAATGTTAAACATAAAGACAATTGTTTCTGTTACAGTAAAGCCCCAGTTTTCGACAAGGACGCACTCCTTCTAACCAGCGGCCAAGAGATTCAACCTAGCAGTCGTCAACTACACGGTACCATCTGCCCCGAAGCCCACCTACAAACGCTCCGTTCCATCACACTTTCCGAGTGCTACCAATTACGCACCTACGTCAGTTTTAGTTACATACTCTTCATGCTGCAGGAAGCAGAGGATATCAGCGGCAACGACTACTGCTATATAATTACCTTCATCGACGGTGCTACTCAATACGTCTGGCACAAGCTATGACTGAAAATCGTGGAGCGGTAGAGGGGCATCAAGCTGAAAGAGATCCAGACAGACAACGCGGACGAGTACACCAGTGAGCAGCTCGATAAATTCCTGGCGCGGAAAGGGATACTCAGGCGCAAGACTGTATCTTACGCCCATCAGCAGAACCGAGTAGCTGAGAGGACAAACAGAAAGCTGCAAGAGAAAATGCGCATGCTGCTGCAATAATCGAGCTTGACAGCAGATTCTTTTGCCGTTTCTGATGGCGCAAGCTGTCCACCTACACAATTGCCTGTCTTCAAGATCTCTACCTCAGTTCACCTTGCCAGACATCATGTGGACAAATCACCCCGCCGACACTTGACTTCTACGAGTTTGGGGCTGCATAGTCCGATACAGACCTCCGAGCGCAGCTGTGGGCAAATTTACTGAACAGTCTCGATGGGGAATACACCTTGGTGTACCCAAGGATTCCTATTCATGAAGAATTGTGGATTACGAAACCCAAAAGGTTTTGTATGTCCCATACTGCATCTTCTACGATAAACTTTTTCTCGATGACTTCGAACGCGACATGGAACACCAGCAACGGGATTCTGATCGCTATAGTGCCGAACAAATTTTCGCCACCCTTCAAGACAAAGCAGATGCAGCCAAAGAATATTATCCACCCAAAAGCGCAGCGGCAGAATCTTCTACAGTTCCGCAGCCGTCTACGTCAGTAGCCAAACCATTATTCGACTCCTACATTCCTTTGATACGTGCCAACAACACAAAAACTCTGCTCTTCATTCTGCTCTCAGACCCGTTGTGTCTTGCCACGATACACGCTGCCTATAATTATAAGGAGCACCTGCGCCGACAAAAAATTGATGCAGCATCACATAACGGTGCCCGCCATCTGCCATTCGAAATCGACGATGATGACGTCATCGAAGTTTGCCAACCTCATCCTCGTGGTGACCAATCGACTCTTTAGATCCTTGGCCTTGCTGTCGCATTTCAGCAACCAACGACTGGGATCGAGCCGAAAAAAGTAAAGCAAGACCTCTCCGACCCTAATGCTAACAAGTGGCAAGCAACTACGGATGCAGAGGTAGCAGCTCTTGAGAAGTGGAAAACGTGGAAACTCGTTCCACGCGAAGCAGCACGTAGCAAGAAGATTCTTTTGGGCAAGTGGGACTTTCGCATCAAGACAAACCCAGTGGGACCTAGACAAACGCAGTAAGGGAACCAAACAAATTCAAGGGGAGATGGATCATTTGAGGTTTCGAACAAACCCATGGCATCGACTACGACCAGACTTTTGCTCCCGTCAGCCGCCATACGTCAGTTCGAATTCTTCTCGCTATTGCTGCCAGCCGCCATCAGCCACTTCGCCAACTAGACATTAAAAATGTGTTCTTATACGCAAACATCGATGCAGATATTAACGTCGAACTCCCTCACATTTACGGCGACGAACTACACATCTGCAAATTACATAAATCACTCTACGACATCAAACATGCTCCTTGCCTATGGCAGCAACATCTTCACAAGGTTTTGATTTCACTCGACTTCGTGCAGCTGCCCCATGACCCTGGAATGTACAGACTTGAATTTCAAGAACATTACATTCTTCTAATTGCCTACATGGACGACTTACTATACACCGGCTCGTGGTGCGCGTGGAGGAAAGAATCCAAACGATTCTTGAAGTTACTATTTCCTCCAACGTCACCCAATTTCTTGGGTTAAACGTCGCGTGCGTGTACGCAGAAACACTTGCGAAAAAGTTCGCCATCTCTCCAATCGGCCTCACCACTACTTTTCGTCATATTCTAGCCAATCACACACCCAATACTACCCCATTTACCGCCTCCAAGCATCAGCTCTACCAGCAGCTGCTCGGGTGTCTTCAATTTGCAGCCGTTACAAGCCGCCCAGATCTTGCCTACAACACAAGTTAGCTCGCATAGTACCTGCACCAACCTGAAGGGGAGTGTGAGAGTACGACCCCGTTCCATTCCTTCCCCCTTTCCATTTTTCATCTTGATCCATTTGGTTTTTATCTCATTCCATTTAGATTCCTATTCCTCCTTTTCCATACACCTTTGGTTTATCCGCTTATTATCCTTATATCACCGACCAGGCTCGGGATGTACAGGTGCGCTATATCTAGCGTAATCCTGCCGTAATCCCTTAAAGCCAATAGCCTCGCGTGGCTATACGCAGGGTGATTCTATCTTCTAGAAGGGTCTATTCCCTTGGGATAAGATAAACATGGTTACCTGATGTACTTTGGAAGTATAAAAGCGCCTTGTACTGATTGATAGTGCAACCTTTCCTCGACACATTTGATCCTGTAACACTTGGCAATCAGAGCTTTTCTCACTCGGCCGCGCCCAGCTAAGCAGCAGCAGCGGGGATCCTGCCTCGAAAAAACGCTGGGGGCGACCAATTCGATGCCGATTCTGGTAAGCACCAGCTCCGCGTTTTTTCGGATTACCCCCCCCCCCCCGCGCGTGTTTTGAACAGGATGGCGAATTTCGACAACGCCGAAGTTACCCAGCAACTCTTCGCGCGCATCGTAGCCCTACAGGAGGAGATGCGAGCCGACCGCGAAGCTTGGCAAAACGAGTTCGAGCGAGTAACTCGACTCGCCGGCGCCCAACACGAAACGACAACGGCGACGACGCAGCAGTCGCAACAGTTTCTCGAGGCTCCGAAACAGCGCCCACCTGAGCCATTCGATCCGAGCGATCGAAACTCCGACATCCGCAGATGGATCGCCGGGATGGAGATCTACTTCGCAGCCGTCGGATGGAGCTCGCCAGTCTGGGACGGTCAACGCGTACGACTCGCGGCAACACTGATGCGAGGGCCGGCACTTGAGTGGATCGGCGGTAACAGCACGTTCATCCACGGCGAAGCCACGTGGCAGCAGTTCCGCACCGACCTGCTGAAACGTTTCGAGCCGATAAATTCGGGTTTCCTTGCCCGCGAAAAAATTCATCGCCATCGACAGTTCGGGAGTGTAGCACAGTACATGCAGCAGATGGAGGAATTTTATAACCGCATTCCCGACCTGACCGAAGAGGAAAAATTACAATCGTACCTCGCCCGGCTGAAGACCGAAGTCAAACGACAAGTGGCAGCAACAATCTACGCGAGCTACAGTGACGTCATATCGGCCGCGGAAAAGGACTCTGTCAAGACGGGGAAACTCCTTGAAGACCCAAGATATTAAAAGGATTCGTTAAAGTTATCTTATAAAGATGCTTTAATGAAAACTTATAATTCTCGAGGGGCTAGAGCCTTGGAGAAATTTCGGGAGGGACTCCAGAAGAAGCAGAAAATTGTGGAGATCGTACCGGTACCGGAGAACTTGGGGACCAAATTAAGGAGTGTGGAAAGAAGCCGACCTTTCCACGGAGTCAACGTCCTCTCCCGACACCAGCCCACAGTGACTACCCGTTCCCCAGGGAAGACGTTGGTGGAGCTGAAGCGGCTCAAAAGGAAGCTCGGGGTCTACAAGAAGCTGCAAAAACCCCGAACTCCTTCATCGGATGCATCCAACTCGGCAACTTCTTCAACGACACGAACAGTCGTCTCGGAAACTCCGGGCCCTGGAGAAGAACCCTTGTCCAAGCAGCCTCGACCAGCTGCCAGCTTAGGAGTAGGAAGCAACGAATATTGGGATGTACCCTATGACCCAATCAATGAAACTATCTTTGGGTACTCCGAGCAACGCCTGCCCCTCGTGCTCGAGGTCATTTGCAAAAGACGACGCCTCCAAGTACTCGTGGACAGCGGAGCATCGCACACTGTATGCGACAAGGCAACCATCGACCGACTTCGAGGAGAGTAAGAGCCATCAGCGTTTTCTGCAACGATGGTGGACGGCAGCAAGTTACCAGTATACGGCGAAGCAGTGCTACAGCTACAAATCGGTCCACTGCGCTGGAAACCTGCTCTCCCCATCACCAACATGAAAGGGCTTGACCTGATCTTCGGGCGAGACTTCCTCAAGAAATTCAACCCCGAGATCAACTGGGTAAACCGCACCGCAAGCATCTACAACAAAGGAAGGAGAGTCCGGCTACCCAACTTGGACGATACAGGAGATATCCCTGTGGAGACACTAGCCAGATTCGAGAAGGACGTGAAACGAACCGACACCGGGTTCCTAGCGATAGCAATAGAGGTGGAAACCGACGGAGAGAAAGCCTCGGAAACTCCAGACAAAATCGAGGACTTACTAAAGGAGTTCCAAGACATTCTTCCCGACGACCTCCTGGACGAACTATCGCCATACCGAACGCACCAACACGAGATCGTGGAGAAGCCATCTTCGAAGCCGACCTTATGAGCACCATAACGGCTAAGCCGCACAGAACTAGCCGACATGAAGAAGCAGATCGAGTATCTCCTCGCCAAAGGACTCATCCAACCATCCACTTCACCATACGGTGCCCCAGTGCTCTTCACGCCGAAACCGGACGGAAGCCTGCGCATGTGCATCGACTACCGAGCTCTCAATAAGCAGACCATCAAGAACAAATATCCGATACCATGAATCGATGACCTGCTTGACCAGCTTCGGGGAGCTACGATATTTTCAAAACTAGATCTGCGGTCCGGATACTGGCAGATAAGAATGGCGGACAATTCTGTTCACAAGACTGCCTTCCGTACTCGGTACGGATCGTACGAGTATTTGGTCATGCCGTTCGGACTCACCAATGCACCTGCAACATTCCAAGCAAAGATGAATCATATCCTACGCCCACTCTTGGACGAATGCGTGGTGGTGTACCTGGACGACATCCTCATCTGCTCGCGCGACATGCAATAACACGTCGAGCACCTACGACGCGTCTTCGAAGTTCTTCGACGAGAACGCTTCAACGTCAAACTATCCAAGAGCGACTTCGCTCACGAGAAGGTCCAATTCCTCGGACATATCGTAAGCGCTCAAGGAGTTCACGTAGACCCCAAGAAAATCAAAGACGTGCGTACGTGGAAGACACCCGAGAACGTTAAGGAGTTACAGCAGTTCCTTGGCTTAGCTAACTACTACAACAGGTTCGTGCCACAATAAGCGAAGATCACCACGCCACTCACGAATCTGCTAAAAAGAACACGCCGTATTAATGGGAGCCACAACACCAGGAAGTCGTGGAGCAGCTGAAACAAACACTCACGTCTGCACCCGTACTCATCTTGCCAGACCCCGAACGCGACTACGTCATCGAAGCTAACGCCAGCGACCAGGCAGTGGGAGCAGTCTTGATGCAGGACCAGGGGAATGGACTGCAACCAATCGCCTACCTCAGCAAGAAACTACATGGAGCAGAACTCAACTACCCGATACACGACAAGGAGGCCCTTGCTATCATCATTGCCTTCAAAACGTGGAGATGTTATCTCAAAGGACGCAAGACGACAGTCTACACCGACCATTGCAGCCTAAAATATTTGAAGACACAACCAAGCCTCTCCAGGCGGCAGGTCCGGTGGACTGACTTCCTCGAGAGACACTTCCACTACGATATCGTGTACAAGCCCGGCCACAAAAACAAAGCAGACGCGCTTAGCCGGCCTGCACACGTTGCCGCCATCCAAGTTGAAGGGATGAATCCACTCCTCAAGGGACTCTTCATACAGGGGTATACCATCGACCCAGAAATTCCCTTGGCAGAAAAAGGACATCTGCTACAGTGGGACAACGACATCGCGTACCGGAAAGGATCAATGAAGATCTGGGTACCTAATTACCCTCCATTGCGCCAGTTACTTCTCGAAGAATACCACGACGTCCTATACGCGGGGCACTTCGGTAGCAACAAAACGCTCACCGGTATCGCCAAACACTACTACTGGCCCCACATGGCAGATGACGTACAGAAATTCGTCACCTCATGCACTACATGTCAGCCGGTGAAGAGCAGCAAGCAGAAAAAGGCGGGACTGCTACAGCCTCTTCCTGTCCCAGAACAGCCATGGCAAGTGGTCAGCCTAGACTTCATCACGAGGCTACTAACTACCACGAGCGGACATGATGCGATCCTCATCGTCATTGACAAGTTCTCCAAAATGGGACACTTCATCCCGACACACACGACAGCACGCACCGAGGAGACGGCACAACTCTTTGTTCGCTACATCATCTGACAACATGGCATTCCAACCACACTCATCTCCGACCGAGACCCTAAGTTCACCAGTAAATTCTGGAAAGAACTGATGTCTCTACTCGGGACCAAACTCGCCATGTCATCCGCCTACCATCCGCAGACAGATGGACAGACCGAGTGCCTCAACCAAATTGTGGAGCAACTCCTCCGTGCAGCCTGCAAGGACGACATCTCCAAATGGGACTTGCATCTGCCCGTCCTGGAGTTTGCCTACAACAATGCTACTCACGCCGCTACTGGACAGATGCCGTTCTTCCTCTGTTACGGATGCCACCCACTCACACCTCAACAACCAACCATACCAGCCACAGTCCAACCCGCTCATGATTTCATCACGACCATGCACAAACTTTGGGATCGGACCCACAAGCGCCTTCTCGACATTCAGCAACAACAGAAGCGCCAAGCCGATCGCCACCGCACAGACCACACCATTACCGTGGGAGACCGAGTACTACTCGACACACGCAATCTTGACCTCAACCATCTCCCATCCAAACTGCGACCTCGCTTTTGCGGGCCTTTTCTCGTTGAAGCATAGGTCACTCCTTTTACCTTCCGCTTACTGCCAGCTACCTGGAAGATGCACAACGCCTTCCATGTCCAACTCTTGAAGCCCTACCGAGATCCCAACACGGTCTTCTCTGGACGCCAACTGCCGCCGCCGCCGCCCGTCCTCGTCCATGATGAACCCGAGTACGAGGTCGAGTCCGTGCTTGCTCACCACCATCGACGGAATGGCATCGTGGAGCTTCTCATTCGTTGGAAGGGTTATGATCCTTCAGAGGATAGTTGGGTCTCTGAATCCGAGATGGATCACGCTCGTCGTCCTCTTCGCGACTACCTTGTGAAGCAGGGTGTTACGTCTACCACCCAGCTTTGAGGGGGGGAAGTGTGAGAGTACGACCCCGTTCCATTCCTTTCCCCTTTCCATTTTTCATCTCGATTCATTTGGTTTTTATCTCATTCCATTTAGATTCCTATTTCTCCTTTTCCATACACCTTTGGTTTTCCCTGTTATTATCCTAATTTCACCGACCAGGCTCGGGATGTACTGGTGCGCTATATCTAGCGTAATCCCGCCGTAATCCCTTAAAGCCAATAGCCTCGCGTGGCTATATGCAGGGTGATTCTATCTTCTAGAAGGGTCTATTCCCTTGGGATAAGATAAACCTGGTTACCTGATGTACTTTGGAAGTATAAAAGCGCCTTGTACTGATTGATAGTGCAACCTTTCCTCGACACATTCGATCCTGTGACAGGGAGAATATAGCCGATCTTCGTCGAGCCCTTCAATATTTCATGTCTACTTTTACAATCGGTCTCAGCTACATGACAAATACTGCAACAAATTTTTGAGTGCTTGGATACGTTGATGCGGATTACACTGCTGACCCTGATAACAGGCATTCGCATACAGGATTCATCTTCAAAGTTGAATCACGTGGTGTCATTTCTTGGAACTCAACAAAACAGGAGGTCATCGCACTTTCGTCGACCGAAGTTCAATTCGTCGCAGCAAGCTATGGATTTTGCGAAAATCGAAACGATCTGGCTTCATCAACAAGGCAAAACACATTGCCCTCTGTTACTTCTTCGTCAAGGACGAATTCGACAAAGGGAAGGTCATCCTTAAATACTGCTCTACAAAAGAAATGGCATCTAATTTCTTGACGAAGAAACTCCCACGCGGCAACACTTACCCAGAGATATACATTGGCGAATGAAGGGGAGAGTTGAAGTATACTCGACAGAGTTACCACTTATGCATTCCTGATATTACACTTCGACTGTACTAGTCACGCGACGCCTCATATGGAAGGACACGCGTGATGACGTCAGTAAAGCGAGTCAACTCGTGAATAGTAGGTGAGTGTATAGTCACCCGAAGCGTCACGCCACTCTCACTCTTACAAACAGTCACTAGTCATGTCACGCAAATAGTCGCGATACACTACGAACAAGTACATTACGAACAGGTACTTCCTAGACTCTAAATATGTCGGTATTACTCATTATAATTATCCTTGTCATTTCAGACGTTTCCAATGCAAGGTTTAAAGTCTTCCGCTGACTTTTTGCTCGTGGTTCCACCAACTCTATCTCAGAGTAACATATTGAATAGAATGATAGGTACAAGGGAGTTTTGACTGAAGGGTTGTACTCTCTATAGGATTGCACCTATCTAGTCTATAACATATCAATATATGTTTGACACACTCCCTAGGTTAGATGAGGGGCAGTGCCTGGAAAGAGACACGCAGCTCAGGGTGGCACTACTAGTCCAACCTCTGAGGCAAGGGTCCGAAGACCAGTTAGCAAGAGTACAAACAAAACAGGAGCAACCTAGTGCGGCACTACTAGTCCACCCACTGGAACAAGGGCCACAAGGCACGTCAAGATAATAAAAGGAGTAGTACACAACCAAGGTCCTAGCAAGTGAGAACGAGACCAACCTATACACAGTGTTGCAGATAATCTTTAGGCGTAAGCGCCTTTGTAAAGATATCAGCAGTGTTGGCAATGAAGGCTAAGTGTACTACGCGGGCCTGGCGACACTGCTGTAGCTCGCGTAGAACGAAGTAACGCAGCTGGATGTGCTTCGCTCTGCCCTCCAGTCAAGGCTCCTGACACTGGAGGATCATGGCCCTGTTTGTTGGCGTACAGAACCGGGAAGAGCTACGCCACTCACCTACGTCTGCGAGCAAGAAGTTCAGCCAGCGGAGCTCCTGTGCTGCCATGTCACCGACGTAGATCTCAGCCTCATAGCTAGATTAGGCCACAGATGACGAGCGAGTGGACCTCCACCAGATGGCACCTGCATAAAGGTTAGAGTAGTAGCCCTAGGAGGACCTAAGCGTCTCACCGTCGTTTGCCCACGAAGCGTCCATGTGCCCTATTTGGACCACTGGCCTGCGTCCTCCAAGCACTAGCCCCATGCCCGATGTACTTCCTAGATAACGCAAAACCCTCTTTACGATCGACCTGGGCTACGGTCGGTGTCCGCCTATTGCCACAAAGCGAGCCAGAATGCTGAGAGAGGATGCGAGATCTGGACGAGTGCAAGTCATCAGGCACATGAGGCAACCCACCAGGTCTGCGTATGGACCACTAGCCTCTACTAACTCCTCAAAGATTGGAGCTGAGAGCCAGTAATCTACTGGCAGCGGTGTGGGCTATGCAGAGGAGAATTGAAGACCGAACCTCTGAAGGACCTGGCGCACCAAGTGTGACTGTGTGAGGTTGATGGTGCGTTATGCTATGTCCCTGGAGATCTGCAGGCCAAGGTAGCGGCGCAGCTCTCCTAGGTCAGTGCAGGTGTGTCTCCTCAGCAATTCAACCTTCATGGCAGCCAGTGCATCTCTGTCTGCAGTAGCAAAGACCAGGCCGACTACATAGACAAGGATCGAGAACGGGGTCTGGCCATAACCGCGAAGAGCGAGGTGTCTGCAGACGACGGGAAGAACTGCAGATCAGCTAACGTAGCACAAAGTGTGACGTACCACTCTTGAGGCGCCTGCCGCAAGCCGTACCGTGCGGCGGAGGAGCCACTAGGTCCCCTGGACGAAGGTGCCGGTAAAGCCTGGCGGGCGACGTAGGTAGACCTGCTAGTGAAGACTTCCCTGAAGAAACGGTGTCGAGAAGTCGAGAGAGTGCAGCTCATAGTCACACTTCGCTGCTACGCGTTGTAGTGGCCGAACAGTGGTCATCTTTGGAGTTGGGGCGATGGTTTGAAGGAAGTCAACCCCCCTCACGCTGACTGAAGCCTCTAGCAATATAGCGTGCCTTGAACACCGGCGTCTCTTCAGGAGGGTGCTTCACCTTGAAGAGCCACTGGCCATCGACTAGGCTCACCCCAGGTGGGAGAACTGCATCGACGTAGGTGCCGGTGGATCTCCAAGATGCCATCTCGCGTCCATGGCAGCTATCCACTGAGAGGCCCAGGGTCCCGAGGTCGCCTTAGCATAAGTGCAAGGGGTCGGGATGTCAAGGACGTCTGGGTCACCCTCGGGGACTAGCAACATGGAGCAGAGATGGGGAGCGGCCTCGGACAGAAAAGTGAACTCGTAGTGCCTGTCCTCTAGAACGTCACTGCCAAGGGCATGTGCACCCCTGACGGACGGAGGATGGGCAGGGTCATAAATTTAGAGCGTTGGCATAGTTAAGGCGATGGGTAGAGGTGAAGTCAGCCACG
The DNA here is from genome assembly GCA_027943415.1 of Closterium sp. NIES-67. Classification (NCBI taxonomy): domain Eukaryota; kingdom Viridiplantae; phylum Streptophyta; class Zygnematophyceae; order Desmidiales; family Closteriaceae; genus Closterium; species Closterium sp. NIES-67. The sequence continues at coordinate 36,755 of BQMB01002375.1, forward strand.
GCAGCGAGAAGAGCGTCAAAACTGGAGGGAGGAACGGAAGGGTTGGTAACAAGAGAAGCGAGAACGCGAGGGACAAACGGACTATCGGCACGGAGGAAGTCAGAGAGCGGAGGAGTGGAGACAACAAGCGATGACTGAGGAGGTGACGGTAGAAGGGGAGCACAAGACGTGTTGGAACGGAGCAACATAGGGTGAGAGCTCTGAACAAGAGAGATAGGACGAGCACAAGAGGGACGGCGAAACGAAAAGTGGGACGGAGGCCTAGGATTAGGAGTCACAGGAGGAGGACGAGGGGGAAAACGAGCCGGAGACAAGTCCAGCGGAGGAATCGCAGCACCGTAGACAGGCGTGGGAGGCGCAGGTGGGCAGTTAGGGGAGGGAAGATTGAGGAGGCGAAGGGCAGACACCGGCGGCGACTGTTGTTTCTGTCCCTCCACGCCGATACCAGAAACTCCAACTGCATCACAGCTACCTGCGGGACGCTCCACGACATCACCCCCAGAACGAGAACCCTCTCCAGCACCGGCGCCACCCCCAAGACCGCCAGCACAAGCCATGACAGTACTCCGAGGACTAGCACACCCAAAACCAGCACCCCCAGAGCGAGAACCCTCTACAGCACCGGTGCCACCCCCAAGACCGCCGGGACAAGCCACGATAGTACCCCTAGGACAAGCACCCTCCTCAACGCCCGCACCCCCAGAGCTCACGGACCCCTGCGGCAGTTGCAACCAAGACGACTGCTGCTGCGACTGTGGCAGCGACGACGGCTGCTGCGGCGGCGATGGCGGCAGGTGTAGTGGCGGCGGAAGAGGGGACATCGGGGCAGAGACAGGAAGCGACGCTGAAGCCGGAGGGCCCCCGGAGTCTGTGGACTCCTCGACTCGGACAACCGACGTAGGGTGGAGTGTCGTGAGACACACCAGATGGGGCAGGACGGGAAGGAAGAGGATCAGGGGCTACCGGAGGGGTGGGGACTAAGAAAAGGGGGGGGGGAACCGGGAGACCTTGGTGGGAAAAGCGGGTGTAGAAGAAGACAGACTCGTCAAAAGTGACGTCACGAGAGTGAAACAAACGGTGAGACGACGGGTGGTAAAGGTATCAGTCCAGGGGGAAACCAAGGAAGACATAAGGGACGGTACCGGCTGTGAGCTTGTCCGTGCCAAAGGCACGAACGTGAGCAAGGCAGCCCCAGATGTGGAACGCAGACGCGTCACGTAGGAACCCGGTCCGAGAAGGGTCGGCGAAACCTGTGGCCGTTGGTAGTGTGGCCACAGGTTAAGCTGGTGAGCAGCGTAGCGAACAGCGAACGGCCATAGAAAATGGGGTGCACTGGCATGGATCATGGAGGTACGAGCCACCTGTATAACCAAACCGATGTGTCACTCAGCGACCCCGCTCTGCTGCAGGGAGTCATGTAAGGTGTACGACTGGGTAATGCCCTCCGCGCGACAGAAATGGCCAAGCCGACCGGAGACGTACTCGCCGCCACGGTCAAAATGGACACGCAGGACGGGGAGGTCGCAGTCTACTCGTGCAGCTATGATCCACGAGATAAGAACATCAAGCACGTCGGCCTTCCGCTCCAGGGAAAGCACCGTAGTGTAGCGCGTGAAGCCGTCGACAAGCACTAGAAAGTAGCGTTCTTGATGCGGTGCAGGATCTGGAGGGGCACAGTGGTAGGGGGGAGCAAGGAGGAGTGGGGAGCATGGTGTGGCCGGCCCTCGACGCATGGCATGTACAGCTGCTCAGGCAAGGGAGGGAGGGCAGAGAGTGACGCAGGGCGACCACGGAGAAGCCCGTGATGGGACATGTGACGCAGTAGTGGCTAGGCAATTAGGCAGACGCGTGGCGAGGTAAAGGGTCGCGCAAAGCTGCGGCGGAAAGGCAATGAGCTGTGCCTCAAAGCTAGCAGCGCGGTAGCTAGTCTCTAGTGCGCGGAGGTGAGTGGTAAGGTCAGCGACAGTGGGGAAAGACGCAAGGTTAGGGAACAGCATGGGGAGGATAAGGCGGCCGGCAAAGGCGGAGGTGGGGGTGGAATAGCGCACGATGACGGTATATATGTATTCCTTGACGTTTGAGACAGCGGTGAAGCGGGAACGCTCAGACAGGGGGAGGGCTTGACTAATGGCAAGCTGAGCAACGGCGTCGCACGAATCCTAGATAGCGCAGGCAAGCTCAGCAGCGACAAAAGCCTCGTGCTCAGCAGACGTTGGGGCGTCAGGGAGGGCAGCAGGCGGGGCGGGGCGAGGGAGCTTACCGTCGACATGGACAGCCAGGGAGTGGCCGTCCTAGCGCTGTCTGGTCAGCTGGTGGTGGAGGTCGACGAGCCACGCCTCAAACTTAACGGCCCGACCCTCCGCGTCCAGGCGGAGCAGAGAGTCCGCCATCACCGGCTGCAGCAGCTGACTACCGCTGACAAGGGGAGGAGGAAAGGAGGAGGAGGACGGCGGGGGGAGCGATGGAGTGCGGTGGGGTGCGGTGGAGAGTGGTGGAGTGCTGTGGAGTGTGGTGGAGAGCGGTGGAGTGCGGTGGAGGCAGCCTGCGGGAGCGCCGGCTCAGAGGTGGAGCCAAGGCTGGCTGGCGGCTGCAGGCGGGCCAGCGGCGGTGGGCGGGCTGGCGGCATCGGGCGGCCAACAGCGGCAGGCGGCTGGCGGCAGCGGGCGGCCAGCGGCGACGGGCAGCGGCTGGTGGCAGCGGGTGGCCAGCAGCGACGGGCAGCGGCTGGCGGCAGCGGGCAGCCAGCGGGGACGGGCTACGAGCGACGAGCAGCCTGGCTATGGGCTGCCAGCGGCCGACGGGCGTCGGGCGGTCAGCGGGCTACGGGTGTCGGGGGCCAGCGAGCTACGGGCGACGGGCGGCCAGCGGGCTACGGCTAGGACTAGGTCGGAAGCGCGGGTGGGCGGGATCCTAACCAGGGCTGACTTTATCAGACTATTTACTCTGATTAGTCTGAAATCTCAGACCTGTTTTTTGGCCAAACCTGAATTTCCAGATAAGGCATTTTCCCAATCCTGATCCCTTCAGAGTACGATTCTAGGGATCCTGAGAAAATCAGAGTTGTCGCTAACCCAGTACTGAGTTTTCAGAGCACAGCGCGTACAGACCCTGACTCATTACCTGTATAGTACCAACCTTCGGAAAATTTGGTGAAGTCCCCAATTGCTAGAGACATGCCCCACACACCCCACAACCCCTAAAAAAAATTGGCCAAGTCCCCGAACCCTAGAGACAACCCCCACCCCACACCCCACAACCCATCTAAAGTCCCGGAACACTAGAGACATCCCCCACACACCCCACAACCCACCCTAAATTTCGACTAAGTCATGTTGTCAGATACAGTCCTCCCTAACACCTGGAACAACCCAGAAGTTTTGAATGAGACTTTCACTTTTTTTTTTTAACTGCATTGGAATGAGAGTAAATTCCGCATTTTTAAGATAAGGAAATTCTCGCCAGTTGCCCGTTTGGTCAACTGAAAGTCTACCAAAATGTAACGGTCACGATCGTTTGCGATCGTTTCGACATATATCAATCGTTCGATGTTATGTTGTGATTAACGTCCAAGATTTCCCCACCGGGGCGCTGCAAGGGCGCGAAATTTCTCCCACCGTCCTATTCCCCAGCTTCCCCCCTCCCTGCCGTTTCGATTCCCCCCCCTCCCCTCTGTTTCAATCACTTCCCCCTTCCTCTCCGTTTCGCTTCCCCCATCCTCTCCGTTTCGACCGCCCCCCCCCTTCCCCCCCTCCCCTTCGTTTCGCTTCCCCCCTCCCCTCCATTTTGATTCCCTCCCCATTTCCCCGTCAGTTTCGATTCCCCCTCTCCTCAGTTTCGTTTTCCGTGGCAGTGCGATTTTACCCCCTCGGTTTTTAGGAATGACTTCCCCATTTCCCACATTTAACAACTACGCAAAACGAGGGTATGACAAGGTTGCTGGTTGGGGGGGGGCGCGGGCTGTGGGAGGATTTTTTATGGCTGCAAGGGACTTAGCCGAATTTTTGGGAGGTGTAGGAGGGAGGGAAGTTTCTCGCTGTGGGGGTGTTTCCCGTGTGTGACTCTGGTTGTACGTCCTGGACCCTGAAAAAATCAGACTCGCTGAGTTCTGGACCCTGACATTTTAGACTACAAAAATTTTGGCTGAAGGCCCTTCAGACTATTTTTTTTTTTGGGGGGGTTGGCTCAGAGTGCCTTTTTTTGAAACGTCAGCCCTGATCCTAACCTACTAGCGTGATACCATCTCAGAGTAACAGATTGAATAGAATGAGGTACAAGGGAGTTTTGTCTAAGGGGTCGTACTCTCTATATGATTGCACCTATCTAGCCTATAACATATCAATATATGTTTGACACTCTAGATCTTGGCCACCCTAAACACGTGGTTCACTTCTACACGAACGAGTGGCTCCGCAATGCTAACGTAGGCTGGGCCGACAAAATATGCAACAGGCAAACAAGTGGTAATCAGGCAGAGCCGACGGCAACGGATGTACATGCTAGTGTGTAGGATGAAGAGTAAGGAAAGTGTTTTCCTGATAAAGTAGAAGCCATAACAACGTAAAGCAAATGTGCATTCACAATAATCAAGCAGTTCACTGTACAGATTTGTGCCGGTTCGTATCCCGCCGTTTCATCTCCCATACCAACCGACAAACTCAACATCCAGCCCATTTCTCCCTGTCTCAACAATCTTGCGTCTTGCTGTTACCATTTGCCCCTGCCTCCGCGCTTAATGCTTGGCATTCCTCATCCTCCAACCGCAAACCCCTGCAACGCCAGTGACTGCCCCTGCCAGTCACTACCATGAACGCGCTCAGAGCCGCGCCGATCCGACTCGTCGCTCGCTGCACGCCCCGGTGCTTGACAACTCCCAAGGCACCCATGCCACCGAGGAAACCGAAGGAGCAGTTCAGCCGATGTTCTCCATGCGTCCCGTCGTCTCCCACGCTTCGCCATCTCCTCCAGCCTACCTTCTGCCCTCCCTCCACGTACTACGGGCCTCTGTTCTCGACTCCTAGTAGTAGTAGTTCGCGCCACAGTGCACCCACCTCTCATATAACTCACATTTCAACGCCTCCTCGTCTGCATAGTCCCCTCATTTTTCGGGTAGCACTGCAACGCCCGAATTTAGCCACACGGGCGTGCACTTGAGCCTGGGCCTTCGCAGCAGCCTCTCCCTTCAGCCGCTATCCACCGCCTGATTTTGAGCGCTTCTGCGTGTTTCTGAGTGATTTTGGGTTCTTCTGGCTGATTTTGAGCGGATTGGCAAAAGAAGGCCGGGGGCCACAACGACGTCCACCTCGTGATTTTGATTTCTACCATCCCTGCTGCCCCACGGGCCGTCTCGTGCCGCATCGACGTTCACCTCTGTCTTTCCTTTCCGCCCCTCGCTCTATCCGCCCCTGGCTCTATCCGCCCCTCGCTCCATCCGCCCCTCCCTCCATCCAACCCTCGCTCTATCCGCCCCTCGCACAATCCGCCGCTCGCTCATCTCCCCTCTGCCGTTCCGCTTCCGCCGCCGTCCTGCGCAGACTTTCGCCGTCTCAACCCTCCCTTGTCTTGCCGCGCGGCCTGCGACCATGCGCGCGCAGCTGTCCCCCGCGGGGATATACTGGCGCGTCCTAGCGGTGGCGCTGATGCTGGCGGGGACGGCGGGGGGGGCAAATTGGGGGGCGGAGGGACGCGGTGGGGCGGGGGTTGTGAGCCACGGGGGGGAGGATGGGGTAAAAGGGAGCGTGGTTTTGAG
>BQMB01002375.1:45000-54065 GCA_027943415.1 Closterium sp. NIES-67
ACAAGTCAAGGTCCTAGCAAGTGAGAAGCGACAGGAACTAGACCAAGCTGTACACAGTGCCGCTGATGATCTTTAGGCGCAAGCGCCTTTGTAAACATATCAGCTGTGTTGGCACCGGAGGCCAAGTGTACTACGCGAGCCTGACGTCGCTGCTGTAGCTCACGCAGGAGGAAGTACCGCAGCTGAATGTGCTTCGCTCTGCCCTCGAGTCGAGGCTCCTGACACAGGAGGATCATGGCCCTGTTGTTAGCGAACAGGACCGGGGCAGAGCTAGGCCGCTCACCTAAGTCAGTGAGCAAGAAGGTCAGCCAGCGGAGCTCCTGTGCCGCCATGGCACCAGCGTAGATCTCAGCCTCACAGCTGGACTGTGCAACAGACGAGGAGCGGGTAGCTCTCCACGAGACAGCACCTGAGCCAAGGCTGAAGCAGTAGCCCTGGGTAGACCTGAGTGTCTCAGCGTCGTCTGCCCACGAAGCGTCTGTGTGTCCAGTAAGGACCACTGGCCTGCGTCCTCCAAGCACGAACCCCATGCCCGATGTACTAGCAAGATAACGCAAAACCCTCTTAGCGGCAGACCAGTGCTGCGGTCGGTGTCTCCCTGTGGCCACAAAGCGCGCCAGGATGCTGAGAGGGTATGCGAGATCTGGGCGAGTGCAAGTCATCAGGTACATGAGGCAACCCACCAGCTCTGTGTAGGGGCCACTGGGCTCTACCACCTCCTCAGGTACGGGAGAGGAGAGTCTGTGGTCTACAGGCAGAGGGGTGGGCTGTGCAGAGGAGAACTGAAGGCCGAACCTCTGAAGGACCTGGCGCACCAAGTGTGACTGAGTCAGGGTGATGGTGCGCGCAGCTCTGTCCCTGGAGATCTGCAAGCCAAGGTAACGGCGCAGTTCTCCAAGGTCAGTGCAGGTGTGTCTCTTCAGCAGCTCTGCCTTCACGGAGGCCAGTGCGTCCCTGTCTGCCGTGGCAAAGACCAGGTCGTCGACGTAAACAAGGATGTAGAACGGAGTCTGGCCAGCACGAACGAAGAGTGAAGGGTCTGCGGAAGACGGAAAGAACTGCAGGTCAGCAAGTGTAGCACGAAGAGTGTCGTGCCACTCACGGGGAGCCTGGCGCAGGCCGTAGACGGGGCGCCGCAGGAGCCACTGGGTCCCAGGAGGGAAGGTGCCAGTAAAGCCCGGAGGGCGACGCAGGTAGACCTGCCCGTGTAGGCTGCCCTGAAGGAAGGCAGTGGAGAAGTCGAGGGAGTGAAGCTCGTAGTCACGCTGAGCTGCTACGTGTAACAGAACCCGAAGAGTAGTAATCTTCGGGGTCGGAGCGAAAGTCTGGAAGAAGTCCACCCCCTCACGCTGACTGAAGCCTCTAGCCACATAGCGCGCCTTGAAGACAGGTGGCTCTCCAGGAGGGCGCTTCACCTTGAAGAGCCAGCGACCATCGACTACGTTCACCCCAGGTGGGGGAACTGCGTCGACGAAGGTGCCGGTGGATCTCCAAGATGCCATCTCCTGCTCCATGGCAGCTATCCACTGTGAGGCCCAGGGTCCCGAAGTCGCCTCAGCGTAAGTGCGAGGGGTCGGGATGTCGAAAGCGTCTGGGTCACCCTCAGGGACTAGCAGCATGGAACAGAGATGGGGAGCAGCCTCGGAGAGGAAAGCAAGCTCGAACTGGCGGTCCTCCAGGACGTCATTGCCAAGGGCAGGAGCACCCCCGACAGACGGAGGACAGGCAGGGTCAGAGACCAGAGCGGAGGCGTAGTCAAGGCGGCGGGTAGAGGCGAAGTCAGCGACAGCAGCGACAAGAGCGTCAAGGCACGAGACCGGAACAGACGGGTCGGTAACGAGAGAGGCAAGGACCCGAGGAACGAGAGGACGAGTGGCACGAAGGTAGTCGGACAGCGGGGGGGGCGCAACAACAAGGGAGGACGGAGGAGGCGACGGGAGAAGGGGAGGACGAGACGCGTGGGAAGGAAGCAACATAGGGTGGGAACGCAAGACAGGCGAGGCAGGACGAGCACGGGAGGGGCGGTGAGACCAGACGTGCGACGGAGGAGTCGGGTCAGGAGACAGGGGAGGGGACACAGGAGGGGAACGAGGGGGGAGACGAGCCGGGGACGAGTCCGGCGGAGGGAAAATAGGGCCGTAGACAGGAAGAGGAGGAGACGGTCGGGGAGGAACCGACGCAGGGTCGGGGGACGGAAGGCAGAGCAGGCGAAGGGCGGACACCGGCGGGGACCGCTGGTGCGGCGGCACAACGGCGACACCTGGACCGCAAGCTGCTCCTCGGCGACCACCGGCACTCTCCACACCAGCACCCCCAGAGGGACCACCCCCAGGGCGACCAGGACGAGCACCCCCAGAGTCAGCGAACGGGGGCTGCGACGGCGGCGGCGGAGGCGACGGCGGCGGCGGCGACGGCTGCAGCAGCGATAGTGGCGGTGGAGGAGGGGACTGGAAAGGGGACACCTGGGGAGGGGCGGCCGGCGAGGACTGCACAGGAGGGCCACCAGAGTCAGAAGACTCCTCAACCGGGTCCACGGACGGAAGGGGGGTGACGTGGGACACACCAGAGGGGGCGGGACGGGGAGGAGGAGGAGGAGGGGCAGGGACTACCGGGGAAGGGGTGACCAGGAACAGGGGGGGGGTAACCGGGGGACCACGGTGGGGAAAGCGGCGGTAGTAGGAGACAGACTCGTCAAAGGTGATGTCACGAGAGTGAAAGAAGCGGTGAGACGGCGGGTGGTAAAAGTGCCAGTCGGACGCGTCAAGGGGAAAACCGAGGAAGACGCAGGGAAGGGTGCGGGCAGTGAGCTTGTCCGTGCCGGAGGCACGGACGTGAGCAAGGCAGCCCCAGACGTGGAACGCAGACGCGTCACCAGGGGACCCAGTCCAAAGACGGGTCGGCGAAACCTGCGGCTGCTGAGGGTGCGGCCATAGGTTAAGCTGGTGAGAAGCGTAGCGCACAGCGAACGGCCACAGAAAATGGGGTGCACCGGCATGGATCATGGAGGTGCGAGCGACCTCCATGACCAGACCGATGCGTCGCTCAGCGACCCCATTCTGCTGTGGGGAGTCCGGTAGGGTGAACGTCTGGGTGATGCCCTCCGCACGACAAAAGCGACCAAGGACACCGGAGGCAAACTCGCCACCACGGTCTGAGTGAAGACGCAAGACAGGGAGACCGCGGTGGACACGCGCAGAGACAAGCCAAGGGATGAGAGCGCCAGGCACGTCGGCCTTGCGCTCCAGGGGAAAGACTGTGGTATAACGAGTGAAGTCGTCGACAAGCACAAGGAAGTAGCGCTCTCGACGCGGCCCAGGGACGGGGGCGGGGCCCCAGACGTCCTGGTGCAGGGTCTGCAGCGGCGCGGCGGTAGGGGGAAACGAGGAGGAGTGAGGGGCACGGCGAAGCCGACCCTCGACACAAGGCGTGCAAGGTGGGGCTGGAGAGGAGGGAAACGCGGAGAGCGAACCTGGGAGACCAAGGACGAGACCGTGCTGAGACATGTGACGCAGACGCGGGAGCGCAGGGTGACCTAGGCGGTGGTGCCACAGGAGGGTCGGGTGAGTGAGGGAGCGACAGGAGCAGGCAGCAGCAACCTGGGTAGACGCAGCCACCTGAGGGGGCGCTCCAGCCGGGGGGGTCACGGTGTCCAGAGTGAACAGGCCGGACACCGGGTCCCGGGGGAACGTGGACAGGGGGGCACCAGTGGCGGCCTCGGTACAGACAGCATACCGCTCGTGACCAGGGAACGTAGTGGTGACGCCAAGGTCCTGGAGGCAGCCGACACCAACTAGGTTCCTGGAGAACGAGGGGATATGCAGACCTGTAAGAGAACCCGAAGGAACCGCCGGACAGGGAAGGGTGGTGGAACTGCGGGCGACTACCGGACCGCCGGAGGGGTCAGCAAGAGAAACGACAGCAGGAACAGGAAGCGGCGTCAGGGTGGTGGAGTCGCGGAAGAAACACCGAGAGGCGCCAGAGTCCAAGGTGAAGGAAAGCGAAGCCGAGGGGTCTGGCGACGGAACGACGGCGGAAGCACCAAGACTACACAAAGCAGGGGATCCTACACCTGACGCAGCAGGGGAGGCTAAGCTAGGCACACATACACTAGGCAACAGTGAGTAATAAGCGGGAAGCACACTAGAGTCATCAGCATACATCACATGCAGAGCAGAAACAATGGCATCCATGTCCATATCAAAGATCTGAATCTGACGACTAAGCAAACTGTGCCAGTCCGGGAGGTCTGGCGACGGGCCGAAGCGCTGACGAAAGAGGTCGTCCAGGCGACGAAAACAGCGGGGAGTGGAGTGACCGAGCTTACCGCAAACGAAGCCGCGGCGAGGACCGGTCTGGATCTGGTACTGACAACGCCCACCGCCAGAGCCACCACGCGGCACACCACCACGCGCCCGGCCACCGCCAGCGCCCGGCCACCCTGGCGGGAGGACACTCGTCTGCCGCGTCTGCGACAGCTGCTGCGGCTGCTGCGAAGGCTGCGACTGCGGCGGCTGCTGCGGCTGCTGCACCTGCAGGGGCGGCGACTCAGCTGAACTGGGCAGGGTCCCCTCGTCCACTCGAGTACCAGGCGACCCGACCCCACCACTACCCCCGCCCGCACCCCCGCCGCCTCCTCCGCCGCGCCCAGCCTTGGGGCGGCGGCCTTTCCCCGAACGGACCTGCGCTGCAGCAGCAGTCTCAGCCACTGCGGCAGAGCCGTCGGAGAAGGTGCACTGAGCGGGGGCACAACCCTGAAAGATAGGGACCGGCACGACACCGCTCGCCTGGGCAATGGAGCGGTGACGGGTCTCTATCACAGTCAGGGTGTCTACAAAGTCAGTGAGGGTGAGGTCTGCGGGGTGAACGCTAAGAAAGCGGTCGCGGGCGACAGCAAGGCGGTCAGGGAGGCGGGTGGCAAGCAGGTAGAGGGTAGAGGTAATGGGCGGCTGGTGGGCTCTAAGCTGGGCGTCAGTGCAGGCAGCGCGCCAGGTCTCATCTATCGAGCGCAGGTGGGCAGCGAGGTCAGAGACAGTGGGGAAAGATGCAAGGTCAGGAAAGAGCATCGGGAGGATCAGGCGACCCACCGAGGCAGCCGGAGGGGTGGAATAGCGCTTGATCACAGCATCTAAGTATGCCTGAGCAGTAGTGAGGGATCTAAAGCGAGGACGCTCGGATGGGGGAAGGGCGTTGCTAATGGCAAGCTGGGCAACAGCATCGCGAGAAAGCCAGACAGAGCGCGCACGGGCAGTGGCAGCAGTAGCCTCACGCTCAGTGGGTGTGGGGTCAGCGGGCAGAATAGCAGGGGGGTCTGGGCAGGGGAGCGTACCGTCAAGGTGTGCGGAAAGCGGTTCACCATCCTGCCGCTGGCAAGTGAGTTGACGGCGGAGGTCGGCAAGCCACGCCTCGAACTCTAGGGGCTTACCTTCAGCGTCGAAGCGAAGCTCCGCCGCCATCAGGAACAGTCCAGTGCAGTGCAGGGCAGTGCAGTGCGGTGCAGTGCGGTGCAGTGCGGTACATTGCGGTGCAGTGCGGTGCAGTGCGGTACAGTGCGGTGCAGTGCGGGGCAGTGCGGTGTAGTGCGGTGTAGTGCGGTGCCAAGCAGTACAGTGTGGTGCGGGGCGGCACGGAGCAGGGCGGGGTGGGGGGGAACCGTACCAGTGAGGAGGACGGGGCCGGGGCTGGCCCGACGGGGCCGGGCGGGCGCGACGGGGCCGGGCTGGTGCGACAGGGCCGGGACGGGGCGACGGGGCCGAGCGGGCGCGACGGGGCCGGGCTGGGGCGACGGGGCCGGGCGAGTGCGGCAGGGCCGGGCCGGTGCGACGGGGCCGGGCAGGGTGGGACGGGGCCGGGCGGGGGCGACGGGGCCGGACGGCTGCGACGGGGCCAGGCAAGGGCGACGGGGCCAGGCGGCTGCGACGGGGCCGGGCGGGCGCGACGGGGCCAGGCGGCTGCGACGGGGCCGGGCGTCTGCGACGGCGCCGGGCGGGCGCGACGGGGCCTGGCGGCTGCGACGGGGTCGGGCAGGGTGCGACGGGGCCCAGGAGGGGCGCGACAGAGCCCAGGAGGGGCGCGACTGAGCCCAGGAGGGGCGCTACGGGGCCTGGGCGGAGCGCGACGAGGCCCAGGAGGGGCGGTAGGGGGCCTGGGAGGAGCGCGACGGGGCCTAGGAGGGGCGCGACAGGGCCTGGGAGGGGCGTTACAGGGCCCACTAGGGGCGCTGCGAAGCCCAGGAGGGGCGCGACGAGGCCCAGGAGGGGCGCTACGGGGCCCAGGAGGGGCGCGACGGGGCGCTACGGGGCCTGGGAGGAGCGCGACGGGGCCCAGGAGGGGCGCTAGGGGGCCCGGGAGGAGCGCGACGGGGCCGGGGAGGGGCGCGACGGGGCCTGGGAGGGGCGTGACAGGGCCCAGGAGGGGCGCTACGAAGCCCAGGAGGGGCGCGACGAGGCCCAGGAGGGGCGCTACGGGGCCCAGGAGGGGCGCGACGGGGCGCTATGGGGCCTGGGAGGAGCGCGACGGGGCCCAGGAGGGGCGCTAGAGGGCCTGGGAGGAGCGCGACAGGGCCTGGGAGGGGCGCGACGGGGCCTGGGAGGGGCGTTACAGGGCCCAGGAGGGGCGCTACGAAGCCCAGGAGGGGCGCGTCGAGGCCCAGGAGGGGCGCTACGAGGCCCAGGAGGGGCGCGACGGGGCGCTACGGGGCCTGGGAGGAGCGCGACGGGGCCCAGGAGGGGCGCTAGAGGGCCTGGGAGGAGCGCGACGGGGCCTGGGAGAGGCGCTAGGGGGCATGAGCGGAAGCGGTAGGTGGGGGGGATCCTACCTACGCGTGATACCATATCAGAATTGGAATGTTGTGTGGTGAAGTGAGAGTACACACAAATATACCTAAGTGTTGTACCCTCTAAGAGGTAACCCTATACAGTCTATACAAACATGACAAATACAGATGTTTGACAAAATGAACTAGAATGAGTGATACAGGGTAGTTTTGTCCTAAGGAGTTGTACTCTAAATGAGCATGCACCTATCTAGCCTATAACATATACAGTATATGTTGACACTGAAATAAATCGACAGGTGTTGTAGTAGACTAAGTATAAAACTATAAACATGAACACTGGGCAAATCCTCAAGTGTTGGTCCAGGATCTTTGCTGGAATGGTAGACTAGTAAGACAGCGGAAGTCTTGTAAAATGTAAAGGTCAAGATTGAATAACCTGAGTATGTGAACTTGTGGGTAATCAAAGTTAATAATGAAGACTTAGGTCTAGGGACAAGTATTTATAGTTCTAGGGAAAAGTACCTATTCGCTAATATACATGTTCGTCACTATCGCGCTATGCGCCCTAGATGATAATGAAGAGGTGCGACTGTTCGCGTGACTGAAAACGAGTGTCCTATGACGAGCGCTATTTGCTGACGTCATCCTACAGACTTATCTTCTACAGTATGATTCGAGACTAACTACATTTAATTGACTTACAGAAATGCTAAGTATCAATTATATCACAACACTCCCCTTCATTTCTGGAAGGTCGATAGTGTCACTTCTTGAAGATTCCGCAGAGTTTGTTACAGTACCGAAACTTTTGTAGTGTCAGCTTCTTCGTGAGAAAATCGGCAGCCATTTCGTTGGTCGAACAGTAGACCAATCGCATCCTCCCCTTCTCGATTTCATCTTTGACGAAAAAGTAACGTAGAGAAATATGTTTCATCCTGTTGACGAAACCAGGCTGATGCGCGATGCGAATTGCACTTTGATTGTCGCACTATAGGGTAAACTGGGTAGTTGTCGTCAACTTCGCTTCTTCCAATAGTTCCTGTAAGTAAAGTCCTTCGCGTAATGCTGTGCAGACAGCAATAAACTCAGCTTCAGCAGAGGAGAGTACAATCAGCTCCTGCTTCGTAGAATTCCAAGAGATAGGTCCGATAGGTTCCAGTCGATAGATGAACCCAGTGCGCGACCGTCGATTAGTAGAATCAGCAGCGTGATCGGCGTCAACAAAACCATGTAGGTAGAGTGTTTTACAACCGGTGACGTTGTAGACTAAACCGACGTCAGGTGTCGAGATAAAATATTGAAGTGCGCGGAGAAGATCAAGCTGATGCTCCTCCTCAGGACGGCGTAGGAAATGTGCGAGCTGACTGGCCGCGTAGGCTAGATCTGGACGACAAGTGACAGCGGCGAAAAGTAGACAGCCTAGCTGCTGTTGATAGATATGTAAACCGGTTGAAGTTAACAGTGCGGTGTTCGGTTTGTGGTCAGTCGGTAGTGAGCGGTATGGTGTAGAGACTACAGTAGGTGTAAGGTTGAAGCGAGCAGCAAGAGTTGCTGCGTACTTAGAAGCGGTGAGATGAATAGTTGTCGGTGAACAGGTAATGTTCAGACCAAGAAACTGTGAGACTGTTTCAGTGACGGTAAGCTGTAGAGTTTTCTGTAGTTTTAGTATAAAGGTCTCGGCAAGAGAATCGGTAGTACTGACGTATAGGATGTTATCGACGTAGGCGACGAGTAAAATATAGTTGTTGCCGTCGGTCAGTAGATACATTCCTTGGTCATGCGGTAGTTGACGAAAACCGGCAGCGATCAGTTGTGAGTGGAGATACTGATGCCAGAGCTGTGGTGCCTGTTTAATGCCGTATAGGGATTTTCGGAGACGGCAAATGCTCGGTGGGTTAGTAGTATAGGAATGCGGGTACTCTACCAGGATAAGGGCATCGACAGGTGCGTAGAGAAAAGCATTCGACACGTCGATTTGTCGAAGTCGAAGATTACGGCAGGCGGCGACACAAAGTAAAATCCGAACGCTTGTATGTCGGCCGACAAGAGCAAAAGTTAATTCGTAGTCGATGCCGTAAGTCTGTTCGAACCCGCGGACAACCCATCGTGCCTTGAATTTCTCAAACGACCCATCTGCATTAGTCTTGACGCGGAAGACCCATTTTCCGGTAAGTACCTTCTTCCCTATTATTTCTGAAGTCGGAATTAAATCCCATGTGCTGCGATTCTTGAGTGCTGCTAGCTCCTTGTCCATGGCTTCGCGCCATTTCTCTCGGTGAGGACTTGTAAG
>BQMB01002376.1:0-32500 GCA_027943415.1 Closterium sp. NIES-67
GATTTCCAGGTCTGCTTTTCCGGAATCATCTACTGTTCGCCAAAAAAGGACTGTTCTTCTCGCATTTTCACTGTTCACGGAACCACGAATTTCGGTCGCACGACGCGTATTGTACTGTTCACCGAATGGTTTCGTGCAAAAACTGTCGCCAAACCGCCACGGTCAGATTCCGCTTTTCAAAACGAAATGTTTTTATTATGTTTCGTTTACTCTAAAGATCAAGTCATGTGCCAAGTTCAAGAGCAAATTAAACAGCCCTCTTGATTGCTATTATAGCCACGGGCTTTAAAGGGTGTGGTGGTGGTGCGAGGGAGAGCGCGGAAGAGGCGGGGAGAGTGCAAGTTGATGCGTGCAGTGCCATGTGCGTGTCATGACCCACTGTTGGGAGAGCAAGGAGAAGGGGAGGCAGACGGCAAAGAAAGGGGGTAGTGAGTGAATGAGGGGTGAGCAGAGGGGAGATGAGAGGCAAGAGAGCGGGAGCTGAGAGGCAAGAGAGCGGGAGCTGAGAGGCAAGAGAGCGGGAGCTGGGAGGCAAGGGAGCGGGAGATGAGAGGTAAGAGTCAGGCCCCACCATCACAACCTCACTCCCGCCTTGTAGGCAACAAAATAGGGTGACAGGGAGCAGGGGAGCAGGGGGGGGAGCGCAGATGGGAGAGGAGGACAGGGGGAAAGTGAGAGGACGATAGGTGGAGAGGGAGAGGAGGAAAGGGGGAAAGGGAGATGAGGATAGGGGGAGAGGGAGAGGAGGATAGGGGGAAAGGGAGAGGAGAATAGGGGGAAAGGGAGAGGCAGATAGGGAGAGAGGGAGAGGAGGACAGGGGGAAAGGGAGAGGCGGATAGGGGGAAAGGGAGAGGCGGATAAGGGGAAAGGGAGAGGAGGATAGGGGGAAATGGAGAGGAGGATAAGGGGAAAGGGAGAGGCGGATAGGGGGGGAGGGAGAGGAGGACATGGGGAAATAGAGAGGCGGATAGGGGGAAATGGAGAGAAGGATTGGGGGAAAGGGAGAAGAGGATAGGGGGAAAGGGAGAGGCGGATAGGGAGAGAGGGAGAGAACCTGAGTGGAGGAGGGGGGCAAAGAAGAGGGGAGATGAGGGGAAAGGGAGGCGGAACTATGAGGAAAGAGAGGGGATGCAGAGGAGAAAGTCAAGGGATGCAGAGGGGATCCGAAGGGAAACAGAGATAGAGATGGGGGGGGAAAGAGGGGGGGAGTGTGGGGCAAGAAGGGGAGCTGAAGGGAAAAAGAGGAGGAACTGAGGGGAAAGAGGGGGGAACTGAAGGGAATGAGAGGGGGAACTGAGGGGGATGAGATGGGGAAAAGAGGGGGAAATGGAGTGAGAACGGGAGCAGGGGGGTGGGGGGAAAATGGAGTGGGAACTGCTCGCTGCTTGAGGGCGATGAGGGAACTGGAGTGGGAAATGAGGGTGAGTGGAAGGGAGTAGGACGACGCAGAGAAGGGAGATTGACGGCAAGGGGCAGGGAGAAATAGCGGTAAGGGGATGAGGCGGAGAAGGGCGATACGGAGAAGGGCGACACGGAGAAGGGCGAAGCGGAAAGGGGCGGCGCGGGGAAGGGCGACAGCGGGGAAGGGCGATAACGGGGAAGGGCGACAGCGGGGAAGGGTTGCATGTGCGACGAGGGGTTGGGATATGTGGGACGAGGGGAAGAGCGTCCCGAGGGAGGGCTGCACGTGCGACGAGGGGGACGGCGAATGGGGAATGGCATGTGCGACGAGGGGATGGGTGATCGACCTTCGAGCACAAAGTTTTGCAAGGAGAAGGGCGCGGAGTGGTTCACTGGTTGTTAGTTGCGACGCGAATGGTCCAGGTCGTGCTTCAAATTCCCACGAGTCTGCTGGTTTCCTTGACTGATGTCGTCTTGCTCGCGAGACATAGCCGCGTGCTATTGCGTGAGGCGTGAGTGACCACTAGTGTGTCGGATTTTTTTCAACCGCGTACCTGCGTGCATCGCGATGCCTCGGCGATCCCCTAAAATTTTAGGATGTACACGCTAGTTAGTCCTACCTAGCTCGGTTTTTCTCCTACGCTACGGCAGCCATATTCGGGAGTCCCAAGTAAACTTGATGCTCTGAGTCTTGATCCTCGCTTGGGGAACTGGTTATTTGCAGGTGCGGTCGTTCGCTGTCGCAGCCCAGCGAGGATGGGAAAGCAACCAATCCAACCTCGTCGTTCAGGGCTTCCATCCTGTCGCTCAGTTTCAGGGTAACCGTGTAAATGCAGGTTGGGTTTTGCGAGAGACCAAGGATCAAAGCCTTTGAGTCTTGATCGTTCTTGGGTCACGCGCTTTAAGTCTGCAATTTGCAACTTTTGTTTGTGCGCGCCCCCCCCATTCCCCGTCCCGGTTCGAGTTTGCAATTTGCAAACACCCCCCACGTTTGCTCCTCGTTTGAGTCTGCACTTCGCAACTTCTCATTTGTGCCCCCCCCACCGTTTCCCCCCGTACCCCCTTTTGAGTCTGCAATTTGCAACTTCTGTTTGTACTGCCCTCCCCGTTTCCCCCTGCGCACCCTTTCGAGCCTGCAATTCGAATCTGCGAAACTTCTGCTGTTTTCCTCCCCCGTCCCCCGCTAGTCTTTCATTTTCCTTGTGCAACCCTTCCCTTGTCCCCCGCTCCCACGCATGTTCCCACCAGAGCTCACGCTAAGGTTTTTTTACACTCTGTTTCTCCCGGATTCCCTACCCCCCTGCACCCTGATTCGTCCGGATTTCAGGGTAATTGATTGCTGTTTCATCCGGATTTGGGTACAAAGTTACTTTTAGCCGAGTTACAGCAAACATTGACTCGTACATGTCAAGATGATCAAGGTCCAAACACGGTAACATTTGCGGAGTGCCAGAAAAAGAGAGTACTTTTGGACTTGCTATGTTAGGAGTGTGAATTTCCTTCGCTAGTTTTCTGACAGACCCGCTAAAGTAGGGTAGAATATTTGTCAGCAACCTTCGCAACTTTCCGGGTAGCGGAAAGGGGGAGGAGGGAAACGTGGCTAAACGTTTTTAGCCAAATTTTCCTAGCTCCATGGGCGTGCGGGGCGGTAGGAAGAATTTTCCGGTCAAGGTTTAGGGTGGCCTGGATGGGAGGAGTCTCTCTATGTAAAATTCTCTAGGTTTAAGAGAGACTTAGCCAAATACTCTATGTTATAGGGTAAATGCAGAAATGCTCCTGCAATGAGGACTAGCCGAAGTTTCGTGGGTGTGGGTAGGAGGACTATCTCTGTTTGGGAGGGACTTAGCCGAATTCAACTGTGATCGAGGAAGAAATGTTCATGACTGTGACGTATTTAGCCGAAAATTCTGGGTTTCGGGTGGTGCGGGTGGGAGGAGCACGGTATGTCTGTGTGTGGGAGACTTCGCCATATTTGCTTGGTTGCGGGGTTAAGGAAGGAATGCTGCTGGAAGTTGGGGACATCGCC
Organism: Closterium sp. NIES-67; assembly: GCA_027943415.1. Lineage (NCBI taxonomy): Eukaryota > Viridiplantae > Streptophyta > Zygnematophyceae > Desmidiales > Closteriaceae > Closterium > Closterium sp. NIES-67. Next base: position 3,429 of record BQMB01002376.1, read on the forward strand.
GATTTTTCTGAGTTTTGCTGGAGTGGGAGTTATGTGTGTGAGGGACTTAGCCGAATTTCCTGGGTTCGGGGGCTCCGTGGAATTGTCTCTAAAAGTTGGGGACTTAGCCGGAAAAATATCTCTGCCACCCTGGGTGCGAGGAGGGGGGAAGGGGAGGGGGATGGAGGGGGTATTTCTTGGCAGTTGCAGCTGGATTGCCCCCCCAGCGAATTCTGATCTTCCCGGAGCCCCCCGCAACACCACTACTAAAAATTCCTGAAACCCCAATAACTCTACCCGTTCAAAGTCCGGAACGAGCCCAACGCGAACTCTCAATGATTTTTCATTCCGGGTAATTACCCTTGAAAAATAGACTCTGGTTCCCACGGGTGTTCTGCGCTGGTTGCCCAACTTCGTTTTTTGCCAGCACGTTTTTTCCACTCGGCTTCGTGCCCTTTTCGCACTCTCGTCAACAGCTCGCTCTAATTCGCAGTCCGTTGACTCACACTCTTTTGGTTCATCTGCTTTATGGGTCAACGGCGTGAAGTAAGTTTGCCATGTCAGTGATCGGTGCAAAAAGGTTTTGGCTGTTTCAGAACGTTACAGGAGATTTATAATTCGGTTTCGTGACGCGTCAGCGGATGTCAGCCCTCCATTCCCTTCGTGCTCTAAATCGACCGAGTCTCCCCACTCGTAGCGCAATCACACCGCTCCGTCTCTATTGGCAGTAGGTCCCCTGTTTCATGGCTCCTACAAAACGTGCAGCGAATGGGCAGCGCCAGGGCGTGGGAGGCGATCCCACAACCGCACCGACCCTGGACCCCCCGTTCGTCCGGTGGATGAAGGAGCAGCAGGCTGCTGAAGTCACCCGACGGCGAGACGCGATGAGCGATGGTGGCGACGATGGCGACAACTGTGACGAGTCCGATTCGGACGATGACTACAGCCGGCAGCTAGTGGCGGCTGGGCCGCTACAAACGTCTCAAACGGATCGAGTGGAAGGAGAGGCTGAAGCGGGGCGAGAGGACAGTGAAACGGAGGGAGAGGATGATGCTGCCGGGGAGGCGGGTGCGGGCGGCGGAGTAGCGGCGACGAGGAGGGTGTGGAGCGACTCGGAGATGCTGGAGCTGGCGGCCGCCGTGCTCTACTGCCGCGAGAGCGGCGCCGTCACGCGCCGCGCTGGCGCCAAGGGCAGCGGTTACTGGCGGCAGGTGCGGCGCTTGATCCGGCGCGGGAACCCCGCGTGGTCGCGGCTGCCGACGGCGATGGCGCAGCAATGGAAGCGGATGAAAGCGAAATACGACGACGTCCGGATGAGGGAGGTGGCGAAGCAGACGACAGGGGGAAATCAGGAGTCGAGAGGCGACGATGAGCAAGTACGGGACGAGAATCAGCAGGTGAAGGATGCGGGTGGGCAGATTGGGGACGCGGACGAGCAGCGGCAGAGAGGGTCTAATAACGCGGCGGATGAGCTGGTGCCTGGTAGCACATCGGTGGGGACGGAAAGGAGGAAGGCAGGGGGGAATCCGGAGTGGTATGAGTACGTGGATCTGTATTACGGCACGGAGGTGAAGACGTTGAGTGGCGGTGGTGGGAATGGCGCTGGCCGAGGATCAGCTAGAGCCACTAGAGCAGGTGCAGCTAGAGCAGCAGCGCCACCTAGTGAGATGCCCGCATATGCGTTCCCTGAAAGCATCACTCCCCCAACGTGGCCGGACTCAACAGCAGCTACAGCCGCTGCAGCCGCTACAGCCGTCAGCAGTCTTCTACCGCTGACTGCTCCTGCCACGTCAGCAGTCTCTGCGTTTGCAGCCGGCGGGTCCGACAACTATCTGCTGTCCCTGCATAACAGGGTTGGCCGTGCCAGCGGCACCCCCACTCCTCAACTCACAGTTCCTCAGCCCACAGTTGATGAGGCAGCAGGTTTCTGGGTGAGAGGAACAGCACAGGGGGGGGTGGCAGCACGGAAGGAGCGCAGACTGAGAAGGAGATTAGGAAGGAGGGGGACGGAGAGGCAAAAGGGAGGTGCTAGGGTGCGACCAGGAGGGTCTATTGCAGCGGCTTTGGGGGAGAGGGTGAATGCTGCCATGGGTGCTGCTGTGAGGAACGCGTGTGCTCAGTTTGAAGAGCTGACCCGCGAGTTGCTGGCGAATGCATGTGCTCAATTCGAGGAACTATCCAAAGAACTGGCGGAAAGCGCCTGTGCCGAGTTGGACGAAATCCTGGCAGAGTCTGTGATGCACGGCCACGATGCTACCCGTAAAAGGCGCAGGAGGTAGCTGAATAACGACTCATCAGATCTCATGGCAGTAGGGGTCGTGGAAGCTGGCACGCACTATGATGTCTGGCCAAGGTTCTAACCCTAAGGTTTAGTGGTGGGATATGGAAAGGCATGTGGGATGTGATAGTGTGGTAGAGTGGAGGGGACACTTACCACCTTAGTTGATGTATCTGCTCTGCTGGTTTGTATAATTGTTTTTAACGATCTGGTGGTATCTCCCGGGTTGCTTCACGCGTAGTGATTTGCTAACGGTAACGTGATTTCAACCGCGATTCGCTTTAGACTCCCCGCAACCCTTCAGAAAAAACTGGGTGAACTGTGGGGAATGTCAATCTGGCGACAACCTCCAGGGATGCTTCCCCCACTCAACCGACCAGATTTTCTGCGCCCTAACCCTAGGCCATCTCGTCGCAACTCTCCCGCTGGTAGCATGGACGACACCAGCAGTCTCGCCAAGCGTCCGAGGACAGCCAGTCATTGCGCCTCTCTCGCCGCCGGATCCGTGCGGGGCGGCGAGGCCCCCGCGGCAGGGATGGCGGCCAGCGCGGGGCTCGGCGGGGACAGTGGCGAAGGCAGGGCGACCCTGAACGGATCGCCGGACGGCGGTGGCGGTGGTGGGACGAGTGGAGAGGGGCAACGGATCGAGGGTGAATCGGCGAATGGCGGAGGAGGGGCGAGCGAGGAGGCTGCGGGGGGTCCGGCGGGCCGCACGAGGGCGGGAGAGGCGCGGGGCCGTGGCGGGGTGACGCGGGTGGCGGCGGGGCAGGCGGAGGACCGCGGCAGCCGCCACACGTTCGAGGACGTGGTGGTGGCGACGGCGAACGCGTGGGGCGACGCGGATGATGGGGCACCCGCGGCGGACCGGCTCAGGTACCACGGGAGGCGCGAGGGCTGTATTCGACGAGACGGCGATGGCAAAACGGTCTTGATGGCCGCCAATTGCGCGCATGACCATCGTCTGTATGCCTCCCTGCCAATGCGTTTTGCCTTTCCCTCCCGCTGCTGGCGCTGGCAGGAGCCAGCGCATAATTGTCTCTTGCCATTGCTGCACCTGCCAACGCCGGTCCCCTCCTCTTCCCTCCTCCTCCCCCCCGCCCCGACCCCCCCTGGCGGCGGTGGCAGGTGTTCGTTCTACGCGGTGCTGGACGGGCATGGCGGGCGACGAGCGGCGGAGTGGGCGGGCAAGCACGTCAACGCCGCCGTCATCGCTGCTGGCCTGCCACGTGAGTCGGTGGGTGCGCCGCGCTGCTGCTGCTGCTGCTGCTGCTGCTGCCACTCCCCTAAGCCTGCCTGCGCATTGAACACCAAATAGGTGCCATTGTGTCAATACGTGGCAGCAACTTGTGTGATGACACCTGTGTAAATCGTAGAGTGCTGCCACTCCCCTAAGCCTGCCTGCGAATTGAATGAACTCCTCTTGTCAGCTGGGCATCATGCCAGCGGATACTCTCCACCCGCAACCGTCCAGTGCGCCACAGCCGTCCAGTGCGCCACAGCCGTCCAGTGCGCCACAGCCGTCCAGTGCGCCACAACCGTCCAGTGCGCCGCAACCGTCCAGTGCGCCACAGCCGTCCAGTGCGCCACAACCGTCCAGTGCGCCACAACCGTCCAGTGCACCACAGCCGTCCAGTGCACCACAGCCGTCCAGTGCACCACAGCCGTCCAGTGAACCACAGCCGTCCAGTGCACCACAGCCGTCCAGTGCACCACAGCCGTCCAGTGCACCACAGCCGTCCAGTGCACCACAGCCGTCCAGTGCACCACAGCCGTCCAATGCACCACAGCCGTCCAGTGCACCACAGCCGTCCAGTGCACCACAGCCGTCCAGTGCACCACAGCCGTCCAGTGCACCACAGCCGTCCAGTGCACCACAGCCGTCCAGTGCACCACAGCCGTTCAATGCACCACAGCCGTCCAGTGCGCCACAACCGTTCAATGCACCACAGCCGTTCAATGCACCACAGCCGTCCAATGCACCACAGCCGTTCAATGCACCACAGCCGTCCAATGCACCACAGCCGTCCAATGCACCACAGCCGTTCGATGCACCACAGCCGCCCAATGCACCACAGCCGTTCAATGCACCACAGCCGTCCAATGCACCACAGCCGTTCGATGCACCACAGCCGCCCAATGCACCACATGCAGCCTGGCTTGCAATCCCCGTTCTCGCCCTACTGCTTACATGTGGAGGTTATTCTCTCTTTTTTCGCTCCTCTCTTTGGTGAATGGCCGCGTAGGGGGACACCCCGCCACACGACTGCCTGCAAGGCATTGCTTGACTCCCCCCCTCTGTGCTCTCCCCCCTCTGTGCTCTCCTCCCACTGCGCTCTCCTCCCACCCATTGTGCTCTCCTCCGTGTGTGCTCTCCTCCCTGTGTGATCTCCTCCCTGAGTGCTCTCCTCCGTGTGTGCTCTCCTCCCTGTGTGCTCTCCTCCCTGTGTGCTCTCCTCCCTGTGTGCTCTCCTCCCTGTGTGCTCTCCTCCCTGTGTGCTCTCCTCCCTGTGTGCTCTCCTCCCTGTGTGCTCTCCTCCCTGTGTGCTCTCCTCCCTGTGTGGTCACAGGTGGACGTAAAAAAGGCCAAGCGTGCCATCACCGAAGGTGCGTGCATGCGCACACTCACTGCTGTACTGGTGAACTGGTTTGGGCCGATGCCATTCATGTGCATGCCAAGCGCGTGCATATGCATGGCATGGCATTTGCCATCCATGTGCCATGCCCAGGCCATACCTTCTCTGCACATGGCTTTCCCTCCCCTTTGCTGCCCCCCCACACCCACCAGCCTCGCCCTGCACTTTCCTTGAGTCACTCCAGCGAGCATGCTCAATCTGCATTCACCCGGTCTGTCTGTCGTCCTTTCCCATCCCTGCGATTATGCACACTGTGGGCGTGGGGGCATGTGTGGGCGTGCGTGGGGCGTGGGGCGTTGTGTGTGGTGGTGGGGGTGCATGTGTGCCAGGCATGAAGCGCGTGGACGAGCAGCTGCTCAAGGAGAGCCTTGCAGGTGCGTCTTCTCCTTGCCTCTGCCTCGCCTGCACACCGCCCTTGTGGAAATCCTCACCATGGACCAGCCTGTCTCCCGTCCCGCCTGCTCTCCTTGCTGCCTCTCGACACTGCTGCATGTATGGCATTGCATGGCATGTGCCCTGGCCGACAGCAAGGGTCAAACATATTGCATTTGTGACAGCATTTTCCAAAGCGTGTTTGCAACCAGAACATGAGTTGCCCTGCTTCAAGACCTGCCCCCATGGCTCCGTGGGTCTCATTTGCTTCCCACCTTCCCCCTTGCAACGCTTGTTTTACTCGTTGGTGCATGATCCTGTGTGTGCCATGCAGGCAACTGGCAGGATGGAGCCACAGCAGTGTGCGTTTGGGTGCTGGGCCAACATGTATGTAGTCGCGGTGGTTCCCCGCACTAACTGACTTGTAGGCGCAACCACGCGCCAGGATGAACCGTAGACTACGCTCACAACTGTCAGTCCCAATGATGCAGCATGACTGATGTCCGCTCCAAAACGAAGCAGCTGGAAGAATGACCTGAATAATGAGCTCGCGAGCATAACTCATGCGCTTAAATGCCCAAGGAAAAAGGACTCTCTTCCGCTCTCTCTCTCTCTCTCTCCCCCTCTCCCTGTCTCGCGCTGTGTGCAGGTGTTTGTGGCCAACCTGGGTGACGCCAAGGCAGTGCTCGCCAGGGAGCCAGATGCAGCAGCGCCACCACCACCTGCAGCAACAGCACCCACCCCCACAGTGTGTGCCCAAAGCACTGATTCAGTTGGTGGGGCAGGCACTGGGGCAAGCGGCGCGAGTCTCAAGGCCCTTGTGGTGACTCGCGAGCACAAGGCTATCTTCCCGGCAGAGAGGAGGCGCATTGAGAAGGTGCGCTGCACGCACAGCGGAGTGAGGGCAGTGAGGGAGTGAGGGGAGTGAGGGGAGTGAAGGGGAGTGAGGGGAGTGAAGGGGAGTGGATGCGTTTGTGGTGCTGTGCTCCTTATTTCTCGTGGCCTCCCATGGGCGATCGTCTTCTCTGCCCTCTTACAGCTCCCTCCACCGCCTTCCGTGCCCACCACCGTCCGTGCCCACCACTGTCCGTGCCCACCATCCACCTCCTTGCTGTGTCCGGCAGGCTGGAGGCTCGATCATCAACGGGCGCATTCAGGGCCGCTTGGAGGTCTCTCGTGCTTTCGGGGACCGTCAGTTCAAGAAGGTAGTGCCGGTTCAAACGGGTAGTGCCGGTTCAAACGGGTAGTGCCAGTTCAAACGGGTAGTGCCGGTTCAAACGGGTAGTGCCGGTTGAAACGGGTAGTGCCGGTTGAAACGGGTAGTGCCGGTTGAAATGGGTAGTGCCGGTTGAAACGGGTAGTGCCGGTTCAAACGGGTAGTGCCGGTTCAAACGGGTAGTGCCGGTTCAAACGGGTAGTGCCGGTTCAAACGGGTCTTGCCGGTTCAAACAGGTCGTGTCCGCGGAGCTTTGAGATAAGGCATCAAGTTGTGCTTTCTCTCTCCCCTTATCATCGTGAATACCGAATTAGCTTATCCAATGTTTTTTTTCATGTGCATGTGCGTATTTGCAAGCGTGTGTGCACATGCGTGAGTGTGCATGCGTGCGTGGGTCTGTGCGTGCATGTGTGCGTGCGTGTGTGCGTGCCTGCTTGTGTGTGTGTGCATGCGTACGTGCGTGCGTGTGTGTGCGTGTGTGCATGTGCGTGCATGTGTTTGCATGCGTGTGTGTCCGCGTGTGCGTGTGCGTGCGTGTGTGTGCGTGTGCATGTGTGCGTGTGCATGTGTGCATGTGCATGTGTGCGTGCATGCGTGTGTGCGTGTGCATGTGTGTGTGCAGGCGGGGGTGTCCTGCACCCCTGACATCAATGTCTTTCACCTCTCCCCGCGTGACTGCTTTCTGTTGCTGGCCTGTGATGGCCTCTGGGGGGTGAGCAGTCCACTCAGTAGATGTGAATGCCTGTATATACACCTGTGCTGCCAGCACCACTGCCACTGCGTCCTTCACCAGCACCTATCGCGTGCTCCTATGTGGCCCAGCACGTTTGTCCACCTCACGCTTGTCCCCGTGTTTGGACCTTGTCTGTGTGCAGGTGTTCAGTCCTGCTGATGCTGTCAACTTCACGCAAGGACTCTTGCAGGTACGAGGCTTCTTGCAGGTACGGAGCCTCTTGCGGGTACGAAGCCTCTTGCAGGTACGGAGCCTCTTGCGGGTACGGAGCCTCTTGCAGGTGCGGAGCCTCTTGCAGGTACGGAGCCTCTTGCAGGTACGGAGCCTCTTGCAGGTGCGGAGCCTCTTGCGGGTACAGAGCCTCTTGCGGGTACGGAGCCTCTTGCGGGTACGAAGCCTCTTGCAGGTACAAAGCCTCTTGCAGGTGCGGAGCCTCTTGCGGGTACAGAGCCTCTTGCGGGTACGGAGCCTCTTGCGGGTACGAAGCCTCTTGCAGGTACGAAGCCGCTTGCACGTACGGAGCCTCTTGGAGGTACGGAGCCTCTTGCCGGTACGGTGCCTCTTGCAGGTACGGAGCCTCTTGCAGGTACGGAGCCTCTTGCGGGTACGGAGGCTCTTGCGGGTACGAAGCCTCTTGCGGGTACGAAGCCTCTTGCAGGTACCTAGGCTCTTGCAGGTACGGAGCCTCTTGCAGGTTCAGAGCCTCTTGCAGGTACGGAGCCTCTTGCAGGTATGAAGCCTCTTGCACACTGTTTCTCCATCATTCTATGTGCTGTATGCCCTTCCTACAGTAGGCAGAACCCTTCGTCACACCGTCTCCAGTCCCACAACTTGTCACATTCTTTGTTTCGTTTCCCTTTCTCCAGAAGGGGGTGTCGGTGGAGTCTGCTGCGCGGCGAGTGGTGAAGGAGGCAGTGTGGGAGCGCAAGTGCAAGGACAACTGTTCCGTCTTGCTGCTGTCGTTCCATCACTCCTCCACATAGTTAACCAGCAGCCTTGGCCGTTCCCGTGTTACCGTAATCCTGGCATGCTTCCAGCCCCTCCACGCTGTAGAGCGCGCTGACGCTGAGTGGCCCTTTCCAAAATCAGCCCCCGACAAGGGGCTGGAGGCAAGGCCTATTTTATCAGAGTAATTTACTCTGTTTCTCTGAAAATCAGAGTCGTTTTTGAAAACTACTCTAGGGGCCCTGAGTAAACAAAATGAATTTACTTTTTACTCTGATTTTATCAGAGTATACCTTCGTACCACTCTGATGGTCAGTGTATAGGGTGGATACCCGTGAAATTGTCCCCGCCCCCTGTACCTAGCTGTGCCCCCATGTCCCCGCAGAACAGGGCATGTCATGCGCACCAGCGAAATCATCGCCTGGCCCGTGCTGTGTGAGGGGGCCAATTGTCCCTTCACCAAAAACACCGAGCCATTTGTGCTCGAAGGGGGAGGGGAGTGCAAGATTCCCTGCTGTGTCGACCTCCCCTACCAGCTCGATTCCCTCCGCCCCTGCAATCTCTCGATCTTTCCCCTTCGTTTCCCCCCCATCTCCCGATCTTGCCTCGCTCGTACAGATGACCCTGCTGCCGAGAGTTACGTAAAAAACCCCTCTGCATTATCAGTGTAATTTTTTTACAAGTAAAAAAAACCCTGGAAAATCAGAGAAACCATTGGGGAAATATCTCAAAGGACTTCAGCGTTTCTGAAGTGTAACACTACACTCGAGGAAGATCGCAACGGGTACGCGAGTCAACGGAGGTTACACGAGGGGGCGAACAAAGAACGCGAAGGGACTCGAAGGGTCGCAACTGGAGGTTGCGACTGACCGTTACAACCGCGCGGATGGTAACCGAAGCGACAATCGAGTCGCTGTGCGACTCGATAACCGCTCCTGCAACTGTATTCTACAACTGCTTATCTTCTATATATTGTTGTATGCTTGTTTCTTTAATTAATCACTTGTTCTCATATACTAGTACAAGGGTTCAACTACTCAACTTCCGCTGCACTACTCAAGTCTCAATCTTCAACTGGGACTTAGTCTCTGGAAAGATCCTAAGGGCTTTTCTCAGCCCAACATGGTATGAGAGCTGGTCAGAGACCAAACTCCCAGCAACTACGTTCAATCTGCAATTCAACGACTTCATTGATTACAAGTCATGGACAGCAAGGGCAAGAAAATCTCTACGGGCTCACCCAGCGCCCAAGACATTCAACCCCGCAACTCTGGATTGCATACTTCAGGACTGCAAACCGAGACCGGCGCTGCTCAAGAAACAACAGGAAGAACACCGGAAATGGTGACCCCATCACCCTCTTCAAGCGTGGATCCGAACCTTATGGAAAGGTTCTTCAGCTTCATGTCACACTTCGATCAGCAGCAGCAGACAAGGACGCCTGCACATTCAACACAAAGCAACGGAGGGAACATGGGATTAGCGCCGATGAGCCTCGACAACTCATCGTTCGGGCGACACAATCAAGCGCCTACCTTTGCGCCTTATCACTCTTCACCGGGGACATTTGAGTTCATGCCGCCCCGTGCCCAACCAACAGCAGCTGCATCACAACAAACACCAAACGAGATCTTAAGTCTCCAAGCGCAGTTTTCACACGTGATTAAACTGCAGACATCCTCGCCATTCAACGGACACGATTTCTTTACCTGGAGCTTTGAGTTCGAGCTGCTGATGGAGGCTGCGCATCTCTTGGGATACTTCAACGGGTCCCTGCCATTCCCAAGCAACGGCACTACAAAGGAGCAAGAAATATTTACTTATCAGTCGCTGCTGGCGTACACAGTTCTCCTGCGGAACCTGTCACCACAAGAACAGCAGAGCATCAGAACATATCGCAGCTATGGAAACTCCGCGGAACTCGCATGGCATCATCTCAAGTGTCTCTATCAAGCAAACGACAGCGTGACACAAAGCAGACTCATGCAACAACTGACAACAATACAGATGAAGACCGGGGAAAAGGCGATGCAGTATATGAGTCGCTGTCAGACCCTCCGCGACCGCCTGCTTCGGTGTGGAGGAACAATCACTGAAGAAAGCTTCGTGACGCTTGTCCTCGCTGGGCTCGGGCCAGAATGGAGAATCACACGCTCGCTTCTTCGAGCCCACGGAAGGATATCGGAGATGCACCTCTGCGCCGAGCTTCACGCTGAACAACAGGGAGATGGACCTGTTCGAAGAAAGACAACCAAGGAAGCAGCAGCAGTTAGTTTTCTACACTCAACGAAGGAACGACAACAACTACAATCGACGCGGCAAACAAGATCATCGCGACAACAGAGGACTCACCTTCGTGCCACCGTTCTGCCACAACTGTCAGACTTCCGGATATTCCAAAGTCAACTGCACACGTCCTCGTGTTTATCGTCCAGTAGACCCACACGTCGCCTCCACTCAAGAAAGCCCTCCAAGGCGCTCTTCCACATCTGCACAAGGGACACCGAACATCATTAATTGCATGGTACATATCGACAACTGCGCACCCGGATCACCACCCACTTACGCACCAGACAAAGAAGAACTTCCGCCGCCGCGCTCACAAGGACTTGAGGTCAACCAGACATACGATGCGGTCGCCAACGCCGAACCCACCGGGCGAAACACCTGGTTCTTGGACAGCTGCTGTGGTCAACACATGTGCTCTTCCGGACGCTTCGTGCAACGGGAGCGACGCCTCACCCGCGACGTCATCATCACCGTCGCCAACAACGAAAACCTGAAAACAAACAGACAAGGAGTGGTTCAGTTACAATCCAAAGAGACAAACGTTATACTTCAACTCAACAAGGTCCTCATCGTCGACAACTTGGGATACAACTTACTAAGCGTCAGCCAGCTAATGGCAAAAGGGATTCACCTGGAGTGCGACTCCTACTCCAACGAGTTTCGCCTTTACCACGGGAAGGGCGGTCTCTTCATCGGTCGCGCTCTCCTGAAGTCCGGCGTCTTCTTGTTGGACTTCGTCCCCGACCGCGGTACTGCCGACAGCGATGGGATTGTGTCGTTCGCCGCCTGGACACACCCGCCGGATCTTGATCCCGATTTCAACCCCGATGGATTCTGGTACTCCAACACCATACCTGCAGCAGAGAGAACACGAGCATTAGCAGTCATCAGACAAGAAAGACAAGTACCAGCAAGTGTCCCTTCCCAACCATCACCTACAGTAGCAGCAGCAGGACCCAGCCGAGTACCACCACCAGCGATCCGAGGACCGCCAACCGAAGCAGATCAATTTATGCCCATCACACGAGAAGTCTGCCGCAGTCCCGCCACGGTCGTCGCGTTCTTCTCCAACACCGACATATACCACCGCTCGCCCGGCCATCGCGCTCCCGGCGACATCTGGCACCAACGTCTCGGACATCCTGCAAACAGTACAATACTGCAAACCATCCAAGCCGAAGTGTTAGAACAAAACGCTCTCCTTACAACGAGCGGCCAAGAACTTCGACGACCACGCGCACGGTGCTTTACGTGCCCCGAAGCCGATCTTCCCCACCAGCCTTTTCCATCCCATCACAACCCAAGCGCACCTGCATACGCACCGATGGAAAAAGTCTACAGTGACATTTTAAACATGCCTCGAGAAGACACTGAAGCCGACTTCAACTATGTCATCACGTTTATCGACGCAGCAACAAGATACGTCTGGCACTACAACCTCAAGACGCGCGATCAAGCCTTCAACGCCTTCACGACATGGCTTCCCATCGCCGAATGAGAATCAAGAACCAAGCTCAAGAGCTTCCAGTCAGACGGTGCACTGGAATACCAGTCACAACGCTTCAGGACCTATCTGGCGGAAAGAGGAATCAGACGCCTGTTGTCTCTGCCCTACGCTCACCAGCAGCAGGGGGTCGCAGAACGCATGAACCGGACCTTGCAGACGACGATGCGAAAGATACTCCTGGGAATGAGACTGCCCACCATACTGTGGCCAGACGCGATGACACATGCAGTCCACCTACACAATCTGTTGTCCTCGTCATCGCTCCCCAACAACACATCACCGCACCTGCTGTGGACACGAAAAAGGGGCAGCACAAAATTACTACGAGTTTTCGGCTGCATGGTACAGTACAGACCATACACAGCCCGAGCAGGACGCTTCACTCAACGAGCTCGGTGGGGACTACATCTCGGCATCGCCAAACATTTTCACGCATGGAAAATCCTCGACATACAAGACAAAAATACCGTGGCATCACGTGATGTTATCTTCTACGAGCGACTGACGCTGCAGCATTACCTAGACAACATTGCCAACACACACGACCCCACCGACGGCCTCGCGGGCCTTCGTTCCTTCGCCAACCGTGCTGCCGAGGCTGACGCAGCAGAAGAAGACGTACCTGGAGCCTCGGAAGCTGCCGGACCACTCCCTTTCTGTTCCGTACCTGTTCCACTCGACGAAGACAATCCTCTCGATAGCAACAACCTCGACACCTTTTACCACTTCGCTGACCAAGGTTACGTTACACCCCACCCACTCGATACGAATGTTTCAGAACGCATCGGCCCAAACTTCTTACCTGATCCAGAAGATGGTGACGAAGCAGCTTATTCCGGGAATGAAAATTCCCCTCGACACACACCTACAGAACTGCAGATCCTCGGCCTATGGGTCTCCGTCCAGCATCCGCCGCCGCCATCTCCGCGCGAGCCCTCGACTCTGTCGCAGGCTCTGGGGGGAGAACATAAGGCGAAATGGAAGGAGGCGATGGAAAAGGAACTAAAAGCTCTGCAAGACCGAAACACATGGAAGTTGGTACCTGCAACGAACATCAACGGGAAGAACATCCTCTCGGGAAAGTGGGTGTACCGCATCAAGACCAACGCGGACGGCTCCATCGAACGATTCAAAGCTCGATGGGTCGTACGAGGCTTCGATCAACGATACGGAACCGACTACACAGAAACTTTTGCCCCAGTCTCCCGTCACACCTCCTTGCGCATCCTACTCGCCGTCGCGGCCACGAAGAAACTACCACTGCGCCAAATCGACGTCGCAAATGCTTTCCTGTACGCACCTGTGGACGCCGAGATCTTCGTCGAGCAGCCCCTCGGATTCATCGACGACCCTACAAAAGTGTGCCAAGCTGATAAAATCTCTTTACGGGATCAAGCAAGCCCTGCGGCTCTGGCAGCAGCATCTTCACGGTCGCCTCGTAAAAATCGGATTCCTACAGCTGCCGCATGACCAAGGCATGTACCGACTGCAGAAGGGAAAAGAGTATATCCTACTCATCGTTTACGTCGACGACCTGCTCTACATCGGTTCCACCACCGACATCGCCACCTGGTTCGAAGGGGAGCTGAAAGGGGACTTGACACTCACAGTGTCCGACTCAGTAACCCAGTACCTGGGACTAAATGTCGTCGAAGACAACTCGGCGTTCTACCTACACGCTGGAAAATACGCAGGCATTGTCGCGAAGAAATTCGGTCTAACGCCGACTACGGTCCCGACTCCCTACCGCTACGGGAACAACAGCAACACCTCAGCAAAACTCCCCGCGAAGCAAATCCAGGAGTACCAGCAGAAGCTCGGCTGCCTACTATTCGCAGCAGTAACCTGCCGACCCGATCTATCTTACAGCGCGAGCCAACTGGCGACGCATCTGAAGCAGCCGGAAGAAGAAAATCTCGAGGAACTTAATCGGGCACTACTCTACTTCGTCTCCACGCCAACGACCGGGCTTACCTACAGTAAAGTAACGACATCCTCCGTACAACTTCTCGGATACGTCGACGCCGACCACGCGGGAGCCAAGGGAAATCGAGGATCAAGAACGGGCTATATCTACCGACTAGAACCTATCGGGACTATCTCCTGGCAGTCGAGCAAGCAGGAACTAATCGCACTATCTTCGGCTGAAGCAGAGTATATCGCTCTCTGTACTGCGACCAAGGAAGGACTCTCCCTACGAGAGTTGCTCGAGGAAGCGAAGATTGCGACCCTGCCCGTCTTCTCACTCCTCTGCGACAACCAATCTGCGATCAAAATCGCGAACAAGGACGGCTTCGCCAACCGAACCAAGCACATCGCCCTGCGGTACTTCTTCGTCAAGGATGAAATCGCGAAGGGGAGACTTCAACTCAGTTACTGCCCGACGACAGAAATGGCCGCAGACTATCTGACGAAGAAATTGGCGAAGGCAAAATTCGATTACTGCACGCTGCTGACTGGGCAGACAAACGTCACCGGATCTGAACACGTCAGCACTCCAGAAACGAAGGGGAGTGTTGGAAATATCTCAAAGGACTTAAGCGTTTCTGAAGTGTAACACTACACTCGAGGAAGATCGCAACGGGTACGCGAGTCAACGGAGGTTACACGAGGGGGCGAACAAAGAACGCGAAGGGACTCGAAGGGTCGCAACTGGAGGTTGCGGCTGACCGTTACAACCGCGCGGATGGTAACCGAAGCGACAATTGAGTCGCTGTGCGACTCGATAACCGCTCCTGCAACTGTATTCTACAACTGCTTATCTTCTATATATTGCTGTATGCTTGTTTCTTTAATTAATCACTTGTTCTCATATACTAGTACAAGGGTTCAACTACTCAACTTCCGCTGCACTACTCAAGTCTCAATCTTCAACTGGGACTTAGTCTCTGGAAAGATCCTAAGGGCTTTTCTCAGCCCAACAGGGAGCACTCTGATTTTCAGAGTAATGAAAAAAGGCACTCCCTGATTTCATAGTAAAAATCCAAAAATAGGCCCTGGCTGGAGGTTGTGTGTAAGAATTGACAAATGTTGCAGGAGACTAAGTATAGAACCTGCAAACATGAACACTTGGAAAGCCTCAAGTGTTTACCTAGGATCTTTACTGGAATGATAGACTAGTAGTAATATCGGAAGTCTTAGAACTTGAAAGTGTTGACCAGAATTTACTGAAGAACAAGTTGACTAAATAATGAAGATAGACTACTTTTATACCTAACCAAAGCACATGTTCGCTAATGTACCTGTTCGTTACTATCGCGCTATTCGCCTTAAATGACAATGAAAAGACATGACTGTTCACGTGACTGAAACGACTGTCTTCATGACGAGCGCTATTTGCTGACGTCATCCTACGGACTTCTCTTCTACAGTAGGATTCGACACTATCTATCGATAATCGACTTGCAGAAATGCTACGTATGAATCATATCACATGTGGAAGCGCTGATTGGTCGTTCACCAAAATCACCACGCTGGAATAGGCTTTGTGGGGGCACTCCCCTCCTCCCCACCCTGACCCACACAAATACGCTGCTCCTAGATTTTCTCCACCATGCTGTGGAATCTCCCTCGAGCAGGAGTTTCATGAACTACCTTCTAGGTGTCAAATGTAACTTAGGTCGTTACTGTAGACTATACTGGATTGTGCCTTAGAGGGTACAATACCCTAGTCTATATACCCTTGTACTCACACATTCTAGTTCAATTATTCTTTCTGATATGGTATCATAATAGGTTAGGTTCCCCTTCTAGCCCGCCCACGCTTTCGCCCCCTAGGCCCTAGCCACCGTCGTGCCCCGCTCCTAGCCGGCCCTCCTGGCCGTCGCGCTCGTCCCTAGCCGGCCCCCTAGCCGTCGCGCCCGTCCCTAGCCGGCCCCCTGGCCGTCGAGTCCGCCCCTAGCCGCCCCCCTGGCCGTCGCGTCCGTCCCTAGCCGGCCCCCTGGACGTCGCGTCCGCCCCTAGCCGGCCCCCTGGCCGTCGCGTCCGCCCCTAGCTGGCCCCCTGGCCGTCGCGCCCGTCCCTAGCCGGTCCCCTGGCCGTCGCGTCCGCCCCTAGCCGGCCCCCTGGCCGTCGCGTCCGTCCCTAGCCGCCCCCCTGGCCGTCGCGCCCGTCCCTAGCCGGCCCCCTGGCCGTCGAGTCCGCCCCTAGCCGCCCCCCTGGCCGTCGCGTCCGTCCCTAGCCGGCCCCCTGGACGTCGCGTCCGCCCCTAGCCGGCCCCCTAGCCGTCGCGTCCGCCCCTAGCTGGCCCCCAGGCCGTCGCGCCCGTCCCTAGCCGGTCCCCTGGCCGTCGCGTCCGCCCCTAGCTGGCCCCCTGGCCGTCGCGTCCGTCCCTAGCCACCCCCCTGGCCGTCGCCCTCGTCCCTAGCCGGCCCCCTGGCCGTTGCGTTCGCCCCTAGCCGGCTCCCTGGCCGTCGCGTCCGCCCTAAGCCGGCCCCCTGGCCGTCGCGCCCGTCCCTAGCCGACCCCCTGGCCGTCGCGTCCGCCCCTAGCCGGCACCCTGGCCGTCACGCTCGTCCCTAGCCGGCCTCCTGGCCGTCGCGCTCGTCCCTAGCCGGTCCCCTGGCCGTCGCGTCCGCCCCTAGCTGCTGTCGCTGCCGTCTCCAGCCGCCTCACGGTCACTCCTGCCGTCGCGGCCGCCCCTAGCCGCCGTCGCGGCTGTCCCTGGCCGCCGTCGCGGCCGTGTCTCCTCGCCGTCATGGCTGGCCCTACTCGCCGTCGCGCCAGCTCCTCGCCGGCCCCCGTTGCCGCCGTTTGCTAGCCCCTTGCTTCTGCTGTCCGCCGGCCGGCTCCTGCATTCGCGTCGTCACCAGCCCGCCGCCGCCTCGGGTTCGGCCTGTTCCTCCCGATCAGCACTGCCCTGCAAACCCCCCCGGTACCATACTAGGCCGCCTTGCACCGCACTGCACCGCACTGTACCGCACTGCACCACACTGCACGGGACTATACCACACTGCGCCGCACTGTATCGCACTGTACTGCACTCCACTGCCCTCTATTGTCACTAATGGCGGAGGTGCTTCGCTTTGACGCTGAGGGCCAGCCGATTGAGTTTGATGCATGGCTTGTTGACCTCCGTCCCCACCTCACTGGTCAACCGCAGGATGGCCACTCTCTGTGTGTCCATCTTGATGGTGCTCTCCCCTGCCCTGACCCCCCCACTGCACTGTCTACTGATCCCTCGTCCGCTGAGCGTGAGTCCACTGCGGCCGCTGCCCTTGCTCGCTCTGTCTGGCTGTCCCGTGACGCTGTCGCACAGCTTGCCATTAGCAATGCCCTCCCCCTGTCCGAGCGACGGCGCTTCATGTCTATCACCACTGCCCAGGCTTACCTAGATGCTGTTGTCCAGCGCTATTCCACCCCGTCTGCTACCTCGGTCGGTCGTCTAATCCTCCCTATGCTCTTCCCTGACCTTGCGTCGTTCCCCGCTGTCGCCGACCTGGCCGCTGTTATAATCACAATAGGCTTAGATGTGCCTATAATGAGAGATAGAGAGCACAGTCGGATTTCCGTCAGACGGCTTCAAATACTGATAACGATCTGGTCACTGAATCAAACGGTGATCTGTAATTTGGATCTGGAGCGCTTTGCTATCGTCTATCAGCAGCAAGTTGAATCATGAAATTCCATGAAGATTTGACGACGCTATGGCGGTTTGACTGGCAGGAGGTATAGCAGCCACTATAGTCTTAGGAGTACAAACTTAGCAAGAAGAGTTCGAGAGGGAGATGGTTCGCAGCCTCTACATACCCCAAGAGCCGAGGTCCAGGTTGGTGGTACACCACCACAGAGTCCCTAACCATGAAGAGTCTCAAAACAAACCCTCCAAGGGGCTACACCAAGTGAAATGTAACACTACACGAAGTAACGTTACTATTTTCACTATTTAATATTTATCCGCATCCCTTGGGCTTGAAATCTTGAGCTCTTGTTCCTGGATCTGCAAGATAAATTCTTCTTGAGTTGATGGGGGCTTGCTGCACACACCTGCGACACAATGGACACTTCACACTCGAAAAAATAGAAAAAACACATGCGACACACAAACGACGACTTGACATGCGAGTTGTAAAAACTCGCTAATGTCTTGACCGACACAAACCACATTGTGATACACCATTCAAACACACACACAAGCACTGGATAGCAATGACATAGACTCACAATTCATTCCATACCATGCATGCACACACACAAACAAGGACGACAAGCCGAGTGCAAGCCATAGGGTTGCACCAACAAACTCCCCCTCGGATTGTTGGCCTTAGAATCTGCTCCCCTTAGTTCAGAGCCATCCCAGCAAGCTTGCAACACTTCCAATGCAACACTTCCATGAAGAACGGGGTTCTTAGCCAATGCAATAGCACCCTGGCTATCACAGTAGAGTGGGGTAGGTCCTTGCTGCTCCTCCCCCAATTCAGCTAGCAAACGCCGCTGCCACACAACCTCTCTTATGGCACGGAAGAGTGCCATGTACTCGGACTCCACCGAGCTCAATGCTTGGTCCACTTGCTTCTTGCTCTCCCAAGCTGTTGGGCCTCCACCAACACAGCAGATGAAGCCTCCCACACTTGTCATGTCCTCTGGTTCTGATGCCCAAGATGCATCAGAGAAGGCGGTGAGAAAGAGCCTCCCGGGTTCGACTCCATCCGCCCCCTTTTGACGCCTTTGTGCCGCCGCGGAGTATTGCAGTCCAACGGTTGCTGTTTGGCCAAGGTACTTGGCCACTCTCTCTCCAGCTGCTACCTGCTCTTCATTAGGGCATTGGACAACCCTAGCCAGCTGCCCGGTACCAAAGGCTGCATCCGGCCTTGTGTGAACGGCCGCATACATGAGGCTGCCCACCAAGGAGTGAAAACGGCGCCTCTCCTCTTCACCAACACTTTCCTCCGCTGGTCCTTTCACACACTTGAACCCTGAGGGAAGAGGAGTAGCCACATGACCTTCACTCTTCCCAAAGCTTGCAGCCAAGGCCTCCAAGTACTTCTTTTGATGCACTCGCATCCACCGCTTCTCCACATCTCGCTCAATGTGAAGCCCAAGGTAGTAGTTGACGTCACCAAGGGTCTTGCACTTGAACTTGTCTTGAAGCTTCAGCATCACCTCCTTCACAAGGTCAGAGGAGGGTGAGAATATGAGGATGTCATCCACATAAACCACCATGAAGCTCCTCTGCTCCCCCTCGCCAAGCATGAACAAGGATTGATCGGCCGTTGAGGGAGTGAAGCCGATCGCCTCCAAGACTTCCCGCAGCTTGATGTACCATTGCCTAGGGGCTTGCTTGAGGCCATAGAGTGCTTTCTTCAGCTTCCACACTCTGCCACTCCCATCATTGTACCCCTCTGGCTGCTCCATGTAGGTTTCTTCCTCCAAAACGCCGTTGAGGAAGGCCGTTACGATATCCATTTGCTTCACCACCCATCCTTTGATGGCCGCCGCGGCGAAGAGGGTTCGAAGGGTTGTACCCTTCACCACAGGGGCATACACTTCATTGTAGTCCTTCTTCTCTTGCTGCAAATACCCCTTGGCTACAAGTCTGCTCTTGTAGCGCTCGATGTTGCCGTCGGCGTCGGTCTTGCGCTTGAAGAGCCACTTGGAAGAGATCGCCTTATGCCCCGGAGGTAGGTTCACCAAGTCAAACGTGTCGTTCTCGATGATGCTCCCCATTTCTTCATCTGAGGCCTTCTTCCACTCCTTCCCATTGGGGCCCTCCCAAGCCTCCTTGGGATTTGTAGGCTCCCCCGACATCTCCACCGGAGAGAAGAAGGCAAAAGGCGCACTCCTCGCTTTCATCTTCCGCATCATCGCCTAGCATGAGAGCCGAACCGGTCAAGGTTGAGTTGGCTGGTCCTCCAAGCCGATCATAGCTCAACCTATTAGGGGGCTGAGTCCTCCTTCTCCCCCTTCCTTCCTCCTCTGCTGCAGGGACTTGAATGCTCTCATGGCGTTGCGGTAAATCTGGTCGGTTCCCACGAGCACTTGTAGCACGAGGCGGAAGTGACGGTGCACACTCATCACCTTGCTGCACCTCCTCCTCCTCCTCATCCCCATTCATTTGAGGAGATTGCCTCGTGACTGTGCTGCTGCTA
This sequence comes from Closterium sp. NIES-67, assembly GCA_027943415.1. Classification (NCBI taxonomy): domain Eukaryota; kingdom Viridiplantae; phylum Streptophyta; class Zygnematophyceae; order Desmidiales; family Closteriaceae; genus Closterium; species Closterium sp. NIES-67. Next base: position 23,468 of record BQMB01002376.1, read on the forward strand.
CTCAGCTCCAAGGGCAGCTCCACATGCTCCAAGCCGTTACTCTTCACCTCTCCAAGCCGCACACCAATCTTCGCTTGGTTCTCCGCCTTCCACTCCTTGTACGGTAAGTTCTCCATGAACTTGCAATCTCTGCTCACCAAGAACTTCTTGGTAAATGGGTCCCATAGAAGCCATCCCTTGCTGTTTTGAGCCATGCCCAGGTGCACGGCCCATGTTGCCTTGGCATCAAGCTTGTTGTGCCGAAGTTTCTTAGGCACAAGTGCCATGCACATGCACCCGAACACCCGAAGCATATCCATCTTCGGCTTCCTTCCAATCCACTCCACATAGGGCACCCATTTGTCTTCTCCCACATGAGTCAAGGCTCTATTCTTTGCCACACAAGCATGCCGCACCGCATCCGGCCAAAAGTAATTGGGAAGACCGGCTTCAATGAGAAGTCCCCGAGCCGTCTCCGTGAGTGTCCGATTCGCACGCTCGGCGATGCCGTTCATTGCAGGAGAGTAGGGCATGGTAAGAGAGTGCCTTATACCCTGCTTCTTCAGCCAAGTTGAGAAATCCTTGCTCAGGAACTCTCCCCCACGGTCAGTGCGAATCGCCTTCACAAGTCGGTCTTGTTGCCGCTCCACCATTGGCAACCAATCGGTCTTCACCGTTTCAGCTACGTCACTCTTCTTCGGCAGCACATACACCCAAGTCATGCGAGTGTAGACATCCACAATGGTGAGGAAGTACTCAGCTCCTGCAGCTCCAAGCTTCAAGGGGCCCACCACATCCATCACCACCTCATCAAGTGGTGCCTTCGCCGTTGTCTCCGAGCTATGGAACGGGTAGCGGGTGAACTTGGCTTGCATGCATGTTGGACAGCCAAGCACCTCATTGGGCTCCCCCTTGACACGTATCCCACTGACCATCTCTTGCTTAACTATCTGCTGCAAAATGGGCAATGCCACATGCCCCATTCGCCGATGCAAGGTCAGCCAATCACACTCTCCCGTAGCGGAAGTCGGGTTGGAGAAAGCGGCACTCGCAATCGTGCCCCACAAGCTCTCTCCTTTCTCCTTCGCCGCTGCTGCTTTGCTGATCTTAGGCTTCCCCTCCTCATTTCCACCACCTTTGGCTGCTGCACCACTCTCCTTGGGTTCACACGCCTTGCTGGTCTCTCCAAGGTTGCACTCCTTCGAGTCACTCTTGGTGTCACTTTGTTTTCCGTGATCACCGCCACCATCCGCTTCACTCTTGGTGCTGACGCTTGCTGCCACTTGCCTCTCCTTAGGCATGGGGACCACTGGGATTTGCCACATCTCATTGTAGATGTCCCTGTCCTCATGAAGGTCCCAAAGCTTCCGCTCACCAAGCCTCGCGGTATATGTTTTCGAACCCTTGGAAGATGTGTCCATGCCGGCCTTTTGCAAATGCCGAACGGAAATCAGGTTGGCTGCTAGGTTGGGCACCAAAAGCACGTTCTTGGGGCCCACCATCTTCCCATCAGCACCCTTGAACATGGCCTTGCCCATGCCTTTCACCTCTGCTCGCTGCCCCAAAGCCGATGTAACATGTTTGACCGGCGACGGTTCAAGTTCGGTGAGCAAGTCCGCACGAGGTGTCATGCTATAGATGGCGCCGCTATCGATCACATTGGCTCGACAAACACGTGCGGAAGTGCGATAGATATACTGTGGAATGAGGGAGGGGATGGCGGAATGTGGGAAGGAAATGATGAGTAAGGGAGGAGAATGTGGATTCTCCTAGGGGACGGCAAGGGAGGGGATGGCGGAATGAGGGAGGGGATGGCGGAATGAGTGAGGGGAGGTGGGATGAGAGGAGGGGAGGTGGGATGAGAGGGGGGGAGGAGTAATGAGAGGAGGGGAGGAGGGATGAGAGGGGGGGAGGAGGAATGAGAGGAGGGGAGGCGGGATGAGAGGAGGGGAGGAGGGATGAGGAGGGGAGGCAGGATGAGAGGAGGGGAGGCGGGAGGAGAGGAGGGGAGGAGGGATGAGAGGGGGGAGGAGGAATGAGAGGAGGGGAGGCGGGATGAGAGGGGGGGAGGCGAGATGAGAGGAGGGGAGGCGGGATGAGAGGGGTGGAGGCGGGATGAGAGGGGGGGAGAGCATGAGTGGGGGCATTGGCGGGATGATACATGAGTGGGTATGGCGGAATGAGAGAGCTCATCCAACTTTTCTCTTGAACCGCACAGAACTATGTATGCCACTAGCACCTGCACTGTCCGTACTGTTGTGGTTCTTGTGAGCCATGCCCCAACGGGGTCACAAGCAGGAATGTGCACGTCACCAGCATCTGCACTGTACCAAGGGCAGCCTCTCTTGTCATTACAAACTTTGTCCGGTGACAATTGGTGCTAGATTTGTAACCAAATACCCATCTCCACTAAACCTGGAAGTTACATGCAAATCCCTACAGTCACAATACTGAGTATCCGAGTTGTAAAATCAAACATCTAAGAGCGTTACTGGTATAACAACTACGCAAGCTGGTGCCTTTCAGCCAGCGATGGAGCCGCACTGCTCTGCTGTGCTGCCCTTTCCCTGGAGCCCTAAAGCCAGGTCCTAAGGTACTGTGGCCGCAGTGTCATGCCTCCTGGTACCTGTGACGCATGGTCAGGAGAAGGATGCGCAGGGGCAGGATGGGAGAGACACGGAGATTGTGATGGGCCAAATTTGGGGGGATGAAAGCCCTGTGGGTTGGCCACACTGGTGGCAGACCAATATTGGGGACTCTTCTCCACCAATGCCTCTCTCCTCCCATGCCTCTCCTGCATGCTCTCACCTGCCCCCATGCTACACCTCCCTACACGCTCTATCCCCCCCCCATGCGCCTCCTTTCTTTATGTTCTATCCCCCCCCTGATCCCCTCCGCCCTGCATGGTCGATCCTCCCCCCATACGCCTCCTCCCAGCATGCTCTATCCTCCTCAGCCCTCTGCCGTCACCTTACCTCTTCTCACCCCACCCGTTTCCTCCCCCCACGCCCTCCCTCGCGTCTCCTCTCCCCTTTGCCTTCCCTCTCATCTCTCCATCCCCCTCCCCCCCCCGCCTCCCTCCTAAGCCATGCGCATCCGTGCAGACGTCTTCGTCTCTGCACTCCCCCTCGCATCTCGCCGCAGCCGGTCACGATCCCTCTGCAGCACCTTCATCCTTACCACACCATCCCCCTTTGCCCCTAAACCCTCTTCGTGTCCTCTCGGGCCACGCATCTTCCTTTGCGTGATCGCCTCCTCTCTCGCGCCTCACATCTCCTTCTCACATAAAGTGCCCCCCCCCCCCCCCCTTTCCACTCCCCTCTCCCTCCCTCATACCCAATGCGTCTCTCCCTCTGCCCCCGTCTGTGTCTCTCCCCGTTCGTCCAATCACACTACGCCCTCCCCCCCCACCCTCTCCTCCCCCTGGTGCGTCTGCCCGTCCCTCTTTCCATCCTTCACAAACCACTCACCTCCTGCCTCCACCCCCTGCATCGTGCCTTTTGCCTCCCGCCAGCAAGCCATCTTCCATCCGCGCCCCTCATCCTCCCTCCCTCTCTCCCTTCTTCCCGGGCGTCTCTCTCCCTCTCCCCTCTCGCGCTTCCCCCCTTGCCTCCCTGCCACGCCTCTCGCCCTCCCTTGGGCCTCTTCCCTCCCACCTGTGCGACTCAATCCCCTCTTATACTAGACGCTCCTCCCTTACGGGTCTCGCTCCCTGTCCTATCTTGCTCTGTATGCTCTTTCCCGGCAGTATCTACCCCCCCCTCCCCCTCCCCCTCCCCCCAGCGCCTCTGCCTATCCCTCCCTCTTGTGCCTCTCTCCCTCCTCCCTTCCCTTCCACTCCTCCTCACTCTCACCCATGCGCCTCTCCCTGTCGCTCACCACTGCGCCTCTCGCGCCCTACCTCCACCATAAACAGAAGCTCGCTTCCTTCCTAATGGCGCCTCCCCCCTCAAACCCCCTCCCCGACCCATCCCTCTGCCTTCCCCCCCGACCAGCGCCCTTCTGCGCCTCTTGCCCTCCCCCCCTCCCACTCTCTCCCTCCCTCTCTTCACCCTCTATTCCCCTCTCTCCGTCCCCCCGCGCCTCTGGAACTCTCTCCCTCCTTGCGCCTCCCTCTCTCCCTCTCCCTTCCGCGCGTCCTCACTCTTACCCGCGGATCTCTCCTGTCGCATACTAGCGCGCCTCTCGCCAGCCCTCCCCCCTCTTTGCCTCTTATCCTTTCACTCACACAGCTCTCTTCCTTCCTCATCGCGCCTCCCACCCCGACTTCCCCCCCCCCCCCAACCTCCCACTCTCCCTCCCCCCCGACCTCCCCCCCTCTGCTCCTCTCACCCTGTCCCCCTCCGACTCTCTCCCTCCCTCCCATCCTTCTCTCATCCCCTCCCTCACCCTCACGCTTCAATCCCTCGGTACTACCACCCATGGGTCCTTACCTTTGCCTCCCCCTCGCCTCACCTTGCCTACCCTCTGGTGCATGCCTCACCTCCCCCTGCGGCGTTCCCAAAATCCGTCGCCTCCCCTCTTCCCGCCGCCTCCCCTCTTCCCGCCGCCTCCCCTCTTCCCGCCGCGTCCCCTCTCCCCGCCGCGCCCCCTCCCTCCGTCGCGTCCCCTCTCCTCGTCGCGTCCCCCCTCCTCGCCGCGTCCCCTCTCCTCACCGCGTCCCCCCTCTCTCCGTCGCGTCCCCTTCCCCCCTAGCATTTCTATTTCACCCTCGCGCCAACTTTCCGCCTCGCCTTTCCTATCCACCCTCGCCTTTCCTATCTACCCTCGCGCCACATTACCGTCTCGCGGCGCCTCCCAGTAGCGCTCTTACTCTCCTAGCCTCACGTTAAACCTTCTAATGTACTCGGCATTTCGATCTTGAGGCAACTCTAGTCCCTTGAGTCTCTATTCTGTTGCTCTTGTCATGCGAAAGCCCCATACTCTATGGTTTGCTTGGTCCCATATTTCTAGATCAAGTTGGCCCATGCATCTCGACTCAAGTTGCTGTTGGGCTTTCTGGGGCCAGCTCTGAGGGGATTGCCCTGGACGGAGGAATTCGTCTCTCTCGCTTGAGAAAACCCTGCAGGTTCGGCTTGGGCTCATTTGTTCGAGGGGGTGTGGATTCAGTTACCAGCCCGAACCTACATCAAACTGCCCCCAATTTGATGCAGGTTCGTGTTTGACTTTTCTAATTTGGGACCTGGGCTTTAACAGCACCCATGCTGTTTGGATGCTGTTGTTTGCTTGTTGAGATGCCTAATGAATGCTGGAAACATAACTTACCATGCAACTAGAGTGCGTGTAAGAAACCACGCCTACACAACCCCTTAGGTCAATGCTGGGTTCGCCAAATAAGGACAGGAGTGCCAACCTAGTAGCACGGACGACGTGTCTAACACTGAAGTTTGGCCTTAGGTTGCAAGTCACAACCTGCACAAATCACACACAGCCCAACCATTCCCCCCAGCCATCAAACCTCCATCATCCCCCTCTCCCATTTGAGGCCATCACAACCCAATTCCTCACCCTCGATGCAAAGCTCTTTCAATGCATGTGCAGCTGCCGGCCCCAGGAGCTGCTCACCCTGGTGCTCTGTCATCCAGGACTTGATCGTCATGGATGCACGCACCTGGGAGGCGCTCGACCGGTGGCGTTGCCACGACACTATGCCTCGCCCCTGACTAAACACTCTCTCGCTAGCAGCGGATGTGGCCGGGATCGCCAAGTAGTCGCGAGCCCTGGCCCGTAGGCCAGGCAGGTCTACCCTATTGTGCCAGAATTTTAGGGGGCAGCCAAGCTTAAGCCGGGGCTCCGCCAGGTACCTCTCTCCAGCTCATCAGGTGCCTTAACCCCCGCCGATGCCGCCTGTGCGTCCATCCTATCGAACAGCTCGTCCACCAGATCATCCCCCCCTCCCCCAACCGATCTGCCGCCCTCGCCCCCGGCGCCACACTCGACATGAACCGCGGTAGGTCTGCTTGTCCCCTCCGTCCCCTCTGTCTCCCCACCGCCCTGCAGCTTAGCCAAATACCTGCCGAGGCGCTTCCGAACCACCTTCGCCACCCTCTCCTTGTCCAGCACTGGGATCACTCTGGCCGTGCCTGCAGTGTCGGTGGCCAACTGCTCGTTCTGTGCCTCCCACCGTGGAAGCCTGAAGTAGTGCTTGTAGCGGGGGTCGAGCACGGTGGCCACTGCCAGCTCTTTCGCCACCTCGTACTCGTATTTCTTCACGACCTCCAGCGCCTCCCATGCCATGTCTTTGATCACAGGCGTGGTCTTCTTGTTGTGGTACATCGTCTCGAGGTTGTCGATGAGCAGGTTGTATTGAGGGACTACCGTGGCGGCTGTTGGATACAGCGATCCCTCATCAGCTATGGTGAGGGAGTTGAACGGCTTCAGAAAAGCCGCTACCTCCACAAGAGTCTCCCAGCGGTCGTCCCTCAGGTGGTACTTGCTCTGGGAGTCTGGCTGCTTCTTGGAGGAGCTTCCGGGCTGGAGGGTTTAGCAGGGTGGACACGGGACAGGGGGGGGAAATAGGAGAGGAGGGACGGAGTGAGACATGAGAGCATGCCCTTTTGGCATGCCATAAGCCTTGTGCCATGCCTTGCCTTGCGCCATGAAGTGCCATGTGCCATGCCATGCCATGCGCCAGGCCATGCCATGCCATGTGCCATGCCATGCCATATGCCATGCCATGCCATGTGCCATGCCATGCGCCATGCCATGCCACGCGCCATGCCATGCCATGCGCCATGCCATACCACGCGCCATGCCATGCCATGCCATGTGCCATGCCATGCGCCATGTCATGCCATGCGCCATGCCATGCCATGCCATGCCATGTCATGTCATGCGTCATGCCACGCGCCATGCCATGCTTACCTCTGGCCGCGACAAGTACACCATGAGGGCTGTCTTGAGGTCGATAGCATGCCTCAGCATCTCATAGGTGGAGCCCCAACGAGTGGGTGTGTCAGTGATGAGTCGCAGCACCCCTACGCCTGGGTCGTCCGCAACTCGGAGCTGGTCCTCCTCGAAGCGCTCCGAGCGCGTGACAGACCACCCAACATGCGTAGCGAGGTCCCTGAGACGCTTCAGCAGCTCGGCGACCGCCCCCACTGCTAGTGCCCGTTGAACCGCCAGGTTCAAGATGTGCGCAAGGCACCTGTGGGCATGGGGGGGACAGGGGGGGGCGGAGGGGGGGGAGGAGGAGGGGAGAAGGGCCGAGCAATCACGGGTCCACTCAAGTTTAGATTTGCATGACACAAGCCCGCAATTCAGAGGCACCAGTTAGAGTGGAAGCGTATGCAAGGAGCTCTCTTTCTAGCGCATTACCTGAAGTGCATGTTCTTGTGTAGGACTGCATTGGCGGTGCGGGCCCTCGGGTATGTCTTGTCGCCTGCCAGGATCTTGAAGGCCTTGGCTTTGTTCTCGGCTTTGTCTATCGTCACGCCGACAGCGTCACGGGAAAGCCAGACAGAGCGAGCGAGGGCAGCGGCCGCAGTAGACTCGCGCTCAGCGGGTGTGGGGTCAGCGGGCAGCACAGCAGGGGGGTCTGGGCAGGGAAGCGTACCATCAAGATGTGCCGAGAGCGGGTGGCCATCCTGCCGCTGACCAGTGAGGTGGCGGCGGAGGTCAGCTAGCCAGGCCTCAAACTCCAGACGCTGGCCTTCAGCGTCGAAGCGAAGCTCCGCCGCCATCAGGAACAGTGCAGGGCAGTACAGTGCAGTGCATGGCGGTACAGTGGAGTGCAGGGCGGTACGATGCGGTGCAGCGCGGTATAGTGCAGTACAGTGCGGTGCAGCGCGGTGCCGTGCGGTGCAGGGGGTGCAGTGCAGTGCAAGGTGATGGAGAACCGTACCAGGGAGGGTGCAGTGCAGTAGCAAGCACGAAGAGCGGGCCGCACGCAGATTGGCGGCAGTCCGGCGGGAAGGTGAGCCCGGGGCCGCACGGAGATCGACGGGCAGGGCGCGCGCAGGGGTTGGCAGAACGGGCACGGGGGCCAGTAGCGGCGGGCGCCGGGCCGGCGAGGACGGGCGCAGGGGCCAGGTAGGACGGGCGCAGGGCCGACTAGGACGGGCTTGGGACGGGCGCGGGGCCGGCTAGGAGGGGCCTGGGACGGGCGCGGGGCCGGCTAGGACGGCGCGCGGGGGCCTGTAGGACGGGCGCGGGGGCCAGCTAGGACGAGCGCGGGGGCCTGTAGGACGGGCGCGGGGGCTAGTTAGGATGAGCGCGGGGGGCCGGCTAGGACGGCCGCAGGAGCCGGTAGGACGGGCGCGGGGGCCGCTAGGACGGGCGCGGGGCCGGTAAGGACGAGGGCGGGGGCCGGTAGGACGGGCGCAGGGGCCACTAGGACGGGCGCGGGGCCGACTAGGACGGGCGCGGGAGCAGTGAGGACGGGCGCGGGGCCAGCTAGGACGGGCACGGGGCCAGCTAGGACAGGCGCGGGGCCAGCTAAGACGGGCGGGGGCCGTTTGGACGGGCGCGGGGGCCGTTAGGACGGGCGCTGGGCCAGCTAGGATGGGCGCGGGGGGGCCGTCAGGACGGGCGCGGGGGCCGTTAGGACGGGCGCGGGGGGCGACTAGGACGGGCGCGGTGCCGGTAAGGACGGGCGCGGGGGCCGGTAGGACGGGCACGGGGCTGACTAGGACGGGCGCGGGGGCCGTTAGGATGGGCGCGGGGCCAGCTAGGACGGGCGCGAGGGTCATGAGGACGGGCGCGGGGGCCAGCTAGGACGGGCGTGGTTAGGACGGGCGCGCGGGTGCGGCTAGGACGGGCGCGGGGGAGGCTAGGGCCTAGGGCGGAAGCATGGGCGGGCGGCGGGACCTACCTACTGCTGATACCATCTTAAAACTGAGTAATGAATAAGTAGAGAACCTGGGTACAAGCATACATATCTAAGGGTTGTACTCTCTAAGAGGTGACCCTATACAATCTATACAAACACTAGATATACTAATGTTTGACATTTATGTGTGGTCTCATCTGGAGTTTGGGAATGTGCTCTGTGTTACTTTTGTTTGAGCAGGTATTTGTGATGATATATCTTGAGAAGATCTTTCCGACGCAACA
>BQMB01002376.1:37500-41660 GCA_027943415.1 Closterium sp. NIES-67
GCATCAAGGTCAACCTTCCCTTCCTGCCAACCGCGGACATGACACTCGCCTTGTACCTTGTCTATGCAATTCGAAACAAGGCCACTCTCTCAGTGATACAACTCACATGCTCGGCCGTCAGCTTCGCTCACCGCATGATTGGGGCATCCTGCCCCAGCACTGGCCCTTTCACATCACAAGTTCGAGAATTCGCCAAGCGACAGTGTCCCCGGCCCAATCGGACCAAGGAACCGGTCTCTTTACATCAAGTGCACGAGATGGCTACTCACTTCATCGGTGCTAACGACCCAGCCACATTCCAGAAAGGTCTCATTCCCCTTCTCATGTACGTCGTATTTTTGCGTTACTCCGACCTCGTGGCCATCAACTGGGAGGATATCCAGTTTGAGGATGACGTAATGTGGCTGCTCATCCCGCGCTCCAAAACGGACCAGGCAGGTCAGGGCTCATGGGTTCCTGTTGCTGCCGTCCCAGGACCCCTCTGCCCTGTCCAATGCACCAAACGCTTCATCCGGTTGGCAGGCTATGGACCCACCACTCCCGGACCCTTAATCCGAGTGTTCGGCGTGGCCGCAGGTGGCGTCCCCACCAGTAAGCCGCCATCATGCACCACCATACGCAACTGGTGCAAGAAGGCTTTCCGGTCCATCGGCCTGGGTGAGCATCACCTCAGCACCCACTCCTTTCGCAAAGGCGCTGCGACCGTCGCTGCCCACGGAGGCGTAGCGGACCGGCTCTTCAAACGTCTTGGCCGATGGCGCAGCGATACGGCCAAAGAAATGTACGTCACACCTGCCGTCGACCAACTGGTTGCGGCCTCCCGCAACGTACAGACCCTCGGGTCGGGGGGGCAGTCAAGAATTTTGAGGTTCTCCCCCCCCCCTTCCTCCACCCCCCGAGGCTGTGTGAGGGCGCTGATTGGCCCTTGGTAAAAAAAATCTCCGCGCTGAATGTTGGAGGTCATGTGAGGGAGGTGTGCTGAGGACTGTGTGAGGGCAATTGCTAGCCCTTGGACGAATTTGCTTGATGTGCGCCTGCCCTAGGGCTCTGCGAGGGAAGAGATTCCTGTCAAACATGTCTATTTGTTATGTTTGTATAGACTGTATAGGGTAGCCTCTTAGAGGGTACAACACTTAGCTATATTGTGTGTACTCTCCCTCTATCACTATCATTCAATTTTCTGATATGGTATCACGCGTAGGTAGGATCCCCCCCCCCCCCCCACCTACCGCTTCCGCTCATGCCCCCTAGCGCCCCTCCTGGGGACCGTCGCGCTCCTCCCAGGCCCCATCGCGCTCCTCCCAGGCCCCGTAGCGCCCCTCCTAGGCCTCGTAGCGCCCCTCCTGGGCCCTGTACCGCCCTCCCAGGCCCCGTCGTGCCCCTCCCAGGCCCTCTAGCGCCCCTCCTGGGCCCCGTCGCGCTCCTCCCAGGCCCCGTAGCGCCCCGTCGCGCCCCTCCTGGGCCCCGTAGCGCCCCTCCTGGGCCTCGTCGCGCCCCTCCTGGGCTTCACACCGCCCCTCCTGGGCCCTGTAACGCCCTCCCAGGCCCCGTCGCGCCCCTCCCAGGCCCCGTCGCGCTCCTCCCAGGCCCCCTAGCGCCCCTCCTGGGCCCCGTCGCGCTCCTCCCAGGCCTCGTCGCACCCCTCCTGGGCTCTGTCGCGCCCCTCCTGGGCCCCGTCGCGCTCCTTCCACGCCCCGTAGCGCCCCTCCTGGGCTCTGTCGCGCCCCTCCTGGGCTCCGTAGCGCCCCTCCTGGGCCCCGTTGCGCCCCTCCTGGGCCCCGTAGCGCCCCTCCTGGGCCCCGTCGCGTCCTCCTTGGGCCCTATAGCGCCCCTCCTGGGCCCCGTCGCGCCCCTCCCAGGCCCCGTCGCGCCCCTCCCAGGCCCCGTAGCGCCCCTCCTGGACCTCGTCGCGCCTCTCCTGGGCCCCCCGTCGTGCCCCTCCTGGGCCCAGTAGCGCCCCTCCTGGGCCGCGTCGTACCCGTCGCCGCTGCCCGGCCCCGTCGTGCCCGCCCGGCGCCGTCGCCGCCGCCCGGCCCCGTCGCGCCCGCCCGGCGCCGTCGCTGCCGCCCGGCCCCGTCGCGCCCGCCCGGCGCTGTCACAGCCGCCCGGCCCCGTCGCACCAGCCCGGCCGCCGTCCCGCTCGCCCGGCCCCGTCGCACCGGGCCGGCCCTGCCGCACTCGCCCGGCCCCGTCGCCCCAGCCCGGCCCCGTCGCGCCCGCTCGGCCCCGTCGCCCTGTCCCGGCCGTGTCGCATCAGCCCGGCCCCGTCACGCCCGCCCGGCCCCGTCGGGCCAGCCCCGGCCCCGTCCTCCTCACTGGTACGGTTCCCCCCCCCCCCCCCCCACCCCGCCCTGCTCCGTGCCGCCCTGCACCGCACTGCACCGCACTGCACCGCACCGTACCGCACTGTACCGCACAGTACCGTACTGCACCGCACTGCACCGCACTGTACCGCACAGTACCGCACTGCACCGCACTGTATCGCACTGCACCGCACTGCACCGCCCTGCACAGCACTGGACTGTTCCTGATGGCGGCGGAGCTTCGCTTCGACGCTGAAGGTCAGCCCCTAGAGTTCGAGGCGTGGCTTGCCGACCTCCGCCGCCAACTCACTGGCCAGCGGCAGGATGGTGAACCGCTTTCCGCACACCTTGACGGTACGCTCCCCTGCCCAGACCCTCCTGCTATTCTGCCCGCTGACCCCACACCCACTGAGCGTGAGTCTACTGCTGCCACTGCCCGTGCGCGCTCTGTCTGGCTTTCTCGCGATGCTGTCGCCCAGCTTGCCATTAGCAACGCCCTCCCCCCGTCCGAGCGTCCTCGCTTTAGGTCCCTCACTACTGCTCAGGCATACTTAGATGCTGTCATCAAGCGCTATTCCACCCCTCCGGCTGCCTCGGTGGGTCGCCTGATCCTCCCGCTGCTCTTTCCTGACCTTGCTTCGTTCCCCACTGTCTCTGACCTCGCTGCCCACCTGCGCTCGATAGAGGAGACCTGGCGCGCCGCCTGCACTGACGCACAGCTTAGAGCCCACCAGCCGCCCATTACCTCTACCCTCTACCTGCTTGCCACCCGCCTCCCTGACCGCCTTGCTGTCGCCCGCGACCGCTTCCTTAGTGTTCACCCCGCAGACCTCACCCTCACTGACTTTGTCGACACCCTGACTGTGATAGAGACCCGTCACCGCTCCATCGCCCAGGCGAGCGGTGTCGTGCCTGTCCCTATCTTTCAGGGTTGTGCCCCCGCTCAGTGCACCTTCTCCGACGGCTCTGCCGCAGTGGCTGAGACTGCTGCTGCAGCGCAGGCCCGTTCGGGGAAGGGCCGCCGCCCCAAGGCTGGGCGCGGCGGAGGGGGCGGCGGGGGTGCGGGCGCCCAGTCCAGCTGAGTCGCCGCCCCTGCAGTTGCAGCAGCCGCAGCAGCCGCCGCAGTCGCAGCCTTCGCAGCAGCTGTCGCAGACGCGGCAGACGAGTGTTCTCCCGCCAGGGTGGCCCGGCGCTGGCGGTGGACGGGCGCGTGGTGGTGTGCCGCGTGGTGGCTCTGCCGGCGGGCGTTGTCAGTACCAGATCCAGACCGGTCCTCGCCGCGGTTTCGTTTGCGGTAAGATCGGTCACTCCACTCCCCGCTGCTTTCGTCGCCTGGACGACCTCTTTCGTCAGCGTTTCGGCCCGTCGCCAGACCTCCCGGACTGGCACAGTTTGCTTAGTCGTCAGATTCAGATCTTTGATATGGACATGGATGCCATTGTTTCTGCTCTGCATGTGATGTATGCTGATGACTCTAGTGTGCTTCCGACTTATTACTCACTGTTGCCTAGTGTAGGTGTGCCTAGCTTAGCCTCCCCTGCTGTGTCAGGCGTAGGATCCCCTGCTTTGTGTAGTCTTGGTGCTTCTGCCGTCGTTCCGTCGCCAGACCCCTCGGCTTCGCTTTCCTTCACCTTGGACTCTGGCGCCTCTCGGTGTTTCTTCCGCGACTCCACCACCCTGACGCCGCTTCCTGTTCCAGCTGCCGTTTCTCTTGCTGACCCCTCCGGCGGCCCGGTAGTCGCCCGCAGTTCCACCACCCTTCCCTGTCGGCGGTTCCTTCGGGCTCTCTTACAGGTCTGCATATCCCCTCGTTCTCCAGGAACCTAGTTGGTGTCGGCTGCCTCCAGGACCTTGGCA
>BQMB01002377.1:0-30000 GCA_027943415.1 Closterium sp. NIES-67
ACGCGCCCCGGGCCCTGCGCACCTCAGGCCCTCTTCGGCCTTGCGCCCGGTCTTCTCGCCGGAGAGTCCTGCCGCCATGCTGTCGTGCCACAGAGTACCTGTGCCGCTGTGTCGCCGTGTCGCTGTGCCGCCGTGCCGCTGTGCCGTCGTGACGCTGTGCTGCTGAGGTTGCACGATGGCAGACGCTGTACTTCACCTGGACGCGGAGGGGCACGCGATCGACTTTGCCGCCTGGCTTGTCGATCTCTGCCAGCACCTGACAGGTCAGCGCCAGGATGGGCACTCCCTGGCTATGCTATGCACTCACCTTGCTTACCCGCCCCCCTGCGCCTGATCCCCTCCTTGCTGACCCCACCACTGCTGAGAGTGAGGCCTTTGCTGCTGCTGCGCTCGCTCGCGTTGTTTGGGATTCTGCGATGCTGTAGCGCAGCTCGCCATTAGGCATGCACTTCCCCTGTCTGAGCGTCCGCGCTTCACTGCTGTCGCAAACGCCAAGGACTTCCCAGATGCAGTAGTTGCGCGCTACTCCACACCCGCCTCCGCCTGTGCTGGCTGCTTGATCCTCCCCATGCTATTCCCCGATCTTTCCGCTTTCCCCACTATCTCTGACCTCACCACTCACCTCCGTGCACTAGAGGCTAGCTACCATGCTGCTAGCACTACCGTCTAGCTTACTGCCTTCCCCCCCACCATTTTGCGCTACCTGTACCTTATTGCCATGCGCCTGCCTGACCGCTTAGCCACTGCCCGCGACCACTTCCTTAGCCAGCACCCTGGTGACCTCACCCTGACCGCCTTTGTCACTGCCCTTTCTGAGATAGAGACTCGTCAGCGCACTATCGCTCAGTCGAGCAGTGTTGCGGCAGTCCCTATCTTTCAAGGCTGTGCTCCCTCCCAGTGCACGTACACTAATGTTTCTGTCGTGGTCGCTACAGCTGCTCCCGCCACTGAGACCGCAGCTGCGGTCTTCCCGTAGCAGCGCCAGCGTCGGGGCCATCGCGACCCCAAGGGAGGGCGTGGTGGTGGTGGTGGTAGAGACAGTGGTTCTGACGAGGGAGCTGGGGCTGGTGTCCAGGAGCAGCAGCACCCACAGCAAATGCAGCAGCAGGAGTCGCAGCAGCAGCAGCAACAGCCGCAGCAGCAGCAGCAGTAGGAGCAGCATCCGCAGCAGCCGTGGGCCCGCCTCCCGCCGGGGTGGCTAGGAGCCCTTGGAGGTGGTGGCCGCAGTGGCGGTCCTCGCAGCTCGGTGTCTACCACGGCTTCAGTGCTGTGAGCTGCCAGTACCAGCTCCAGACCGGGCCCCTTCGTGGCACTGTGTGCCGCCGCCCGCACCCCACTGCCCGCTGTTTCCGCCGCCTCGACGACCTCTTCCGTCGCCGCTCCGGCCCGGCCCCGGACGTCCCCGATTGGCCCAGTCTGCTGCGCCACGGTGTGCCTGTGTTTGACCTAGACATGGATCAAATTAGTTCTACCCTGCATTCTTTGTATGCTGACGCTTCTAGTGTGTCCGGATCTTATTACCCTGCGTTCTCTAGCTTAGGCGTAGCACCTGTGTGTAGTCTAGACTCCCCTGCTGCGTTAGGCATAGGACCGTTTGCTTTGTCTAGCCTAGGCTCCACACTTGCTCCTCCTTCGTCTGCTGCTACTGCTTCGCTGTCCTTCACCCTTGACTCCGGTGCGTCTGCCTGCTTCTTCCGGACCACGCCACCCTCACGCCGCTTGCCGCGCCTGCTGCTGTTGCACTTGCTGACCCCCCTTCGGGTCATGTCGTTGCTCGCAGCTACACTACCCTTCCCTGTTCGGCGGTTCCCTTGGGTTCCCTTACAGGTTTGCACATCCCTCCAGGAACCTAGTTGGTGTCGGTTGTCTTCAGGTTCTCGGCGTCACCACTACGTTCCCTGATCACGAGCGCTACGCTGTCTGTACCGAGGCCGTCTCAAGTTCCCCCCTTGCGATGTTCCCCCGGGACCCGGTGTCTGGCTTGTTTACGATGGACACTACTTCCCCCCGGTTGGGGCGTCCTCCCAAGGCCCTACATCTACCCAGGTCGCTGCTGCTTGCTCGTGTCGGTCGCTCATCACCCGTCGCTTCTGTGGAACCACCGCCTAGGTCACCCCGCACTCCCGCGTCTGCATCACATGTCCGAGCACGGTCTCGTCCTATGTCTCCCTTCATCACAACCTGCCCTCCCTCCCTCCTCTGCACCGCCATGCACGCCCTATGTCGAGGGCCGGCTGCAACGTGCCCCTCACTCCTCGTTTCGCCCTGCCACCGCACCCCTCCAAACCCCGCACCTGGACGTCTGGGGCCGAAGCCTTGTCCTTGGACCGTGTCGCGAGCGCTACTTTCTCGTGTTCGTAGACGACTACACGCGCTACACCACGGTGTTTCCCTTGGAGTGGAAGGCCGACGTGCCTGATGTTTCTATCCATGGGTCGTAGCTGCGCGCCTCCACCGCGGTCTCCCTGTGCTGTGTCTTCACTCCGACCGTGGCGGCGAGTTTGCCTCTGGTCGGCTTGGAAAGTTCTGTCGTGCGAAGGGCATCACCCAGTCGTACATCCTACCGGACTCCCCGCAACAGAATGAGTTTGCCGAGTGACACATCGGTTTGGTGCACCCCATTTTCTGTGGCCGTTCGCCGTTTGCTACGCCGCTTACCAGCTTAACCTTTGGCCGCGCTTCGAGCGGCTGCAGGTTTCGCCGACCCTTGTTTGGACCAGGTTCCCTGGTGACGCGTCGCGTTCCACGTCTGGGGTTGCCTCGCTCACGTTCGTGCCTCTCGCACGGACAAGCTCACTGCCCGCACTGTCCCCTGTATCTTCCTAGGTTTCCCCCTTGACTCGTCCGACTGGCACTTTTACCACCCGCTGTCTCACCGCTTCTTTCACTCTCGTGACGCCACTTTCGACGAGTCTGTCTCCTTTTACCACCGCTTTCCCCACCGAGGTCTCCCAGTTTCCCCTCCCCTGTTTCTGGTTCCCACTCCCCGGTAGGCCCTGCTCCCCTCCCTCCCCGTCCTGCTCCGTCTGGTGTGTCTCACGTCACTCCCCTCCCGTCGGTTGTCCTGGTTGAGGAGTCGATTGACTCTGGTGGCCTTACGGTGCAGTTCTCACCGCCTGTCTCTCCCCGGTGTCTCCTCCTCCACAGTCGCAGTCGCTGCCGTAGCAGGAGCCGCCGCCGTTGCAGCAGCCACCGTCGCAGCGGCAGCAGCCGTACGTGGACTCTAGGGGTGCTGGAGTTGAGGAGGGTGCTAGTCCTGGGGTTCTTGTCGTGGCTTGTCCCGGTGGGCTCGGAGGTGGCACCGGTGCCGGAGAGGCTTCTCACTCTGGGGTGCTCGTTCTGGGGGTGATGGAGTGGAGTGTTCCGAACAAATCCGTGGTGCAGCTGGCAGTCCAAGTGTCGGCGTCGAGTAGCAGCAGCAGAAGTCGCCGCCGATGTCCGCCCTTCGCTTGCTCGGCCTTCCCTCCCCTGGCCGATCGCCTGCGCCTCTCCCGCCGCCTCCTCCCCTTCCTGTTCACGGTCCTGTGTTTCCTCTGCCGGACTCATCCCCGGCCTGTTTCCCACCTTGTTCCTCTCCTGTTACTCCTCCTCTGTCTCGTGACTCGATGCCTCCGTCTCACGTCTGGTCTTGCCATCCCTCTCGTGCTCGTCCTGTCTCTCCTTTCAGTGTTCCCACCCTATGTTGCTTCGTCAGCGTGTCTCGTCCTCCCCTCTTGCCTCGCCACCTCCGTCGTCGCTCGTTGTCGACCTCTCGTCTGTCTGACTACCTTCGTGTGCTCATCCTCTTGTCCTATGGTCCTTGCCTCCCTCGTTACCGACCTGTTTGTTCCTGTCTCGATCTTGACGCTCTTGTCGCAGCTGTCGCTAACTTCGCCTCTACCCACCGCTTGACTACGCCACCGCTCTGGTCTCTGACCTTGTTCTGTTCTCCGTCCATCGGAGTGCTCCTGCCCTTGGCAATGACGTCCTAGAGACAAGCTGTACGAGCTCGCTTTCCTGTCTGAGGCCGCTCCCAATCTCTGTTCCATGCTGCTAATCCTGAGGGTGACCCAAATGCCTTTGACATCCGACCCCTCGCACTTACGCTGTGGCGACCTCGGGACCCTGGGCCTTCAGTGGATAGCTGCCATGAAGCAGGAGATGGCATCATGGAGATCCACTGGCACGTTCGTCGACGTAGTTCCCCCACCTGGGGTGAACGTAGTCGATGGCCGTTGGCTCTTCAAGGTTGAAGCGCCCCTTTGGAGAGCCTCCTATGTTCAAGGCGGCTACGTGGCTAGAGGCTTCAGTCAGCGAGAGGGGTGGACTTCTTTCAACCTTCGCCCCGACTCCAAAGATGACTACTCTTTGGGCACTGCTACACATAGAGCACAGCGTGACTACGACCTCCACTCCCTCGACTTCTCCACTGCTTTCTTCACGGCAGCCTACACGAGCAGGTCTACTTGCGCCGTCCACAAGGCTTCGCTGGTACCTTCCTCCTGGGACCCAGTGGCTCCTCTGACGCGCAGTCTACGCCTGCGACAGTACCCTGTGAGTGGCACGACACTCTGCGTGCTACGCTAGCTGACCCGCAGTTCTTCCCGTCGTCTGCAGACCCCTCGCTCTTCGTTCGTGCTGGCCAGACTCCGTTCTACATCCTTGTCTACGTAGACAGCCTGGTGTTCTCTGCTGCAGACAGAGATGCACTGGCCTCCGTGAAGGCCGCGCCTGCTGAGGAGACACACCTGCATTGACCTAGGAGAGCTGCGCCGCTACCTTGGCCAGCAGATCTCCAGGGACAGAGCAGCACCCACCATCACTCTCTCGCAGTCACACTTGGTGCGCAAGGTCCTTCAGAGGTTCGGTCTTCAGTTCTCCTCCGCACAACCCACACCTCTGCCAGTAGACCACAGGCTCTCTGCTCCTATTCCTGAGGAGTCAGTAGAGCCCAGTGGTCCTTATGCAGAGCTGGTGGGTTGCCTCGTGTACCTGATGATTTGCACTCGTCCACCCTCTCAGCATCTTGGCTCGCTTTGTGGCCACAGGCAGACACCGACAACAGCACTGGTCAGCCGCTAAGTGGGTTTTGCGTTATCTAGCAAGTACATCGGGCATGGGGCTAGTGTTGGGAGGACGCAGGGCAGTGGTCCTTACAGGGCACACAGACGCTTCTTGGGCAGACGACGCAGAGACTCTCAGGTCCTCCCAGGGCTACTGCTTTAGCCTTGGTTCAGGTGCTATCTCGTGGAGGTCCACTCGCTCCTCGTCTGTTGCCCGGTCTAGCTGTGAGGCTGAGATCTACGCCGGTGCCATGGCGGATTAGGAGCTCCGTTGGCTGACCTTCTTGCTCACTGACTTAGGTGAGCGGCCTAGCTCTGCCCCGGTTCTGTACGCTGACAACATGGCCATGATCCTCCTGTGTTAGGAGCCTCAATTTGAGGGCAAAGCGAAGCACATCCAGCTGCGGTACTTCCTCCTGCGCGAGCTATAGCAGCACCGACAGGCCCGCGTAGTACACTTGGCCTTCGGTGCCAGTACAGCTGATATCTTTACTAAGGCGCTTGCGCCTAAAGATCATCAGTGGCACTGTTTGCAGCTTGGTTCGCTTCCTGTAGATTTTCACTTGCTAGGACCTTATTGTGTACACCTCTTTATATATACCTTCGTGACTGGCCTTGTGGCTTCTCTTCCAGTGGCCGGACTAGTAGTGGTGCCCTGGTTTGCTCTTGTCTTGTTTCTACTCTTGCTGACTAGTCGTCGGTCCCCTCCCTCAGAGTTGTTTGGACTAGTAGTGCCACCCTGAGCTGCATGTTTCTTGCTCAGCACTGCCCCTTATCTAGCCTAGGGGGTGTATATATTTGTATGTAGAAGTTATAGGCTAGATAGGTTTGTGTTCTTAGAGAGTACAACTCCAACCCTATATCTCCCCTGTACTCTCTTGTTTCTATTTATTCGTGTATTCTAACAGGGGTTCTGATTTGCCTGGTGGGGAAGGTAGTCGAGTGAGTTCGCCATGATTGATTCCGCCGATGGGTGTGGCGTTCTGCCGGCACTCTGATTCCGCCAGGCTCAGCACAAAATCACTAGGTTTGACGGTTTTTTTTCGACTGCCCAGACCCAGACAGCCGAACCTAATTTCGGTGATTTCCAGCCTGCTGGCGGAACATTCCATCGACGGAATCACCCGCCCACAGAACGAGGCCCTCATGTCGCCTGCTGTGCTCATGTTTTGCTGGTCATGTTTTGATGGCCACTTGTGGGATGTTCCTGTTTGAAGGACGTTTAGCTACCTAGGCATGAGAATGGCGAGAGGTTTTAGCTAGGTAGGAAAAGTGATGAGAGAAAAGAGAATGGACTAGACAAGATAGAGAGAGAGAGAGAGAGAGAGAGAGAGTGAGAGAGAGAGGAGAGAGAGAGAGAGAGAGAGAGAGAGAGAGAGAGAGAGAGAGAGAGAGAGAGAGAGAGAGGGATACAAGAAGGGTGTTGTACCCTCTATAATAGGAATCAGTATTGTAGAACACCTAACAAGCCTGTAGAACTATATATATATATATAATATAAATTGACACACCCCCTAGGCTTAGTAAGCGCTAGCACACCACACACGCTACACCCCCAAGCCCTTGCACCCCCATCTCCTGCAGCAGGTGTGGCATCTACCAGCGGGTCGACCCCTCGGCAATCGAGGCGGCAACGTCAGCGGGGGGTCGCAGCAGCAGCGGCGGCGGCGGCAGCGACAGGGCCTGCAGCACTTGCGGCGTCGAGGCACCCGGCGGCGGCGGCGGCGCCTGAGGCACCCGACGGCGTGGCACACACTGTGACGACGGGGGGAGGATGGCACGAGACCGCCAGCAGCTGTGGCGGGGAGGAGGGGGAAACGCAGAGGAGGGTGGGGGGGGGGGGGGGGGGGGCGGTCTGCGACGGTGATGCTTGTTAGCAAGCCGCCCTGGCTGGCGAGCAAGCTGGCGTGCGGGCGTGGTGGCTGGCGCTAAACCAGCGTGCTGGCCGCAGCCGTCCATGTGTTGGCGCAGCCACAGTCGTCCATGCACACTGGCACAGCCACAGCCGTCCGTGCGCTGGCGCAGCCGCAGCCGTCCATGTGCGCTGGCACAGCCACAGCCGTCCGTGCGCTGGCGCAGCCACAGCTGTCCGTGCGAGCTGGCCGCAGCCGTCCGTGCGCTGGCACATCAAAGCCGCCACGGCAGCACGACGACGCCATGGCAACCCGACGGGGCCGCCACGGCAGTGTATCAAGGCCGCCATGGCAGCAAGATGTGGCCGCCACAGCAGCACGTCAAGGCCACCACGGCGGCTCAAAAGTGAGAGGAGGGGAGATACGCGGCGGAAGCGTGAGGGGTAGGCTCAGCAGGATCATCCTGCTCTGAAACCATGTTTGAAGGAGGTTTAGCTAGCTAGGCATGAGAATGGCGAGAAGTTTTAGCTAGGTAGGAAAGTTGAGAGAAAAGAGAATGGACTAGACAATAGAGAGGGATACAAGAAGGGTGTTGTACCCTCTACAGTAAGAATGGTATTGTAGAACACCTAACAAGTCTATTCAACTATAGATAAAATACAGTATATAAGTTGACACTTCCCCTACGAATGGATGATGTCGCGCTGAGCAGAAGTCAAAATCTCATCACAAATTAAAAGAAGAGTTTCAAACGAAAGAGCCCAAACCTGTTCCCCCACTCGAAGGCCACATTCTGCGGGCAGGTGATTCCGTCGAGGGAATCTTCCACCAGCATGTAGGAAATCGCTGAAATTAGGTTCGGTTGGCTGGGCAATCGAAAAACACTGCCAGACTAGTGATTCTGTGCTGAGCTTGGCGGAATCAGAGTGCTTGCAGAACGCGCAAACCCTGCGGTGGAATCAACCTTGCCAAACTAACATGACTACCTTCCCCGCCAGGCAAATTAGACACCCCACACGCTTCCATTAGCAAACTCTCAGAAACTTAGGAGTCTAGGTTCCTAAAGTTAGGACACTAGCTTAGCTAGGAATGACGCCATGGAATGGTGGGAGGAAAGTAGATCTAGGAACGTGAGTAGTGAGGAGAAATGTAATGAAGAAAGGTAGATTGAAAAGAAGACAGAGGCATACAAGAAGGGGTGTTGTACCCTCTACAGCAGTATTCAGTAATAGTCTACCAAGCCTATAAATTATAACTTATATAATTTTAACACACCCCCTAGGCTTGGTAGTGTCAAGCCCACACACACCCACACAACACACACACACCCCCTAACCTAGCACCCCACTACCCTGCAGTAGCAGAGGCTGTTGACAACCCGGTAGACCTCTCCATGGGCGGGGCGGCGACAATAGCTACGAGGGTGCGGTGGCGACGATGGCGGTGGCGGCAGTGATGACAGCAGCGGCGGTGGCGGCGTGCGGCGGCAAGTAGGCCAGCGGCAACCGCGGCGGCGGCGGGGGCTTCGACAAAAGCAGCGGCGGCGGCGGCGCTCGCCCCACTCGGTGGCGTGGCCAGGTTCCGCAACGGTGGGACGGCTGGTGCAAGGCAGCCATCGGCTGCGGCGAGTAAGATGGGATGCAGGGGACGGGGGCAGGGCTGCAGCAGCACAGGTGTGGCGCGACAAAGTGCGTGTGTGCTGGCCAGCGCTAAGGCCGAGCGCTGGCCGCATGTCACCACAGCAGCACGACGAGACGGTCGCGGCGGTACGACACGACCGGGACGACGTCAGCGCGACGCCACGGTCGCGTGTCGAGACGGCCGCGGCAGGACGGCACTGCTGGCGACAAGACGACGCCGCCACAGCGTGACGCCGCCGCGGCCGCCATGGCAGCGTGAGGAATAGGAGAGGAAAGCGCGGCGGAAGCGTGAGGAGCAGGCCCGCTAGGAGCGGACGGCTCTGATACCATCTCAGAAACTTAGGAGTCTAGGTTCCTAAAGTTAGGACACTAGCTTAGCTAGGAATGACGCCATGGAATGGTGGGAGGAAAGTAGATCTAGGAACGTGAGTAGTGAGGAGAAATGTCGAGAAGAAAGGTAGATTGAAAAGAAGACAGAGGCATACAAGAAGGGGTGTTGTACCCTCTACAGCAGTATTCAGTCATATTCTACCAAGCCTATAAATTATAACTTATATAATTTTAACACAAACCACCAAATTTCTGGTTTTCACATGGGCGCGACCTGGAATCACGCGCAAATGGGTACCCTGAAACTACCCTCCTTTTCAGGAACCACGCAAAAAAAACCCACACTGTTTGCGCTTGGGCAGACAGAAGCCACTGCGCGCTTCAACCTTCCAAACTCGCCTGGTTGAGTTGGTTTGTTTTCTCGTCACTTTTACCACTCGGCTTTTAGGGTATCTGATGTCTCATGTCAGGCAGTTTTGGCCAGCACGTGCTACGTGTACCTGAGCTGTGCGTGATCACGCCTCGACTGAGCCCGTGCCTTCGTCTTTTGATGGGCGAAATTGCACAACATCCGCAAAAAACTGATGTCCCCCACCTGACCCGCCCAGACCACTAACCCACGATCAGCCAGAAAGACACCTTCGGGACATTCGCGGGACAGATTTTCTTCCAAATGTCCCACAAATCACCCTGTTGATTTCCGAAAAATACTCCTGGCCTCGACGACAACTCTGGGATAGGACGTAGGTTGGAGACATGAGTTCAATTCCTGTCAGCACCGCATTTTCAACACAATTTTCTTTACCGGACCAGATAATTTAGTGTGCAGTGAAGATCCGGGCTCAAATCCTGAAATCAACAAATGGTGCATTGACGTTCTTTGACTTGCAATATGAATGTATTATTATTAGGCTACACTGTAAATTGCACAAAAATTTTGCGACACAGAATTCTGGTAATTAAACAACATAAAATTAACCAAGTTGTTATTTCACTTATACAAATACGGAGTAGCGTCGTACTATGTAATGTAATTTCTGTTATGGAAAAGGGATCTATTCCTCAATTACAAATCAAAAGCAAATATGATTGCTGTCAAATATATCGTACCATAGTAGCTTAAGTCAAAGCCGTAACACCTAGTGTTGCGAATTGGGAACGAGGTCTCGTGCGACCCAAACCTGGGCCGTCAATGCCAAGCCATGTCATTCCTCCCCAAGCAGTATCGCACGACAGCCTTTTACTGAGCCTTACATATAATTCCGCGCCAACTGTCGAAGCGAAAACAGACCTCCCCTCCAAGTATTGTCCAGCTCAGCTAAGCAGCTGCGCGTAACCTCATCTAAAACCACCAGCCAACAACCAATCCTGTTCAGCCCCGTGAGATGCGAATCCCCCTCCGAGCCAAGTAACTGTTTAAGGTTCTTTCTAGGTCGCGTTTCCAAAAGTTTCATGTCACTGTCACTTTCTATAAAAACAACCTTTGCAACTGCAATGCAAAATTGACGCCCAAACAGGTCGCGGGATGTTTTGTAGCCCAAAATTCATACTGGATAGCGATTACAGGTGGAATACAAAATACAAGGACCACCCCCTAAGATTTCACCCACGTACAGTTATCCCACCCCACCATTCTGAGCTCCCACACTCTTTACTCCCCTCCAAGTCCTTGTTCTCTGTATTTCTTTTCCACATCTAGTTGCTCCATTGATGTGTCTAGGTTGAACTGCCTTTGTACAGCCATTCAGTTAGTACAGCTGTTCAGTTAGTACAGCTGTTCAGTTAGTACAGCTATTCAGTTTTGCAAAGCAAGAGTCGCAATCCCTTGTCAATGTTTCCCTACTTGTTATTCTGTTTCCGCATCCTGGTTAGCTTATGCCATGCCCATTTCGTGTTCTGCATACTCATCCATTTTCTCCTTTGCCATTTTGTTTTTGTAGAAAAAACACTTTTTGCAACGCTAAGTGTCACCAATGAAGATGCTGCTCGTCGAACCATGTGAATTTCAGGTATTCTCGCATGGGCTCTGTCAAGGTTTTTCATTCCCAGATTGTTTTGTCGGTGCGAATTTTGAGACCCTGTTCCAGAAGTTGGCTGTCTTTGAGGTAAAGTGTTCATTGATTTACGCATGTCCTTGATGATCATAGGAGTAAACTATGGTGCAACGGTCAGATGTCGACAACGCTCCCCTCTTTCCATTTCTCCGTGTTTTTACGTTGGTCAACTCGAATGCTTGTTCCCTACGTCACTAAATTTGCGCAGTCCCTTGGTGTACGTTCTGAATGTGGTTCCCGGCGACGCCGTTGTTTGAAAAGTGGTTTTTTCCGAACTTACTGCTGTGAGCAAGTGTTGGTTTTTTCTTCGTTTTGCATGTGGTATTTTTGTACACCTCCAGGTAATTCTGCAGGTGGTTATCTGTGTCCTTTTCATTGCGTGGAGATATTGCTGCTGAGGCGTACATAATCCATTATGAGAAGTCCTTAATACTCCAACGGTCTGCATAGGGCTGATTCGTTTTTGCGTCAGCTGTGTTTGCTGTAACTTTGGGTTGCACCCTTGTTGTTATTACTACTAGGCCAAAATACCCTGACCCAAAGGACATTTCCGGGCCAAAATTAGGTCAGGGTCGTTAGGCTACATTTAGGTCAAGGGGTGTGTTAGGGTCGAATGGCCCAAACGTGACCTGACGGGGTCACTTGGAGGCCAACTTGGGGGGAGGGGGGGGGTACGGAACAAGCGGAGTCTCCTTGCAGGCCTTATAAGGGTCACATGGGGGTCAGGCGGAGGACTGTTGGGTGTCAGTTGAACAGTACACTAAGATCCATGCCACCGACTTCCTCATTAAAGCCTTTAGGACAGTAATAGAACGCTAATTATCATAAATAAAAATCCGGTAACTTGCCGGTTTAGCCGTGTGGCTCCTTTCCGCGACCTGAATCACCTTCTTCTCCCCCCTCCCCTCCTCCCCGGGTCCCATGCCCATGCCCCCCTGTGTATTTTGGACCCATGTGGCAGCCATTGCCGACGCGTGCTTGCTCACACTCCATCGTCGATCCTTAGGACGCTGGACCCATGCCACTACTTCAAGACAGTGGCCCAGTTCGCTGCGTGGGAGCATCGGGCCATGATGCAGCTCCTCCCTTTGTTCTGCCATTTGCCGGGGCGAGAGGCGCTTGGCCGTGCGGTCGTTATGTTCACCGAGTGGTATGCGGCTTTTTTCCGCGTGGAGTACCATACCGACGCGTCCCTCGATGAGGCATCTCAGTAGACTGAAAGGTGTGGCTTGGGGCCGAGAGATTCCAGGTGCGTGTGTGGTGAGTATGGAGAGTGGTTTGGCATGTGATTGTGCCACACACCCCATGTGGTTGTGTGTATGGGCTGTGAGGTGTTATGTTCTGACTGCCGGTCTTGTGCACATGAGGCTGAGCACGCGCCGGGCAGTCTGGCGGTGCCACACTAGCGGGTGTTTGTCAGCGGATTTTACCACTCCCTCTTTGATGTGACCCCCCTCATGGACCGCACAGGTCCGTCAATTGCCCCGTGAGCAAACTCGTGGCTGACCTCATCCGCACATTTCCAAATCAGAGGTCTCTGTGGGAGCTGGTGGAAGTACACCTGCTGGCTCATTTGGTCGAGACCATTAAGGCTCGTGGCATGCTCAAGGAGTACTCCACCAACCAATACGAGCACCGACACAAGACGGTGGTGAAGCGTCCGTCTCGCAACAGCAATTGGCGCGATGTCGGCCACGACATTGCGTTCCTCTAGGAGCGGATGGCTGTTGTGAAGCTCCTTGCAGGCAAGGAGGTGCCGAAAGAGCCGGTGTACAAGACGACGTTGCAGCTGGTGAGTTGGGGCCTCTGTGGGATGAGAGGGATGGCATGGAGAGAGGGGATGAGATGGGTGGCTTGAATTGGAGGGTTGAGATGGGGGCATGGTTAGGGGGGGTTCAGAGGGGCGGCATGAATTGGAGGGACAAGAGGGATGGCACGGATAGGAGGGATTAGAGGGATGACAGCGATGGCGTCACCAACACGGCCTTCTCCCTTCCCTCTGTTAGTGCCTCTGTTTTACCTATCTGCCACTGTCTTTCCCTGTTTGCCCTTGTCTTCCCTGTCTCCCCTTGTCTTTCCTGTCTGCCCCTGTCTTCCCTATCTGCCCCTGTCTTCCCTGTCTGCCCCTGATTTATCTTTCTCCGCCTGTGGGGGGTTTCTGCCATTGTGTTCCCTTCATGCCTTTGGCGTCCCTCTCTACCCCCATCCTCCCAGTCTGCCTCCATCTTCCTTGTATGCCCCCGTTTCCCTGTATGCACCTGTCGTACCTGTATGCCATTGTGTACACTGTCTATCACCACTCCCCCTCTCTAACCCGCCACCCCACACCCCATTGCTTGGTCCGGAGCACCATGTGCCTGGGTGGCGGGCGGCGGCCTTATCAACCTTTTTCTCACACCAAGCTATGCATCGTTTATTGTCTCCCCACCCGTCCGACGTTTCTGCATGCCTCTCGCCCTAGTGTGATCGGCTTCCGCATAGGCTGTGGAGCGGAACGCCCGAGTGTTGATGCGGACGAGCAGGAGACTGGTCATTGGTGACCTTCATGACCCTATGTGGGCGGCGTACTGCGAGGCTGCTGGCGCAGATGCCATGGACCGGAGATGCGCTGCGCACTGCAGTGTGTTGTGTTTGTTCAGGTATGTTCTCGTAACTTTTATGCACCTAAGCGTCCAATGTCCATCGATGCCGTATTGTCCATACTACCAAGGTCTCTCTTGGACCATAAAGCCTCCTTCATTACCATGTCCCTCTTCGCTCCTTCCTCCACCCCCCCCCCCATGACTGCTTCATTCCTATTTTCGTGTTGCAGTTGCACACCGCACTAGCCATCCCGCCCCATGACCGCATGGACCGAGGCGACAATGGGCAGGTTGTCAAGGCTTCTCCGAAGCAGGGCTGGTTCAACCACATTCGGAGCGATGCGTCGCGGACGGTGTGGTTTGGGTGCTGCCTGGTGCTGTTCCACTGGGTGAACGAGCGCCAGCAGGTCAATCGTCAGGCGTTCATCCAGTGTTTTACGGAGCGAAGGGATGACAGGATGAGGGAGTGTGCCCTATGACAGGATGCAATCGTCTGATCCCAATAGGGGGGGTTCATGCGTTTGCGCTGATCATAGTGGACAGCATCCTTTGTCTTGCGCTCATTGTCCCCATCATTACGGAGTCCGGGGTGTTCCTTGTGAACCGTTTTCTTTTTTAAATTGTTGGGGCCTGGATCTGGTTAACCGGCTTTTACATATGTTCTCGTGACATTTGCATGGGGACCATGTTTCTGAAGCCCCCTCCGTGTAGGTTATCTCGTTTGTTTGTACCTCGCATTGGGTTGTGCCTGACATTGTGATAATTAGTGAACGACGTCCATAGGTACCCCATGTGTCACCGTTTGGTGATGTTACATTGAAGCGTGATTGTGGTTTTGTTTTTTTAGGATGATCGCTGGCATGTAATGTGATTGTTGCGGGAATTGAACCCGGGTCTTCAATTCGTTGGTATCCTACGGGTCACTTTCGGGACAGGGTCATTATGGGGTCAGTTCGAAGGTCACATGTTGGGGTGCGCGGCGCGAGCCTGACCCAGAGTTAACCCGAATGTTACCTCGAGGTGTTCTGAATTCCTCTTTTGGGAGACGTTGTCAGCGAGGTAAGCTCAAATTATAAATTGGTAAGGGTGGAGTTGAAGAAATGAAGATAAAATCATGTTTTTGTAGATGATGCGTTGTTCTTGCCATTTCGATGTGTTGTAAAGCGTTGGGGGACTGCTTGTGCTCAGTGACCAACGGCTATTTTAGAATTACCAATGTTGATTTGTATGCTCCACTGTAGTGAAATTGATAAACATCTATATCATAGTACACCAAAGCAGATAATAAAATATAGAGGATGTATTGTAGTGGTTTGTAATGAATTTTATTCCTTACCGGATTGTACTGCAATCGCGTACACCCGAACTCTCGGAAGACCAGGCTCGGTCCGATTCCGATGCGGCCCCGAGGCTGGCTCGCGCCGCCTCCGGCCCTTTCGACCGCTCCTATACCCAACCTAGCCCTTCTGGCTCATCGCCTAGCTAGGGTTCTCGCTATATAATGCTAGGCTCCCATTCTTGTACTCGTCATTATTCTTATTACATTCTCAGTTATTATTCATAACATCTGGTATCAGAGCTACTTTCCTGGTTCACTCTGCTTTCTCATAGTATTTTATTCCCAAGGTGTGGTTAACCCTGCGGGGCTGCAAAGCAGTTGTCCGTGAGCTAGAGTTATTAGCTCACACAACTACGATCGCGTTTGCGCCCCCTGCGGTTTCTTACCCCAGCCTTCCCCCTACCCGAAAGGCGTAGCATTCGCATCATGACTCAGGCCCAGCTCGACGAGGTCATGGCTCAGATGCAGGCAATGCAAGCCTAGATGGCGAGTTTGAACAGTGAAGTCATGAGACTTCAGACGGAGAACACCGAGCTTCGCCAGACGCGTGGTGAAGTGCGTCAGGAGTCGCCTGGATTCGCAGAGAATGATGTCAAGCAAGAAGCAAATGACGCAGCGAGCGAAACCGTTCTTGACGAGCTCGCACGGGAGTTGGAGCAAGACGACGTGCGCACTGTGACTGTGACAAAATTAAGCTCAAGCCGACCACGCCACCCCCGTTCAACCCTTCGGACAAGGAGACGACGGTACAAGGGTGGCTGTTCAGCATGGAGTTATTCTTCACGGTTGCGAGTGTGCATACAGAAAACGCGCGCATTAATTATGCTGTATCGCTGCTCCAAGGACCGGCGTTGGATTGGTGGCGACGACAATTGGCGATTGGGACTCCGTCAGGCGTGAAGCAGGCGAAGGACGGGACTTCGGATTCTTCCAACCAACAGGCAGAACCGATATTCGGTGCGACCACAATTTGCACGTGGAAACAGTGGGGCACAGCTATGCGAGCTCGTTCTGAGCACTCATCCACCTCAGAAGATGCTCGCATGAAGCTGCGCAACTGGCGGCAGGTGACTAATGTTCAAGATTACACTGCGTCATTCTGGGCACTTGCGGACCAAGTGGACGACCTCAGAGAACCTGAAAGGCGGGACAAGTACATCAGCGGGCTGCATTTTGATATTGAGTACGAGTTGCAGCGGTCCCGGCCCAAGACGTTCGACCCTACCGAGCTCGTTGCGCTGATTCAACAGTACCCGGATATCTTTCCGGATTACCTGCCAGCCGGATTGCCACCTGAGCGGCCCCAGGACCATAAATTTGACCCGGAACCTAGCACGCAGCCAACCATCGGGACACAGTGGTGGCTAACTCAGCCTGAACTCACGGAGTTGCGGAGCCAGCTGAATTACCTACTGAAAAAGGGTTCATTCGACCCAGCATGTCCTCGTTCGCAGTGCCCATTGTGTTCACGCCCAAAAAAGACGGAGGGCTACGAATGTGCATTGATTACCGGGCGCTGAACCGGTGAACCATCAAATATCGCTACCCAATCCCACACGCAGACAATCTCCTGGACCAACTCCGCGGGGCTCGCTTCTTCTCCAAGATTGGCCTGCGAGGTAGTTACCATCAAATCCATGTTTTCGCTGACGATTGCCAGAAGACGGCGTTACGAACCCGCTACGGTAGCTACGATTACACGGTGATGCCTTGTGGCCTCACGAATGCACCCTCTACATTCCAACTGACCATGAATGGCTTGTTCTGCAATCTACTCTATAAGTGTGTCATCGTCTATTTGGATGACATTCTGATCTTCAGCAAGACACGGGAACAGCACCTCAAGGACCTCGACCAGGTTTTTCAACGGCAGCAGCAGAATCGACTCATCACCAAGGGCTCTAAGTGTGAGTTCCTAAAAATCGAACTGGAATTTCTGGGACACGTCGTTGGAGCGAACGACATTAAAATGGACACGCAGAATATCACCACAATCTACGACTTGAAGCCGCCCACAAATTTACAAGAGCTGCAGAGTTTTCTTGGGTTCGTTATACGTCCGGCGATTTATCCCCAATATGGCGGGGACAACCGGACCTTTAACTAACCTGTTGCGGAAAGGCACTTCGTTTGAGTGGGGGGGGAGACAGCAGGCTGCTTTTGACGAGCTCAGAAATTTTCTGATGTCGCCCCCGTTCCTCCGAATCGCTGATCCATCTCGACCGTTCGAAGTCTTGACGGACGCTACCGAGTTCACCATCGGCGCAACCAATCGCGACGGACTCCAACCAATCGCGTACGAGTCCCAGAAATTGCAGGCAGACAAGCGCAATTACCCCATCTATGACAAAGAAATGCTTGCCATAGTGCACACGTTCAAAGTATGGCGTTGCTACCTGACGGGAGCTGACGTGACAGTACAGACAGACCACAAATCCCTACAATACCTCCATGCGCAATCGACCCTCAACCCACGACAGCTTCGCTGGCTGGATTTTATGGAGAGCAAATTCCACTACACAAATACGTACAAACAAGGGGCGAATAACATCGCCAAATGTAATTTTTGAAAGCGTGTAACGCTTTATAAAAATGTGTATTGTGAAAGTGCAGCGAGGGCCAACGCAGCAAGGACAGCGTCGAAGCGTTACTCACCCTCTTTTGCCTACAAAAGAGGGACGTGAGGCCATTCGACCTCACCCACGTTCTTCATTTTTAGTTCCAGTTTCGTTTTCCAGTTCTCGTCCTAGTTCTAGTCTCCTTGTTCTCGCCCAAGCTGGCGAAAACCCAGTCTCTTCCGTGCTTCAAAGCCCCGACAACGCTCCTCACCGACATTCTGCAGCACAATATCGCCACGATGACTTCCGCCAATTCTGCTCCGGCTCGCGCGGCGAACAACATTTCTACCCCCGCTAACGCCCGGGCGATCGGAACTTCGCCCGGGGGAACCGACCGTCGTCAGAAACGTCCTGCTGAGGACAATTTTGGCGAGGGCCCCTCGGCAGTCCAGATCCTGCTCGGCGGCACTCACGCTGCTCCAGAAGAAACTCGCGCGGCTGCAAAGCAGCCGCGCGTGCAGTCAACGGAAGACCACGCGCCACCCCGAGGCGCGTCGCCTGCAGGCCAGGCGGACCCCACCACCCAGCACGCGCCTGCCGCTGACCCCGCGCCAACCGCCGCCGCCCCCGCCTTGACTGCGCGCCAGCTGCAAGCGCTTTTGGCTCTGTTACAGCAGCAAGCTCTTGCTGTTACAGTCGGAACCTCATCTGATTATGCTGCGCCTACGATCAATTTTAACAAAAAGAAAGAAATGGCTACCTATCCTCGCGCGCCCAAGGCTCCCCGCGCCGACGACCAGCCCCCGACACCAACTCCCGCACCCGCTGACAACCCCGATGACAGCGACGACTCCGAAAATGACGACGGTGAGGGCCCCGCCAACATTGCTCGTCGTCGCATCCTTGCACCCGCCCCCCCTCTCCCCCACCTTGGCCCCACGCCCGCAGCTACTACCTTCATGCGCAAGGGCGTACGCGACCAGGCTGAGGTCTTCACTGCCATCAAAGCGTACCTGAAGCATATCGACTTCAAGCTGCAGCACGGCGACGTCGTCGGCGCACTCAACAACGTAAATTATATCGAAATACTTATTAATAAGCGTTTCTGAGTCCTTCTCGTTGCGGACGAAGCCGGTTTCGAGGCCGCCGACCGGTTCCAGCTTTATCAGTCCAAAAGTGTCCTCACATCCCGCTCCTACAAGCTGGCGGTCGCGGATGTGGCAGCGCTCAAGCGTGCACGCCTCGGCTACACGCGCGGCGGCCGTCCCGGTGGTCGCGACACGGACACGGACATCAAGGGCTCCCCCCCTGCTACGTGCCAGCAGCCGCGCTTCAAGGGAGTCTGCTTTCGCTGCGGCCAGCCAGGCCACATGGCCAATGCATGTCACATGGGCGGGCGTGGTGCGCAAGGTCCCTCACCGGTGGTGTGAGCGGTTGATAGGGCGGCGCCCTTTTTCCCACATGCAAGAGGCATAGTGGGTTGCACGGCGGGTGCATGGCCGGTGGCCAGCCCTTTGCCAAAGGCAAGGGTCTTTGCTGACTAGGGTAGCCCTTGGAGGCAGCAAAGGCTGATAGGCCTAGGCTTGTAATAATTCCTACGATTGAATGAAAGGCTCGATGGTTTATGGCCATCTGTTTTTTACAACAAAAAAAAAAAAAAACAAAAGAAAAAGACCCCTGATGGGGTAGGGGGTAGGAAGGGGGCGACAAAACCCAGTCAGCATGGCTGAACAGCCTTGAGCGTGGCCCATGACCCCTCACTTTTTATTTGCCAGCCATGCATCACGCCTCGAGAGCTAAGCATGGAGGCACGCCCGACGCCCTACAAATGACGTGCACGCACGCACTTGGAGATTAATCAGAGACAAGGACAGAGTCCGGGCTCTAAAGCTTGCATAAGGAGTGGCCCAAACAAGGAGAGCATAAGAAAAGAAAAGGAGGAAGAATTCAACCACCAATAAGCACGCACACGCTTAATAAACGTCACGAACGGACATAGCATGTGATGCCTTGCACGCAAAGGAAAGAGAGTGAGAGTGAGAGAGAGAGAGAGAGAGAGAGAGAGAGAGAGAGAGAGAGAGAGAGAGAGAAAGAGGGAGAGAGAGAGAGAGAGAGAGAGAGAGAGAGAGAGAGAGAGAGAGAGAGAGAGAGAGAGAGAGAGAGAGAGAGAGAGAGAGAGAGAGAGAGAGAGAGAGAGAGAGAGAGAAGAGAGAGAGAGAGAGAGAGAGAGAGAGAGAGAAGAGAGAGAGAGAGAGAGAGAGAGAGAGAGAGAGAGAGAGAAGAGAGAGAGAGAGAGAGAGAAAGAGAGAAGAGAGGAGAAGAGAGAGAGAGAGAGAGAGAGAGAGAGAGAGAGAGAGAGAGAGAGAGAGAGAGAGAGAGAGAGAGGGAGAGAGAGGAGAAAGAAAAGAGAGAGAGAGGGAAGAGAGAGAGAGAGAGAGAGAGAGAGAGAGAGAGAGAGAGAGAGAGAGAGAGAGAGAGAGAGAGAGAGAGAGAGAGAGGAGAGCGAGAGAGAAAGAGATAGAGAAGAGAGAGCAACAGAGAAAGAGAAGGGAGATAGAGAGACGATGACCCCTTGCACCTTGCAAGCACCTAACACGGCAGTGGCGGTGCGATCCGAGCATGTCATGCCCCGTTTACACTGCCCCGCATCGTGCACCCGTTCACGAGCACAGTATCCCACCCCCATCTACCAACCCGTGTTTATAACCTCTTATATGGCAGAGATCCCGAGTGGGTGGCCACAAGAGGAACGCGATCCCTACGAGCTCGCAATTACAGACAAGGACGTTACCATCATGCGCAGTCGACTGCGGCATGCCTTGCACTGGTGGTGCTCCTGGTGCGACAGTAGCTTTATCCTCTCCGTCATCGCGAAAGGGTATTGGCTGCCCTGGAAGAATGCAGCCCCCACACCCTTCGAGGACAACAACCATGCCGGAGTCTACACGCACCTCGACTTTACTCGCGACACAATTCGCGATCTCGTAGTCACTGGCGCTGCCGCAGCGATCGAGAAGAGGGACACACTAACATGTGTCAGCCCGCTGAACGTCGTGGAGCAGCGCGACAAATGCCGCCTTATCCTTGACCTGCGGAAAGTGAACACTCACCTTGAAGCCCCTAAGTTCAAGTACGAAGGTCTGAATCGTGTAGCCGAGCTCATCCGCCGAGATGACTGGATGTTCTCCATCGACCTGAAATCCGGATACCATCACGTCGAGATTCACCCCTCTTGCTGGAAGTTTTTGGGCTTCCAGTTCGAAGGCATCTACTACTCCTTTCGGTCTCTGCCGTTCGGCCTTGCAACTGCTCCATTCGTCTTCACCCAACTAATCAAACAACTTGCCAAGCGATGGCGGGCAAGCGGCGTTCGAGTGGTCCCGTATGTCGACGACCTATTATTTCTCTGCGATTCCCACCAGCAAGCGTGCTCGACTCGTACGACAGTCCTCCATGACCTTAAAGCAGCTGGTTTTGTCATTAACGGCAAAAAATCGCACCTTCACCCCTCGCGTCAGCTTCGCTTCCTCGGCTTGGAAATCGATTCCACCCGCGGCACGTTCTCCGTCGGACTCGAGCGAAGGGCACAACTCTTAACCACACTCGAGGCCTTGATAACCCAAGGACACTCAGGAAGGCCTATTCCCGTTCGCTCCCTCGCAAGAGTTACAGGCATGCTCGCCTCTATGGCCCTAGCACTGGGCGCGACTGCACGAGCATTCAGCCACGAACTCCTGCGACTTATTGCCGACGCAACGTCATGGCACTCCAAGGTCCTCTTGCACCCGGCAGCGGTGAACGAGCTACGTTTTTGGCTGGTGCAATTCGACAAATTTAACGGCGCCCCATTTCATCTCAGTCACCAGTTCGACGCCGTCATCCACGTGGACGCAAGCGCCCACAGTTGGGGCGCCATCCTCACGCCACTCCCTGGGATCCCAATAGAAGCAAGCTCCCGCATGCCAGAAGACCTCCTACACACTTCCAGCACCCGAAGGGAACTCGAGGGTGTAATGTGGGCACTCAGAACCTTTGTCACCCACATCTCCAAACGGCACGTGTTAGTTCGTGTGGACAACCAGGGGGTTGTATTCATACTGCGCAAAGGCGGCTCCAGCATCCCTGCACTCACACTACTTTGCCAGGCGATCATCGACCTTTGCTTAAAGAATCGGATACGCCTGGCCATCGAATGGATTCCCCGGGAGCTGAACGCGCACGCCGACGAACTCTCCAAACTCCAGGACCGAGATGATTACTCACTCAAATCCCCATGGTTCCGACTCCTCAACCGCCGCCTGGGGCCGCACTCTGTCGACCTATTCGCGAACGTTAACAACGCTCAACTGAGGCGCTTCTGCTCCAAGATTCCTCACCCCAAGGCCACAGCGGTTGACGCCTTCTCGTTCAGCTGGCATGATGAACGAGGCTTCGCGTTTCCCCCTCCCCACCTCATCCCGGCTACTCTGCGCCACGCCCAACGCACCCACGCCGAGTTGACGCTGGTCATCCCTGAATGGCCAGGAGCCTCTTGGTGGCCCCTACTGCAGCCAGCACCACAAACCTGGGCACCAGAAGTAAAGGCACATATTCCCCTCACTCAAGGCAGCCAATGCCTATCCCCAGGCACACACTCACTCGCCTTTGCTGGTCTCGGTTTCCCCAATAGCCCGATCATCGCGTTGCATGTGACATATAAAATATAACCCCACCATGTCTGGCGCTCTTTGTATTTCAGGCTTATTATCAAACCTACAGACACAGCTACTTCGGGTAATCACCCATGTCCGCGCGCCATCCACCATAAGGACCTACGACCCGTATTGGCTCAAGTTCCGCTCCTTTTGCACAAAGGTCAAGCTGAGCTACCTGCCTGCCACAGACACCACTCTAGCGCTCTACCTTGTCTACGCCCTCAACAATCAGGCCACAATATCCGCCATATCCCTTACGTGCTCCGCCGTCGCATTTGCACACCGGATGACCGGAGAACCCTCTCCCACCAGCGGGCCCTTCACTTCACAAGTTCGTGAATTCTCCAAACGACACGGCTCGTGCACCACCAGGATGAAGGAACCCTTGTCGCTCCACCAGGTGCACGCCATGGCACACCCCTTCCTTGAGTCAAGCAGCCCGGCAGAATATCAGAAAGGACTGATCCCACTCCTCATGTTCGCGGCATTCCTCCGCTACTCCGACCTCGTCTCCATCCAGTGGAACGACATCCAGTTTGACGAGGAGTCTATGTGGATCCTAATCCCGCACTCCAAGACGGATCAGGACGGCAAGGGCTCATGGATCCCAGTTGCTCCCACTACTGGACCTTACTGCCCAGTCCGTTGCACCCAACGGTTTCTGCAACTTGCGGGACACCCCACCACCCCGCATGGACCATTGATCCGTGTCTTTGGCACCAGCGGCAGGGCAACCCCTCAAGACAGCGCTCCGTCTTACACAACCATCCGAAACTGGTGCCTCGAAGCCTTCGCCAAGGCTGGGCTCGACAACAGACACCTCGGCACCCACTCTTTCCGCAAGGGCGCCGCAACTGCGGCAGCTAACTTGGGGATCCCCGACCGGCTCTTCAAACGACTCGGTCGCTGGCGCAGCGATACGGCCAAAGATCTCTACGTCACCATTGCGCACGACCAGCTCCTTGCGGCGTCCACGCGCATCCAAGACGCTTCCGCCGCTCTCGCCCAGTCATCACCAGTTGTCTATCGAGCGACATCGCCAGCCCCTGCTACACATGCCTCAGGAAGACCCATATGAAATGAAGCACGCTGCCTTTGCCAAGATGACCAAAGCAAGCTTTCACAATATGTAATTTTTTTGAAAGCGTGTAACGCTTTATAAAAATGTGTATTGTGAAAGTGCAGCGAGGGCCAACGCAGCAAGGACAGCGTCGAAGCGCTACTCCACCCTCTTTTGCCTACAAAAGAGGGACGTGAGGCCATTCGACCTCACCCACGTTCTTCATTTCTAGTTCCAGTTTCGTTTTCCCCACCCACCCACCCTATTTGTAGGTGGTCTATTGGACGAGAACCATGTAGGCAATCCCATATGAAATGAAGCATGCTGCCTTAGCCAAGATGACCCAAGCAAGCTTTCACAATATTACATTTGGTGCATACTCTTAGAAGGTACAACCCCTTGGGACATACCCGCTACCAGTTTGCATCATTCGTCATCATCTCAGACTTTTCAATGACTGTAACACAAGTTGTTCCTAATCTTTCCAGGCGACTGTCAGCAAACTGTTTCATACTTCGTGGACAAGACCCTAGTTTTGCATGGTACACCACATCAAAGTTTGCTTCTCCTGTGGCCTCCGTCCAATACTTCGTGGACTCCCGGTCTTACTTCCATGGACACACCCATATTCGCCGGTGTAAAAATGGTAGGACAGCAATGTACAAGTGATACGGGCACAAAATCATGTACGTCCAGCGAATATCTGTCCGTCGCAACGGTAATCGCGAGCTACAGTGTCGAAACCAGTTCTGAAAAACAGAATTCTCGGAGCTTTCTGGGCAAAGAGCTTTAAGCCCGCACCAAATATGCAGTGAATTTTCGGAAAACAGGGTGTATTATGGTCCGCTTGTACACAAATTTCACCTCGGCCTATTTTCAACTCACCGATTACCACAAAGCATGAATATGCACGTGCTTGACGAGCCAAGCATCAACCAGCCATTGTTTTCTCCTTCATAATAAATAATCTTATCATTAGTTTTATTCTGGGAAATAAAAAACACTAAGAAATATAGGATTTTGAGATCACTGTTTTAATTTGCTAGGTAGTTCTGTGTCGAGAAACATAAAACAACATACCCAATAAACGTTGAATCTAAAATAGTTGTATCATTTCTCATCTATTATTATGTTTACTATATACCGAAAGTTTAATAATAATACCGAGTGGTAAACTGTTAACAGTTAGAATACGGAATGTATTACTAGAGGTGGAAACCTAGGAACAATACTAGTTGGGTTGTACTCACTAGAAGCATACCTCAGTCTAGCCTATAACTTCTACATTGATGATATGTATAAGTTGACACACCCCCTAGGCTAGACAAGGGGTGAAACTAAGCAAGAAGCAAACAGCTCAGGGCGGCACTACTAGTCCAACCACTGAGGCAGGGTCTGAAGACCAAGTCAGCAAGAATACAACCAAAACTGAAAGCAAGCCAGGGTGGCACTACTAGTCCAGCCACTGGAGGTAAAGCCACAAGGCCAGTCTGACAAGCATATATAATAGAGAGTACACAATCAGGATCCTAACAAGGGAGCAGCTACAGGAACAAGACCAAGCTGTACACAGTGCCGCTGATGATCTTTAGGCGCAAGCGCCTTAGTAAAGATATCAGCTGTGTTGGCACCTGAGGCCAAGTGAACTACGCGGGCCTGGCGCGCTGCTGTAGCTCGCGCAGGAGGAAGTACCGCAGCTGGATATGCTTCGCTCTGCCCTCAAGCCGAGGCTCCTGACACAGGAGTATCATGGCCCTGTTGTCAGCGTACAGGACCGGGGCAGAGCTAGGCCGCTCACCTAATGTCTGTGAGCAAGAAGGTCAGCCAGCGGAGCTCCTGTGCCGCCATGGCACCAGCGGTAGATCTCAGCCTCACAGCTAGACTGAGCCACAGACGACGAGCGAGTGGATTCTCCAAGAGATAGCACCCGAACCAAGGCTGAAACAGTAGCCCCTGCGACGACCTGAGACGTCTCAGCGTCGTCTGCCCAAGAAGCGTCTGTGTGGCCCATAAGGACCACTGGCCTGCGTCCTCCTAGCACTAACCCCATGCCTGATGTACTAGCAAGATAACGGCAAAACCCTCTTAGCGGCAGACCAGTGCTGAGGTCGGTGTCTGCCTGTAGCCACAAAGCGAGCCAGGATGCTGAGAGGGTTATGCGAAGATCTGGGCGAGTGCAAGTCATCAGGTACATGAGCAACCCACCAGCTCTGCGTAGGGGCCACTGGGCTCTACTGGCTCCTCAGGAACGGGAGCAGGAGAGCCCATGGTCTACGTGTAGAGGTGTGGGCTGTGCGGAGGAGAACTGAAGACCGAACCTCTGAAGGACCTGACGCACCAAGTGTGACTGTGTCAGAGTGATGGTGCGTGCTGCTCTGTCCCTAGAGATCTGTAGGCCAAGATAGCGACGCAGCTCTCCAAGGCCAGTGCAGGTGTGTCTCTTCAGCACCTCGGCCTTCACAGAGGCCAGTGCGTCCCTGTAGGAGTAGCGAAGACCAGGTCGTCTACGTAGACAAGGATGTAGAACGGAGTCTGGCCGGAACGCACAAACAGCGAGGGGTCAGCAGAGGACGGAAAGAACTGCAGGTCTGATAACGTGACACGCAGCGTGTCGTGCCACTCGCAGGGAGCCTGACGCAGGCCGTAGACCGGGCGCCTGAGAAGCCACTGGGTCTCAGGGGGGAAGGTACCAGTGAAGCCCTGTGGTCAACGTAGGTAGACCTGCTCGTGTAGGCTGCACTGAAGAAAGGCAGTAGAGAAGTCGAGGGAGTGAAGCTCGTAATTGCGCTGTGCTGCTACGTGTAGCAGCGCCCGAAGAGTGGTCATCTTCGGGGTCGGGGCGAAGGTCTGGAAGAATTCAACCCCTCGCGCTGGACTGAAGCCTCTGGCCACATAGCGCGCCTTGAAGACAGGCGGCTCTCCAGGGGGGCGCTTCACCTTGAAGAGCCACCGACCATCGACTACGTTCACCCCAGGCGGGGGAACTGCGTCGACGTAAGTGCCGGTGGATCTCCAAGATGCCATCTCCTGCTCCATGGCAGCTATCCACTGAGAGGCCCAAGGTCCCGAGGTGGCCTCAGCGTAAGTGCGAGGGGCCGGGATGTCGAAGGCGTCTGGGTCACCCTCTGGGACTAGGAGCATGGAGCAGAGATGGGGAGCGGCCTCGGAAAGGAAAGCAAGCTCGTACTGCCTGTCCTCTAGACGTCACTGCCAAGGGCAGGTGCACCCCCGACGGACGCAGGACGGGCAGGGTCGGAGACCAGAGCGGTAGCATAGTCAAGGCGGCGGGTAGAGCAAAGTCAGCGACAACAGCGACAAGCGCGTCAAGGCGAGAGACAGGAACAGACGGGTCGGTAACAAGAGAGGCAAGGACCCGAGGGACAACAACAAGAGAGACGGAGGGAGGAGGCGAGGGGAGGGAGGGAAGGACGAGATGAGTGAGAACGGAGTAACATAGGGTGGGAGCGCAGGACAGGGGAGACGGGACGAGCAGGTGAGGGACGGCGATACCAAACGTGGGATGGAGGTGTAGGGTCAGGAGATAGCGGAGGGGACACAAGGGGGGAACGAGGAGGAAGACGGGCTGGAGAAGAGTCCGGGGGCGGGAACACATGGCCGTAGACAGGAAGGGGAGGAGGAGGTGGGGGAGACACCGGCGAGAGGGCAGGAGAGGGAAGGCCGAGCAGGCGAAGAGCGGAGAACCGGCCGGCGACGGCTGGCGGCTGGTGCTGCGGCTGGGGCGGCGACTGGGCTCGACCCTCGAACCGGAAGGGGCACGACGACCTCCGGGAGAACACTCAACAGCAGCACCCCTAGAATGAACACCCCAGAGCGAGAACCCTCTCCAGCCCCAGCGTCACCCCAGGCCGGGGACGACCACGCCAGGAGCCGCAGGACGAACACCCTCCTCATCGCCAGCACCCCCAGAGGCCAAGAACGGCAGCGGCGGCAGCGGCGGCGACGGCGGCAGCGACGGCGCCGCGGCGCAGCGACGACGGTGACTTCGACAGCGGGGGGCGGAGACACCAGGGAAGGGGGACGCGGCAAGGGCGGGGCGGGAGGACCACCAGAGTCAGCAGCCTCCTCAACAGGGAAAACTGACGGGAGGGGAGTGACATGGGAGACACCAGACAAGGCAGGACGAGGCGGGAGGGAGGAAGGGCTACCGGGGGAGAGGGGGCAAGAAACAGGGGGGGGGGGAAACCGGGAGACCTCGGTGAGGGAAGTGACGGTAGAAGGAGACGGACTCGTCAAAGGTGACATCAACGAGAGTGGAGGAAGCGGTGAGAGTGCGGGTGGTAGAAGAGCCAGTCAGATGAGTCCAGGGGGAAACCAAAGAAGACACAGGGGACAGTGCGGGCAATGAGCTTGTCCGTGCCAGAGGCACGAACGTGAGCAAGGCAGCCCTAGACGTGGAACGCAGACGTGTCACCAGGGGACCCGGTCCAAAGGAGGGTCGGCGAAACCTGCGGCCGCTGGGAGCGTGGCCACAGGTTAAGTTGGTGAGCGGCCGTAGCGAACGGCGAACGGCCACAGAAAATTGGGTGCACCGGCATGGATAATGGAGGTACGAGCCACCTCCATGACCGAGCCGAGGTCCTAGAGAATGCCGACACCAGCTAGGTTCCTCGAGAACGAGGGAACGTGGAGGCCAGTAAGAGAGCCCGAGGGAACTGCTGGACAGGGAAGGGACGTGGAACTGCGAGCAACGACAAGACCCGCAGAGGGGTCAGCGAGAGAGACAACAGCAGGTGCAGCAAGTGGCGTGAGCGTGGAACTGTCGCGGAAAGAAACAGGAAAAGGCACCGGAGTCGAGAGTGAAGACAACAAAGCAGTGGCGGAGGCCGGGAACGGAGCCGGTGCAGGAACTAGGCTAGGCAAACTAGGCAGTCCTACGGCTGACGCAGCAGGGGAGGCTAAGATTCACAAGGGTGCAACACCTAAACTAGAGTACACAGGGTAATAAGATCCAGCAACACTAGAACCGTCAGAATACAAGGCATGCAAAGCAGCACCTATCTGATCCATGTCTAACTCAAAGATCGGCACACCCTGGCGGAGCAGGCTGTGCCAGTTGGGGAGGTCCGGGGCCGGGCCAAAGCGACGACGAAAGAGATCGTCGGGGCGGCGGAAACAGCGGGCAGTCCGGGTGCGGGCGGCGGCACAGAGTGCCGCGGATTGGCCCGATCTGAAGCTGGTACTGGCAGGTCACAACACCGGAGCCGCCAGTAGACGCGAGCTGCGCGGGCCGCCACCAACGGCCACTATCTCCGGAGGTGCTGGGCCCAACCAGGCGGGAGATGAGCCCACGGCTGCGGCGGCTGCTGCTGGGGACCGGCGGTTGCGCTGGGGCTGCTCCTGCTGCGGAGGGGGCTGTGTCTGCTCCTGCCCGCCGGTGGTAGTCCTCTCAGGCGGGCTACCGTCAACCACCCACCACTCCACCCACCACCAGCGCCACCACCCCCACCCCTCCCTGGCGTCGACGGCCGCCGCGACGCGAGCGCTGCTGCGGGTGGTACCGCAGTAGCGGTCTCGGTAAGAGGGGTCGCAGTGGCGACTGCAGCCGAAACGTCCGTCCAACGTGCAACTGGGAGGGGCACAGTCGTGAAAGATAGAGACTGCGGGCGCACCGCTCGGACTGAGCGATAGTGCGTTGGCGAGTCTCGATCTTGGTGAGGGTGTCGACAAAGGCGGTCAGGGTGAGGTCACCCAGGTGCTGGCTAAGGAAGTGGTCCGCGAGCACTAGCTAGGCGGTCCGGCAGGCGCATGGCGATAAAATAGAGCGTCATGCAGAAAGGGGGGGGGAGCGCAGTGAGTTGGGCAGCAGTGTTGGCAGTGGCGATAGCGAGTCTCTAGGGCACGCAGTGAGTGGAAAAGTCTGCGACAGTAGGGAAGGCAGCAAGGTCTAGGAACAGCATCGGAAAGAGCAAGCGGCCGGCAGAAGCGGAGGCAGGTGTGGAATAGCGAGCAATAACGGCGTCTAAATAAGCTTTGGCCGTATCAAGTGTAGCAAAACGCGAGCGCTCAGACACTGGGAGGGCGTGACTGATAGCAACCTGAGCTATTGCAATCGCAAGAGTCCCAGACCGCACAGGCAAGAGCAGCAGTAGAGAAGGCCTCACCGGTCATCAGAGGAGGGGTCAGCAGGGAGGGGAGCAGGTGCAGGGGGCGGGGGGAGTAAGCCATTAGCATGGACGACCAAGGAGTGGCCATTTTGGCGCTGACCTGTAAGGTGTCGGCGGAGGTCGGAGAGCCAGGCGGCGAAGTCAACCGCGTGACCCTCAGCATCCAGACGGAGCACGAAGTCAGCCATCGTGCAGGGTCAGCGACACAGCTCCTCAGCGATACAGCAGCACAGCTCCACAGCTCCTCAGGAGCACAGCGGCGCGGGGGACACGGCGGCAGCACTCTCCTGCAGGGCGGCAGCGAGGCGCCCCAGCGCGCGAGCAGAGGAGGCGGGGCCCGAGGTGCACGGCAGGCCGAGTAGGAAGGAGGAGGGGCCGGGCGGGCAGTAGGAGGGGCCGGGTTGGCGCTGGAAGTCGGGGAGGCGCGACGGGGCCGGGCGGGCGCTAGGAGCCTGACGGGCGCAAAAGGGGCCGGACGGCACTAGGAGGGCCGGGCGGGCGCTAGGAGGGGCCGGGAGGTCGCTAGGAGGGTCCGGGCGGGCGCTAGGAGGGGCCGGACGGTAGGAGGGGCCGGGCGGTCACTAGGAGGGCCGGGGCACGCAACAGGCCGGGCAGGCGCGGTGGGGCCATGTAGGCGCTAGAGGGCCAGGTGAGTGAGGTGGGGCCAGGTGGGCGCGGTGGGGCTAGGCGGGCTCGACGGGACCAGGAGGGTGCGACTGGGCC
>BQMB01002377.1:35000-38296 GCA_027943415.1 Closterium sp. NIES-67
AAGGCGTTGCAGCGGTTTTATTACTGGCCAGATATGGTGACGGACGTGCAGCGTTACGTGGCCGCGTGTCCGATCTGCCAGCGAATGAAATCATCACATCAGCGACCGACAGGACTGTTGCAGCCCCTCGAGCCTCAACGCCCATGGCAACACGTAACGATGGATTTCGTCATAGGTCTACCGGCCGGATCCAGCAAAATGACGCAGTTTTGGTTGTCGTCGACCGATTGACAAAAACGGCGCATTTCGCACCATGTCGTACAACCATCACAGCCGAAAAACACGCGCCTGTTCATCTCGACCGTTGTTCACTACACGGGATACCAGCAGCAATCATTAGCGATCGAGATCCGAAGTTCACGTCAAAATTTGGCAGGACACGTGGGCTCGGTACGGCACGCGTTGCAGTTCTCATCCGCTTATCATCCCAAACGGACGGTCCAGAAAGGACAAACAAACGATGGAGCAGCTGATTCGGACAAACTGCCCCGACCGAAACAAATGGGAGGACGCGCTTCCCATATTGGAATTTTCCTACAACAACGCGCCCTCAGCTACGATAATCACTCCCCGTTTTACCTCAATTACGGGATGGACCCCACAGTACCTATCTCCACCAACGTTGAAGTCAAGTACCGATCGCAGCAGTTCGTCGAAGAATTACAGACTGCCCGAGACAAAGCTGTCGAACTTATTCACAAGGCGAACGCTACTGCCCGACGGTATGAGGATTTACATCGACGGGATATTACAATGGCAGCAGGGCAACTAGTCCTTTTGGACACCAAGAATTTACGGCTGCC
This sequence comes from Closterium sp. NIES-67, assembly GCA_027943415.1. NCBI lineage: Eukaryota > Viridiplantae > Streptophyta > Zygnematophyceae > Desmidiales > Closteriaceae > Closterium > Closterium sp. NIES-67. The sequence goes on from BQMB01002377.1 coordinate 35,804, forward strand.
TACCGACAGAAATACGACCACGTTTCTGTGGCCCATTCAAGATCATGAAGATGGTGACACCGGTGACCGCCCAGTTACGCCTACCTGACGATTGGCGTATTCACAACAAGTTCCGTGTGAGCCTGTTGCGACCCTTTGTACCTGACACATCGGACATCGCCCGACAGCGATTGGTCCCGATGTACGGCCACCAGCAGAGACGACCATCGAGCCTTCAAGATTTTGAGCCATCGGATTCGTATCGACGGCAAGGACGACACGTTGATTTCTGATACGATGGACCAATCGTACCAGTGAGGACGACACGTGGGTGCCCTCGGACCAGATACAGTCACCTTCGATACTTGCGAATTATTTGGCCTGCAAGCACGTGGCTGATATAGATCACCTTCGCTAAGGGGGGGGTGTGGTGTAAGGAATTTTCCATTCCTTACCGAGCGGTACTGCTATCGCGTACGCTCGAACACACCCGAAGCCTCGGGACGGTTCCGGACCTTTCTGACAGAACCACCTCGGCTTCTCCAGACCTTCTAGTTCGACCTTCGGGAGTTCTCCGGGCTCGCTTCGTCACTTCGAGACCCTTCGATCTCTTTCCCGAACCTTCCTAGCTCTGGTGTTCCTATATCTTGGTTTGCCATTCCTTGTATCGTCATTCAGTGATTGAACACTTCGTTATTCATTTCCGCGCTACTCTGCTTTTTCATTCATAACACTGCATGTAATTGCGTAACCACCACCTACGAACAATATTATGAGTAACTAACAAGAAGTGCAGTGTAAGGAATTTTATTCCTTACCGGGTTGTACTACAATCGCGTACACCCAACCTCTCGGAAGACCAGGGTCGGTCCATTTCGACGCGACCCCGAGGCTGGCTCGCGCCACCTCCGGCCCTTTCGACTGCGCCTGTGCCCAGCCTATCCCTCTGGGGTCGTCGCCTAGCTAGAATTCTCACTATATAATGCTAGGTTCCCATTCTTGTACTCGTCATTATTATTATGCGCACTCTCAGTTACTATTTATAACATATGGTATCAAAGCTACTTTTCTGGTTCGCCCCGCTTTCCCAGGGTATTTTATTTCCAAGGCGTGGTTAACCCTGCGGGGCTGCAAAGCGGTTGTCCATGTGCTAGAGTTATTAGCTCACACAACTACGATAGCGTTTGCGCCCCCTGCGGTTTCTTACCACGGCCTTTCCCCTGCCCGAAAGGCATAGCATTCGCATCTTGACTCAGGCCCAGCTGACAAGGTCATGGCTCAGATGCAGACAATGCAAACCCAGATGGCGAGTTTGAACAGTGAAGTCGTGAGACTTCGGACGGAGAACACCGAGCTTGCCAGACACGTGGTGAAGCGCGTCAAGAGTCGCCTGGAGTCGCAGAAAATGATGTCAAGCCAAAAGCCAACAACGAGGCGAGCGAAACCGTCCTTGACGAGCTCGCGTAGGAGTTGGAGCAGGACGACGTGCACACTGTGACCAGGGACGAAGATTAAGCTCAAGCCGACCATGCCGCCCCCGTTCAACCCTTCGGACAGGGCGACGATGGCGCAACAGTGGTTGTTCAGCATGAATCTATTCTTCACGGCTGCAAGTGTGCATACAGAAGTCGCATACATCACTTATATCGTGTCGCTGCTCCAAGGACCGACGTTGGATTGGTGGCGACGACAGTTGGCGATTGGGACTGAGGCAGGCGTGACACAGGCGAAGGACGGGACGTCAGATTCTTTTAACCAACAGACAGAAATGATATTCGGTACGACCACGATTCGCATGTGGAAATAGTGGGGCGCAGCTCTGCGAGCTCGTTTTGAGCACTCATCCGCCTCAGACGACGCTCGCATGAAGCTGCGCAACTAGCAGCAGGTGACTACTGTTCAAGATTACACTGCGTTGTTCTTGGCACTTGCGGACCAAGTGGACGACCTCAATGAAGCAGAAAGGCGGGATAAATACATCAGCGGGCTGCATTTTGACATTCAGTACAAGTTGCAGCGGTCCCGGCCCACGACGTTCGATGAGGCTGTCCAGCTGGTATCAGCAGCTGATGCACTGCAGAAGTGGGCGAAGAAAACAACAGGGATGTTGGTCGTTTTCGTGGACAGTCTCCTCGCCCCACGATAAATGGCATGTTTGCGCCTGATGAAGTATTTCATGGGCTATGCTAAAGATATGACAAGTCAGGTCACCGAGCTAAGTACTGCCCGACGGCGCCAAAGTGTTAGGATTAAGGACAGAGTCTAGGTGAACTTAGGAGCTAGAATTACTCAAAATATAAATCCGAAATTCTGGACAGAAAAGTCGTCTTCACAAGAAACGACGTCGACAAAACACTAGCCGTTGGAATGTCGCGAAACTTGGATATGTTGTAGCTCTTGATCTCAGCTACCGTTCCCAATTTGAATCACGTTGATTGATGAAGTATTCGCGACGCTATGGCTTTCGACGCACTAGGGGTAAGCTGTAGGAGGAGAACTTAACTCAATCTCAAG
>BQMB01002378.1:0-33868 GCA_027943415.1 Closterium sp. NIES-67
TCCTCTCTCCCTCCTCCCTCCTCCTCCTCCTCCTCCTCCTCCTCCTCCTCCTCCTCCTCCTCCTCCTCCTCCTCCTCCTCCTCCTCCTCCCTCCTCCTCCTCCTCCTCCTCCTCCTCCTCCTCCTCCTCCTCCTCCTCCTCCTCCTCCTCATCCTCCTCCTCGTCCTCCTCGTCCTCCTCGTCCTCCTCGTCCTCCTCGTCCTCCTCGTCCTCCTCGTCCTCCTCGTCCTCCTCGTCTTCCTCGTCCTCCTCGTCCTCCTCGTCCTCCTCCTCCTCCTCCTCCTCCTCGTCCTCCTTGTCCTCCTCGTCCTCCTCGTCCTCCTCGTCCTCCTCCTCCTCCTCCTCCTCCTCCTCCTCCTCCTCCTCCTCCTCCTCCTCCTCCTCCTCCTCCTCCTCCTCCTCCTCCTCCTCCTCCTCCTCCGCCTCCTCCTCCTCATCCTCCTCCTCCACAATCTTCCCCTTCTAGCGCCGGATCTCCGCCTCCAAGGCAGCAATCTTCCTCCGCGTTCTCCTTAGGGCCTCTTTCTTCTTCTTGCTCATGACCACCACTGGTGTTAGCGCCACAGCATCCTGGCAGCGGTGCCTCTGCTTGGAGGCATGCCAGATCTCGACAATCTCCTCTCACTCCATGTCGTACTGCTGGAGGAGGGAGACACACATGTGGTCAGAGAGTCGCGTGTCGCACAAGTTACCTCGGGCCTAGCTCTTTATGACGTTATGTCTGCTGAATCCCCAGTCGCACTCCACCATGCTGAGTGGCAGCACAGCCGTGGCGACCCAGATCTTCATGATGTCCGGGTACGCCATCTCCCAGTCCTTGGTGGCGAGCATGTGGCTAAGGCTACTGTGAAAGGACAGGTCGCCGTGGTGCCGTTGCATAATGTTGCAGAAGGAAGAGAGCTCCTGCCTCACTTTCTTCTAGCTTACTCCTGTGGTGGGGAAACAAGAAATATACAAGAGGCACATTAGCCATGATGAAAGTATGAAGTGCATAGGCATGCAGCATCTCTAGGGGGGGTAGCATTGCAAGAGTAGACAGATGACGGAATGCGAGCTAACCTGGCAAAGGCTTGTCATGGAACTGCTTCTTGATGGAACCAAGCCACTCTCGGCTCTTGCACTCGTGGTCCGCCTTGCCCAGGAGGTAGACGTTGGACAGGAAGAGCTTCGTAGTGCCCAGCTGCTGCACGTCGGAGAGGAGCTGCTCCAGGGACTCCATCGTCGCTTTTGCCATGGCTCCGCAGAGCTCGGTGCAGCTTGCCTTGTCGCTCTTGTACATGTGGCTCGAGATCTTCTTCGTGTGCAGGGTGTAGACATGGCGGATCGGTGTGCCGTCCTTAGCTTGGCCTTCGACAATAACCTGACTGTCTAGCACATGCTTTGCCAAGAAGGCGTGCAGATGCTTGCTATTGGCCGTACCAAAGAGATGGCCGTAGTCGACGTAGAGCGAGTGGATGACTTTGATGGTGACCTGCACCTGGTTGGCCATGCTCGTGATGTCCACTTGCAAAACCAACACCAGGAAGAGAGTCAGTTGAAGTCACAAAACACATCAAAGAACTTAGAAGTATTACCTGGTGCCGATGGAACTTCCGATTAAGCCCATTTCACTCCTTCAGCAGGTCCACGAGGAAGAAGACGCAGAAGTGGAACTTGCATCCACGTGCCACCGCGTACGTCGTGAAGTCGTACTCATATAGCAGGAGGATTGCAGCTGGCAGGACATCGATGAGCCGTTCAATGGCCTCTGATCGAGACAGCCAACGAATGGCGAAGATCAACTGCAGCTCCAAGAAAATCTTCTGCAGCACCTATTGAAGCTCTCAGAAACGGGCATGCCACACGGAGGAGCATCCAAGGATCTTGGCCAGCATGCGTATGATCTCATCGATGAAGTCGAAGTCCTTGTACTTCGAGGCCGCGTCTTTTGCCGCAAGGGCCTCCCTGGGAAAGAGAGACGACCGGGAAAGATGTCAGTTTACTGGTGGAAAAGAACAAGCAACGTTCAAACAAGTGAAAACCGATGCTTACCGGTGGGCGATGCAGTGCCACGAGACAAGATGAGGCACGATAGCTCAAAGGCGAGTGACGAGACGCCCCCCTGCCCGCCTCGGTCGTACACGCACTCCTCCGTGCGATGAGCAGTGCAGATGCTGCATTTGATAGATGGCCGTCCCTTGTCCGTCTCCGTCAGCTCAAGCCAGGGGAATTTCTTCACCCATTCTATCTCGTACTTGTGCTTGAGCTCCTTAAACGCGCTGAAGTGTCGACAACCAGATCTGGTTCGTCTTCATTGCCGGCACCCTCGTCCTCGTCGTCTTCTTCTAGGTCCATGGCTGAAGAGGAACCAGGTGTTAAAGTTAGAACTGAAAAATGAACTAGAAGTGGAAACCTAGAACAAATACTAGCTAGTTCTACTCACTAGAAACATACCCCATTCTAGCCTATAACTTGTACACAGCTAACATGTATAAGTTGACACACCCCCTAGGCTAGACAAGGGGTGAAGCTAAGCAAGAAGCAAACAGCTCAGGGTGGAACTACTAGTCCAACCACTGAGGCAGGGGTCCAAAGACCAGTCAGCAAGAATACAAACAAAACCAAAGCAAGCCAGGGCGGCACTACTAGTCCAGCCACTGGAGGTAAGGCCACAAGGCCAGTCTGACAGGCATATATAAATAGAGAGTACACAATCAGGATCCTAACAGGTGAGAAGCTACAGGAACAAGACCAAGCTGTACACAGTGCCGCTGATGATCTTTAGGCGCAAGCGCCTTCGTAAAGATATCAGCTGTGTTGGCACCTGAGGCCAAGTGAACTACGCGGGCCTGGCGGCGCTGCTGTAGCTCGCGCAGGAGGAAGTACCGCAGCTGGATATGCTTCGCTCTGCCCTCAAGCCGAGGCTCCTGACACAGGAGTATCATGGCCCTGTTGTCAGTGTACAGGACCGGGGCAGAGCTAGGCCGCTCACCTAAGTCTGTGAGCAAGAAGGTCAGCCAGCGGAGCTCCTGTGCCGCCATGGCACCAGCGTAGATCTCAGCCTCACAGCTGGACTGAGCAACAGACGACGAGCGAGTGGATCTCCAAGAGATAGCACCCGAACCAAGGCTGAAACAGTCGCCCTGCGACGACCTGAGCGTCTCAGCGTCGTCTGCCCAAGAAGCGTCTGTGTGCCCAGTAAGGACCACTGGCCTGCGTCCTCCTAGCACTAACCCCATGCCCGATGTACTTGCAAGATAACGCAAAACCCTCTTAGCGGCAGACCAATGCTGAGGTCAGTGTCTCCATGTAGCCACAAAGCGAGCCAGGATGCTGAGAGGGTATGCGAGATCTGGGCGAGTGCAAGTCATCAGGTACATGAGGCAACCCACCAGCTCTGCGTAGGGGCCACTGGGCTCTACGGGCTCCTCAGGAACGGGAACAGAGAGCCCATGGTCTACAGGTAGAGGTGTGGGCTGTGCGGAGGAGAACTGAAGACCGAACCTCTGAAGGACCTGACGCACCAAGTGTGACTGTGTCAGAGTGATGGTGCGTGCTGCTCTGTCCCTAGAGATCTGCAGGCCAAGATAGCAACGCAGCTCTCCAAGGTCATTGCAGCTGTGTCTCTTTAGCAGCTCGGCCTTCACAGAGGCCAGTGCGTCCCTGTCAGCAGTAGCGAATACCAGATCGTCTACGTAGACAAGGATGTAGAATGGAGTCTGGCCGGAACGCACAAACAGCGAAGGGTCAGCAGAGGACGGAAAGAACTGCAGGTCTGCTAACGTGGCCCGCAGCGTGTCGTGCAACTCGCGAGGAGCCTGACGCAGGCCGTAAACCGGGCGCCTGAGAAGCCACTGGGTCCTAGGGGGGAAGGTACCAGTGCAACCCTGTGGTCGGCGCAGGTAGACCTGCTCGTGTAGGCTGCCCTGAAGAAAGGCAGTAGAGAAGTCGAGGGAGTGAAGCTCATAGTCGCGCTGTGCTGCTACGTGTAGCAGCGCCCGAAGAGTGGTCATCTTCGAGTCGGGGCGAAGGTCTGGAAGAAGTCAACCCCCTCGCGCTGACTGAAGCCTCTGGCCACGTAGCGTGCCTTGAAGACAGGCGGCTCTCCAGGGGGGCGCTTCACCTTGAAGAGCCACCGACCATCGACTACGTTCACCCCAGGCAGGGGAACTGCGTCGACGTAAGTGCCGGTGGACCTCCAAGATGCCATCTCCTGCTCCATGGCAGCTATCCACTGAGAGGCCCAAGGTCCCGAGGTGGCCTTAGCGTAGGTGCGAGGGGTCGGGATGTCGAAGGCATCTGGGTCACCCTCAGGGACTAACAGCATGGAGCAGAGATGGGGAGCAGCCTCAGAAAGGAAAGCAAGCTCGTACTGCCTGTCCTCTAGGACGTCACTGCCAAGGGCAGAAGCACCCCCGACGGACGGAGGACGGGCAGGGTCAGAGACCACAGAGGTAGCATAGTCAAGGCGGCGGGTAGAGGCGAAGTCAGCGACAGCAGCGACAAGCGCGTCAAGGCGCGAGAGAGGAACAGCAGGGTCGGTAACAAGAGAGGAAAGGACCTGAGGGACAAGGGGACGAGCGGCACGGAGGTAGTCAGAGAACGGAGGAGGTGCAACAGCAAGGGACGAGGGAGGAGGGGACGGGAGGAGGGGAGGACGAGACGAGCGGGAATGGAGCAACATAGGGTGGGTGGGAAGGACAGGAGAGACAGGACGAGCACGGGAGGGACGGCGAGACCAAACGTGAGACGGAGGTGTAGGGTCAGGGGACAGCGGAGGGGACATAAGAGGGGAACGAGGAGGAAGACGGGCCGGAGACGAGTCCGGCGGCGGGAACACAGGACCGTAGAAAGGAAGGTCAGCAGGCGGTGGGGGAGACACCGGCCCGCGGTCCGGGGAGGGAAGGCCGAGCAGGCGGAGAGCGGAGACCGGTGGCGACGGCTGCTGCGACGACGGCTGGGCCGGAACTCCCGGACCGGCATAGGCAGGACGACCGTCGGCAGAACACTCAACAGCAGCACCCCTAGAACCAACACCCCCAGAGCAAGAACCCCCTCCAACACCAGCGGCACCCCCAGAAGCCGCAGGACGAACACCCTCCTCAACACCAGCACCCCCAGGGGCCAAGAGCGGCGGCGGCAATGGCGGCGACGACTGCGGCGGCGGCGGCTGCGGCGGCGGCGACAGCGGCCACGGCTGTGGCGGCGACGGCGGCGGCACCTGCTGCGGGGTCGGCGACTACGACAGTGGGGGCGGAGGCACCGGGGAAGGGGGACGCGGCAAGGACGGACCGGGGGTACCACCAGAGTCAGCAGACTCCTCAACGGGGACAACCAACGGGAGGGGAGTGACGTGAGAGACACCAGACGGGGCAGGACGAGGCGGCAGAGGGGCAGGGGCTACCGGGGGAGAGGGAGCAAGGAACAGGGGGGGGGCAACCGAGAGACCTCGGTGAGGGAAGCGGCGGTAGAAGGAGACTGACTCGTCAAAGGTGACGTCACGAGAGTGGAGGAAGCGGGGAGACGGCGGGTGGTAGAAAAGCCAGTCAGACGAGTCCAGGGGGAAACCGAGGAAGACACAGGGGACAGTGCGGGCAGTGAGCTTGTCCGTGCCAGAGGCACGAACGTGAGCAAGGCAGCCCCAGACGTGGAACGCAGACGCATCACCGGGGGACCCGGTCCAAAGGAGGGTCGGCAAAACCTGCGGCCGCTGGGAGCGTGGCCACAGGTTAAGCTGGTACACTTTCGAAGTACAGTAGAGAGGAATGGGAGAAGCGAAACGGAGGGGAAGGGGGAATCGAAACAGAGGGGAGAGGGGAAGCGAAATGGAGGGAGAGGTGGGGATCGAGGAAAATGGGGCAGTGGCAGAAACCTCCCGCAATTGCAGCGCCATGGGCAAATCGAGGACGTTAATCATACGCGATCATCTAACGGCTGAAATTTGTCGAAACGATCGCGATTGATCGTGGCCGTCAAAGTTTGATGGACTTTCAGTTGACCACACGGGCAATAAAAAACACTTCCTTAAGAAGGGAGCATTGTCGCTAGTACCCTTCAAATTTAGGGTTAGAAACATTGCCAGCTGCGAAACCTACGGTACCTTCTACGACTTGACCGTTAGCCTTTTTTATGGGTTGTGGGAGTGTGGGAGGGGGGATAACTTGTGTACAATAGGACTAAGCTGGTTTTTTTTTTTTTTGCTGTCACTGCCTATCAAGAGTTAGCTAATTTTTGTGGGTTGTTGTTAGGTGTGTAGGGGGGATGTCCTTACGACACATGACTTAGCCGATTTTTGTGGGTTGCTTGGTGTGTGAGGGAATGTTTGAGGACTTGTGTGTTGTAGTAGGTTGTTGTAGGTGGGGGGGAATGTCTCTGGAGCAGGGCCTCAGATTACAGGCTTTTTACCCTGATTCAGGGTAAAATCAGGGTTTTTTTCGGGGGTGACCCTGATGAGACAGGGTTTTTTTTTAGCACGGGCCTGAAATTTCAGCGTTTTTTTAGAAGTGAACTCTGATCGATCAGCGTGACTAGTGTAGTGAGGCCTGTTTTTCCAGCGACGTATTGGGGACCGACCCTGATACTACGTGTAATAGCGGATTCCGAGCCCCAACCCCTCCCCCCCCACCCCGTTATTTCCGAATTTCCCCCCCACCCTCCCTGTCAATCACGCCAACTTGCTGTGGCGTGGAGGACTTAGGGGGAAAAAAGGGTAGTGGGGAAAGGGGGGGTGCTGCTGGTGGAGTGACGTCTCTGGCTGAAATACTTGGCGGAAAAAAAAATCAGGTTTGCAGTGTGCGTGGGAGGAATGTCCCTGGCCGTGAGGGACTTTTTCTTTGTGGCAGAATTTTCGAGGTTGCAGGGGGGGGGGGGTTCTGTTTCTTGGAAATCAAGTGGGGCCTCACTTGATTTTCGTGCAGGGAATGCACGAAAAACAGGAATAGCGGAGGGGGGTCCCTCTTAAACCCCCTTGCAGAAAAAGCCGAGGCCCACGTGGCCAGCGACAATGTCGCAGGGGGGCTGCACGACGCGCCAGGCTGTAATAGTTTTTCGCCTCGAGCCCACATTGGCTAAAACACTCGCGCAACCAAATTTCAGGGCACTGGGACGCTTCGTTTTTTCGCTAGGTTTCGGGACATCGATTTTTCGCACCCACTCAACAATCAAAAGGGACCCCCCTCTGCTATGCCGTCAGGTTTCAAACAGCGTGTTTTCTGTAGTTGACCCTGTTTACTCAGCGCAAATTTTATAAAACACCCTGATTGATCAGCTTAAATTTTTTTGCGAGGCCTGAAAAAACAGGGAGCTACGAGGGGGGGACCCTGAGCGATCAGCGTGCCCCAAAACGAATCTGAGGCCCTGCTCTGGAGATTGGGGACTTCGCCTAAATTTCCGCGTTGTGAGCCACATGGATGTCGCACTCAGGGTTCGTACACGTTACTTGTCAAGGTGAGAATGAATGATGACTAGAAGTGGAAACCTAGAACAAGTACTAGTTGGTTGTACTCACTAGAAGCATACCTCAGTCTAGCCTATAACTTATACATAGAACATATGTATAAGTTGACACACCCCCTAGGCTAGACAAAGGGTGAAGCTAAACAAGAAGCAAACAGCTCAAGGCGGCACTACTAGTCCAACCACTGAGGCAGGGGTCTGGAGACCAGTCAGCAAAAATACAACCAACACTAAAGCAAGCCAGGGCGGCACTACTAGTCCAGCCACTGGAGGTAAGGCCACAAGGCCAGTCTGAAAGGCATATATAATAGAGAGTACACAATCAGGATCCTAAAAGGGGAGCAGCTACATGAACAAGACCAAGTTGTACACAGTGCCACTAATGATCTTTAGGCGCAAGCGCCTTAGAAAGGATATCAGCTGTGTTGGCACCTGAGGCCAAGTGAACTACGCGGGCCTGGCGGCGCTGCTGTAGCTCGCGCAGGAGGAAGTACCGCAGCTGGATATGCTTCGCTCTGCCCTCAAGCCGAGGCTCCTGACACAGGAGTATCATGGCCCTGTTGTCAGCGTACAGGACCGGGGCAGAGCTAGGCCGCTCACCTAAGTCTGTGAGCAAGAAGGTCAGCCAGCGGAGCTCCTGTGCCGCCATGGCACCAGCGTAGATCTCAGCCTCACAGCTAGACTGAGCCACAGACGACGAGCGAGTGGATCTCCAAGAGATAGCACCCAAACCAAGGCTGAAACAGTAGCCCTGGACGACCTAAGAGTCTCAGAGTCGTCTGCCCAAGAAGCGTCTGTGTGCCCAGTAAGGACCACTGGCCTGCGTCCTCCTAGCACTAACCCCATCCCCGATGTACTAGCAAGATAGTGCAAAACCCTCTTAGCGGCCGACCAGTGCTGAGGTCGGTGTCTCCCTGTAGCCACAAAGCGAGCCAGGATGCTGAGAGGGTATGCGAGATCTGGGCGAGTGCAAGTCATCAGGTACATGAGGCAACCCACCAGCTCTGCGTAGGGGCCACTGGGCTCTACTGGCTCCTCAAGAATGGGAGCAGAGAGCCCATGGTCTACAGGTAGAGGTGTGGGCTGTACGGAGGAGAACTGAAGACCGAACCTCTGAAGGACCTGACCCACCAAGTGTGACTGTGTCAGAGTAATGGTGCGTGCTGCTCTGTCCCTAGATATCTGCAGGCCAAGATAGCGACGCAGCTCTCCAAGGTCAGTGCAGGTGTGTCTCTTCAGCAGCTCAGCCTTCACAGAGGCCAGCGCGTCCCTGTCAGGAGTAGCGAAGACCAGGTCGTCTACGTAGAAAAGTATGTAGAACGGAGTCTGGCCGGAACGCACAAACAGTGAAGGGTCAGCAGAGGACGGAAAGAACTGCAGGTCTGCTAACGTGGCACGCAGCGTGTCGTGCCACTCGCGGGGAGCCTCACGCAGGCGCCTGAGAAGCCACTGGGTCCCAAGGGGGAAGGTACCAGTGAAGCCCTGTGGTCGGCGCAGGTAGACCTGCTCATGTAGGCTGCCCTGAAGAAAGGCAGTAGAGAAGTCGAGGGAGTGAAGCTCGTAGTCGCGCTGTGCTGCTACGTGTAGCAGCGCCTGAAGAGTGGTCATCTTCAGGGTCGGGGCGAAGGTCTGGAAGAAGTCAACCCCCTCGCGCTGACTGAAACCTCTGGCCACGTAGCGCGCCTTGAAGGCAGGCGGCTCTCCAGGGGGGCGCTTCACCTTGAAGAGCCACCGACCATCGACTACGTTCACCCTAGGCGGGGGAACTGCGTCGACGTAAGTGCCGGTGGACCTCCAAGATGCCATCTCCTGCTCCATGGCAGCTATCCACTGAGAGGCCCAAGGTCCCGAGGTGGCCTCAGCGTAGGTGCGAGGGGTCGGGATGTCGAAGGCGTCTGGGTCACCCTCAGGGACTAACAGCATGGAGCAGAGATGGGGAGCAGCCTCGGAAAGGAAAGCAAGCTCGTACTGCCTGTCCTCTAGGACGTCACTGCCAAGGGCAGGAGCACCCCCGACAGACGAAGGACGGGCAGGGTCAGAGACCAGAGCGGTAGCATAGTCAAGGCGGCGGGTAGAGGCGAAGTCAGCGACAGCAGCGACAAGCGCGTCAAGGTGCGAGAGAGGAACAGCAGGGTCAGTAACAAGAGAGGAAAGGACCCGAGGGACAAGGGGACGAGCAGCACGGAGGTAGTCAGAGAACGGAGGAGGTGCAACAGCAAGGGACGAGGGAGGAGGGGAGGGGAGGAGGGGAGGACGAGACAAGCGGGAACGGAGCAACATAGGGTGGGTGGGAAGGACAGGAGAGACGGGACAAGCACGGGAGGGACGGCGAGACAAAACGTGAGACGGAGGTGTAGGGTCTGGGGACAGCGGAGGGGACACGGGAGGGGAACGAGGAGGAAGACGGGCCGGAGACGAGTCCGGCGGCAGGAACACAGGACCGTAGACAGGAAGGTCAGCAGGCGGTGGGGGAGACACCGGCGCGCGGTCCGGAGAGGGAAGGCCGAGCAGGCGGAGAGCGGAGACCGGCGGCGACGGCTGCTGCGGCAGCGGCGACAGCTGGGCCGGAACCCTCGGACCGGCAGAGGCAGGATGACCGTCGGCAGAACACTCAACAGCAGCACCCCCAGAACCAACACCCCCAGAGCGAGAACCCCCTCCAACACCAGCGGCACCCCCAGAAGCCGCAAGACGAACACCCTCCTCAACACCAGCACCCCCAGGGGCCAAGAGCGGCGGAGGCAGTGGCGGCGACAGCGATGACGGCTGCGGCGGCGACGGCGGCGGCGGCTGCAGCGGGGTCTGCTACTGCGACAAGGGGGCGGAGGCACCGAGGAAGGGGGACGCGGCAAGGACGGACCGGGGGTACCACCAGAGTCAGCAGACTCCTCAACGGAAACAACCGACAGGAGGGGAGTGACGTGAGAGACACCAGACGGGGCAGGACGAGGCGGCAGAGGGGCAGGGGCTACCGGGGGAGAGGGAGCAAGGAACAGGGGGGGGGCAACCGAGAGACCTCGGTGAGGGAAGCGGCGGTAGAAGGAGACTGACTCGTCAAAGGTGACGTCACGAGAGTGGAGGAAGCGGGGAGACAGCGGGTGGTAGAAAAGCCAGTCAGACGAGTCCAGGGGGAAACCGAGGAAGACACAGGGGACAGTGTGGGCAGTGAGCTTGTCCGTGCCAAAGGCATGAACGTGAGCAAGGCAGCCCCAGACGTGGAACGCAGACACGTCACCGGGGGACCCGTCTAAAGGAGGGTCGGCGAAACCTGCGGCCGCTGGGAGCGTGGCCACAGGTTAAGCTGGTGAGCAGCGTAGCGAACAGCGAACGGCCACAGAAAATGGGGGGCATCGGCATGAATCATGGAGGTACGGGCGACCTCCATGACCAAGCCGATGCGGCGCTCAGCAACCCCATTCTGCTGTGGCGAGTCCGGCAAGGTGTACGACTGGGTGATGCCCACCGCACGACAGAACTGGCCAAGCCGACCAAAGGCGAACTCGCCGCCACGGTCAGAGTGGAGACACAACACGGGGAGACCGCGGTGGAGACGCGCAGCCACAACCCACGGGAGAAGAACGTCGGGCACGTCGGCCTTCCGCTCCAGGGGAAACACTGTGGTGTAGCGCGTGTAGTCGTCGACGAGCACAAGGAAGTAGCGCTCACCGCACGGTCCGGGGACGGGGGCAGGGCCCGAAACGTCCAGGTGCAGGGTCTGAAGGGGGGCAGTAGCAGGGCGCAGCGAGGAGGGGTGAGGAGCACGGCGAAGCCGACCCTCAAGGCAAGGCGTACACGGTGGCGCAGCCGAGGGAGGAAGAGCAGGGAGCGACACAGGGAGACTTAAGACAAGACCGTGCTGGGACATGTGACGCAGACGGGGGAGAGCAGGGTGACCTAAGTGGTGGTGCTAGAGAAGGGACGGGTGAGTGAGGAACCGACACGAGCAAGCTGCAGCGACCTGGGAGGACGCACCAACCGGGGGGGAAGCGATGTCTAGGGTAAACAGACCGGACACCGGGTCCCGGGGGAACGTCGCAAGGGGGGAACCTGAGACAGCCTCAGAACAGACAGCAAACCGCTCGTGCCCAGGGAACGTGGTGGTGACGCCGAGGTCCTGCAGACCGCCGACACCAACCAAGTTCCTCGAGAATGAGGGAACGTGGAGGCCGGTAAGGGAGCCTGAGGGAACTGCGGGACAGGGTAGGGACGTAGAACTGCGAGCGACGACAGGACCCGCAGAGGGGTCAGCGAGAGAGACAACAGCAGGTGCAGCAAGCGGCGTGAGGGTGGAACGGTCACGGAAGAAGCAGGCAGAGGCACCGGAGTCGAGAGTGAAGGACAGCGACGCAGTGGCGGCGGCCGGGGACGAAGCCGGTGCAGCGACTAGACTAGGCAACCTAGGCAGTCCTACGCCTGACGCAGCAGGGGAGGCTAAGCTACACAATGGTGCAACACCTAAACTAGAGTACACAAGGTAATAAGATCCAGCAACACTAGAAGCGTCAGAATACTAAGTATGCAAAGCAGCACCTATCTGATCCATGTCTAACTCAAAGATCGGCACGCTCTGGCGGAGCAGACTGTGCCAGTCAGGGAGTTCCGGGGCCGGGCCAAAGCGACGACGAAAGAGATCATCGAGGCGGCGGAAACAGCGGGCGGTCGGGTGCGGGCGGCGGCACAGAGTGCCGCGAAGAGACCCGGTCTGAAGCTGGTACTGGCAGGTGACAGCACCGGAGCCGCCGGTAGACGCCAAGCTGCGCGGGCCGCCACCACGGCCACTACCTCCAGAGGTGCCGGGCCAGCCAGGCGGGAGACGGGCCCACTGCTGCGGCGACTGCTACTGGGGCGGCGGCTGCGGCTGGGGCTGCTGCTCCTGCCCACCAGTGGTAGTCCCCGCAGGCGGACTACCGTCACCACCACTACCGCCACCACCACCACCTGCGCCACCACCCCTACCTCCCTGGCGACCACGGCCACAGCGGCGCGAGCGCTGCTGCGGGTGGACCGCAGCAGCCGTCTCGGTAAGAGGGGTCGCCGAGGCGACCGCAGCCGAAACGTCAGTGAACGTACACTGGGAGGGAGCACAACCGTGAAAGATAGAGACTGCCGGCGCACCGCTCGATTGAGCGATAGTGCGCTGGCGAGTCTTGATCTCGGTGAGGGAATCGACAAAGGCGGTGAGGGTGAGGTCACCCGGGTGCTGGCTAAAGGAAGTAATCGCGAGCACTAGCGAGGCGGTCTGGCAGGCGCATGGCGATAAAATAGAGCGTCATGCAGAAAAGGGGGGGGAGCGCAGTGAGCTGGGCAGCAGTGCTGGCAGTGCGATAGCGGGTCTCTAGGGCACGCAGGTGAGTGGCAAAGTCTGCGACAGTAGGGAATGCTGCAAGGTCTGAGAAAAGCATAGGGAAGAGCAGGCGGCCAACAGAAGCAGACGCGGGTGTGGAATAGCGAGCAATAACAGCGTCTAAGTAAGCTTTGGCCGTCTCAATACTAGCAAAGCGCGAGCGCTCAGAGACAGGGAGGGCGTGGCTAATAGCAACCTGAGCGACTGCATCGCGGGAGTCCCAGACCGCACGGGCAATCGCAGCAGTAGAGAAGGTCTCACGGTCAGCAGAGGAGGGATCAGCAGGGAGGGGAGCAGGTGCGGGGGGGCGGGGGAGCAAGCCGTCGACATGGACAACCAAAGAGTGACCATCCTGGCGCTGACCTGTAAGGTGGCGGCGGAGATCGGAGAGCCAGGCGGCGAAGTCAACCGCATGGCCCTCGGCGTCCAGAGGGAGAGGCCAGGCAGACGCGGCGGGGCCAGGTAGGCGCGGCGGGGCCAGGCAGGCGCGAAGGGGCCAGGCAGGTGCAGCGGGGCCAGGCAGGCGCACTGGGGCCAGGCAGGCGTTGGCGGGGCCAGGCAGTCGCGGCGGGGCCAGGCAGGCGCGACGGAGCCAGGCAGGCGCGGCGGGGCCAGGCAGGTGCGGCGGGGCCAGGCAGGCGCGGCGGGGCGAGGCAGGCGCGGCAGGGCCAGGGAGGCGCGGCTGGGCCAGGCAGGCGCGGCGGGGCCAGGCAGGCGCGGTAGGGCCAGGGAGGCGCGGCTGGGCCAGGCAGGCGCGGAGGGGCCAGGCAGGCACGACGGGGCCAGGCAGGGCGCGACGGGGCTAGGCAGGGCGCGACGGGGCCCTGGAGGGGCGCGACGGGGCCAGGCAGGGCGCGACGGGGTCGAGCGGGCGCGACGGGGCCAGGCTGGGCGCGACGGGGCCCAGAAGGGGCGCGACGGGGCCCAGGAGGGGCGCGACGGGGCTAGGAGGCGTGACGGGGCCCAGGAGGGGCGCGACGGGGCTAGGGGGGCGCGACGGGGCCCAGGAGGGGCGCGACTGGGCTAGGGGGCGCGACAGGGCCCAGGAGGGGCGCGACGGGGGCCAGGAGGCGTGACGGGGCCCAGGAGGGGCGCGACGGGGCTAGGGGGGCGCGACGGGGCCCAGGAGGGGCGCGACTGGGCTAGGGGGGCGCGACGAGGCCCAGGAGGGGCGCGACGGGGCTAGGGTGGCGCGACGGGGCCCAGGAGGGGCGCGACGGGGCTAGGGTGGCGCGACGGGGCCCAGGAGGGGCGCGACGGGGTTAGGGTGGCGCGACGGGGCCCAGTAGGTGTGACGGGGCCCAGGAGGGGCGCGACGGGGCTAGGGGGGCGCGACGGGGCCCAGGAGGGGCGCGACGGGGCTAGGGGGGCGCGACGGGGCCCAGGAGGGGCGCGACGGGGCTAGGGGGGCGCGACGGGGCCCAGGAGGGGCGCGACTGGGCTAGGGGGGCGCGACGAGGCCCAGGAGGGGCGCGACGGGGCTAGGGTGGCGCGACGGGGCCCAGGAGGGGCGCGACGGGGCTAGGGAGGTGCGACGGGGCTAGGAGGCGCGACGGGCCTAGCTAGGGTACGGGCGGAAGCGGTAGGTGGGGGATGCTAACCTACGGGTGATACCATGTCAAGGTGAGAATGAATGATGACTAGAAGTGGAAACCTAGAACAAGTACTAGTTGTTTGTACTCACTAGAAGCATACCCCAGTCTAGCCTATAACTTCTACATAGCTAATATGTATAAGTTGACATTACTCCCTAAAAACTCAGTTTTGGGATAACGCAAACCCTGAAATTCTATGTGTTCACAGACATACAACCCTGAAGAGGTTAGGGTTCAAAAAAACCCAACCCTGAAAATTAAGGGTTGGCTAAAAAAATACCGTAAAATCAGGGTAAAATACCCTGATAACGACAGGCCTGGTCAGCATACCTCTTCAGTTACGCGAATCTGCGTAACGAGTCGTTTCAGTGACGCGAACAGTAGAGACTCAGTTGTATGACGAAAAGGTCGCATAGCGCGCTGTCAAAGTGAGAACGAATGATTACTAGAGGTGGAAACCTAGAACAAATACTAGTTGGTTGTACTCACTAGAAGCATACCTCAGTCTAGCCTATAACTTCTACATAGATAATATGTATAAGTTGACACACCCCCTAGGCTAGACAAGGGGTGAAACTAAACAAGAAGCAAACAGCTCAGGGCGGCACTACTAGTCCAACCACTGAGGCAGGGGTCTGGAGACCAGTCAGCAAGAATACAACCAAAACTGAAGCAAGCCAGGGTGGCACTACTAGTCCAGCCACTGGAGGTAAGGCCACAAGGCCAGTCTGACAAGCATATATAATAGAGAGTACACAATCAGGATCCTAACAGGGGAGCAGCTATAGGAACAAGACCAAGCTGTACACAGTGCCGCTGATGATCTTTAGGCGCAAGCGCCTTAGTAAAGATATCGGCTGTGTTGGCACCTGAGGCCAAGTGAACTACGCGGGCCTGGCGGCGCTGCTGTAGCTCGCGCAGGAGGAAGTACCGCAGCTGGATATGCTTCGCTCTGCCCTCAAGCCGAGGCTCCTGACACAGGAGTATCATGGCCCTGTTGTCAGCGTACAGGACCGGGGCAGAGCTAGGCCGCTCACCTAAGTCTGTGAGCAAGAAGGTCAGCCAGCGGAGCTCCTGTGCCGCCATGGCACCAGCGTAGATCTCAGCCTCACAGCTAGACTGAGCCACAGACGACGAGCGAGTGGATCTCCAAGAGATAGCACCCAAACCAAGGCTGAAACAGTAGCCCTGCGACGACCTGAGCGTCTCACCGTCGTCTGCCCAAGAAGCGTCTGTGTGCCCAGTAAGGACCACTGGCCTGCGTCCTCCTAGCACTAACCCCATGCCTGATGTACTAGCAAGATAACGCAAAACCCTCTTAGCGGCAGACCAGTGCTGAGGTCGGTGTCTGCGTGTAGCCAGAAAGCGAGCCAGGATGCTGAGAGGGTATGCGAGATCTGGGCGAGTGCAAGTCATCAGGTACATGAGGCAACCCACCAGCTCTGCGTAGGGGCCACTGGGCTCTACTGGCTCCTCAGGAATGGGAGCAGAGAGCCCATGGTCTACGGGTAGAGGTGTGGGCTGTGCGGAGGAGAACTGAAGACCGAACCTCTGAAGGACCTGACGCACCAAGTGTGACTGGGTCAGAGTGATGGTGCGTGCTGCTCTGTCCCTAGAGATCTGCAGGCCAAGATAGCGACGCAGCTCTCCAAGGTCAGTGCAGGTGTGTCTCTTCAGCAGCTCAGCCTTCACAGAGGCCAGTGCGTCCCTGTCAGCAGTAGCGAAGACCAGGTCGTCTACGTAGACAAGGATGTAGAACGGAGTCTGGCCGGAACGCACAAACAGTGAAGGGTCAGCAGAGGACGGAAAGAACTGCAGGTCTGCTAACGTGGCACGTAGCGTGTCGTGCCACTCGCGGGGAGCCTGACGCAGGCCATAGACCGGGCGCCTGAGAAGCCACTGGGTCCCAGGAGGGAAGGTACCAGTGAAGCCCTGTGGTCGGCGCAGGTAGACCTGCTCGTGTAGGCTGCCCTGAAGAAAGGCAGTAGAGAAGTCGAGGGAGTGAAGCTCGTAGTCAAGCTCGGCGAAGGTCTCGAAGAAGTCAACCCCCTCGCGCTGACTGAAACCTCTGGCCACGTAGCGCGCCTTGAAGACAGGCGGCTCTCCAGGAGGGCGCTTCACCTTGAAGAGCCACCGACCATCGACTACGTTCACCCCAGGCGGGGGAATTGCGTCGACGTAAGTGCCGGTGGATCTCCAAGATGCCATCTCCTGCTCCATGGCAGCTATCCACTGAGAGGCCCAAGGTCCCGAGGTGGCCTCAGCGTAGGTGCAAGGGGTCGGGATGTCGAAGGCGTCTGGGTCACCCTCAGGGACTAACAGCATGGAGCAGAGATGGGGAGCAGCCTCGGAAAGGAAAGCCAGCTCGTACTACCTGTCCTCTAGGACGTCACTGCCAAGGGCAGGAGCACCCCCGACGGACAGAGGACGGGCAGGGTCAGAGACCAGAGCGGTAGCATAGTCAAGGCGGCGGGTAGGGGCGAAGTCAGCGACAGCAGCGACAAGCGCGTCAAGGCGCGAGAGAGGAACAGCAGGGTCGGTAACAAGAGAGGCAAGGACCCGAGGGACAAGGGGACGAGCAGCACGGAGGTAGTCAGAGAACGGAGGAGGTGCAACAGCAAGGGACGAGGGAGGAGGGGAGGGGAGGAGGGGAGGACGAGACGAGTGGGAACGGAGCAACATAGGGTGGGTGGGCAGGACAGGAGAGACGGGACGAGCACGGGAGGGACGTCGAGCCCAAACGTGAGACGGAGGGGTAGGGTCAGGGGACAGCGGAGGAGACACAGGAGGGGAACGAGGAGGAAGACGGGCCGGAGACGAGTCTGGCGGCGGGAACACAGGACCGTAGACAGGAAGGTCAGCAGGCGGTGGGGGAGACACCGGCGCGCGGTCCGGGGAGGGAAGGCCGAGCAGGCGGAGAGCGGAAACCGGCGGCGACGGCTGCTGCGGCGGCGACGACGGTTGGGCCGGAACTCTCAGACCAGCAGAGGCAGAACGACCGTCGGCAGAACACTCAACAGCAGCACCCCCAGAACCAACACCCCCAGAGCGAGAACCCCCTCCAACACCAGCGGCACCCCCAGAAGCCGCAGGACGAACACCCTCCTCCACACCAGCACCCCCAGGGGCCGAGAGCGGCGCCGGCAGTGGCGGCAACGGCTGCGGCGGCGGCGAAAGCGGCGACGGCTGCGGCAGCGACAGCGGCGGCGGCGGGGACGACAGCGGCGACGGCTGCGGCGGCGACGGCGACGGCGGCGGCAGCGGGGTCGGCGACTGCGACAGTGGGGGCGGAGGCACCGGGGAAGGGGGACGCGGCAAGGACGGACCGGGGGTACCACCAGAGTCAGCAGACTCCTCAACGGGGACAACCGACGGGAGGGGAGTGACGTGGGAGACACCAGACGGGGCAGGACGAGGCGGGAGAGGGGCAGGGGCTACCGGGGGAGAGGGAGCAAGGAAAAGGGGGGGGGCAACTGGAAGACCTCGGTGAGGGAAGCGGCGGTAGAAGGAGACGGACTCGTCAAAGGTGACGTCACGAGAGTGGAGGAAGCGCTGAGACGACGGGTGGTAGAAAAGCCAGTCAGACGAGTCCAGGGGGAAACCGAGGAAGACACAGGGGACAGTGCGGGCAGTGAGCTTGTCCGTGCCAGAGGCACGAACGTGAGCAAGGCAGCCCCAAACGTGGAACGCAGACGTGTCACCGGGGGACCCGGTCCAAAGGAGGGTCGGCGAAACCTGCGGCCGCTGGGAGCGTGGCCACAGGTTAAGCTGGTGAGCAGCGTAGCGAACAGCGAACGGCCACAGAAAATGGGGGGCATCGGCATGGATCATGGAGGTACGGGCGACCTCCATGACCAAGCCGATGCGGCGCTCAGCAACCCCATTCTGCTGTGGCGAGTCCGGCAACGTGTAAGACTGGGTGATGCCCTCCGCACGACAGAACTGTCCAAGCCGACCAGAGGCGAACTCGCCGCCACGGTCGGAGTGGAGACACAACAGGGGGAGACCGCGGTGGAGACGCGCAGCCACAACCCACGGGAGAAGAACGTCGGGCACGTCGGCCTTCCGCTCCAGGGGAAACACCGTGGTGTAGCGCGTGTAGTCGTCGACGAGCACAAGGAAGTAGCGCTCACCGCGCGGTCCGGGGACGGGGGCAGGGCCCCAAACGTCCAAGTGCAAGGTCTGAAGGGGGGCAGTAGCAGGACGCAGCGAGGAGGAGTGAGGAGCACGGC
Source organism: Closterium sp. NIES-67 (assembly GCA_027943415.1). Taxonomy (NCBI): domain Eukaryota; kingdom Viridiplantae; phylum Streptophyta; class Zygnematophyceae; order Desmidiales; family Closteriaceae; genus Closterium; species Closterium sp. NIES-67. The sequence continues at coordinate 18,606 of BQMB01002378.1, forward strand.
GAAGCCGACCCTCGACGCAAGGCGTGCACGGTGGCGCAGTCGAGGGAGGAAGGGCAGGGAGCGACGCGGGGAGACCTAAGACAAGACCGTGCTGGGACATGTGACGCAGACGCGGGAGAGCAGGGTGACCTAAGCGGTGGTGCCAGAGAAGGGAGGGGTGAGTGAGGGACCGACACGAGCAAGCTGCAGCGACCTGGGAGGACGCACCAACCGAGGGGGAAGCGGTGTCTAGGGTAAACAGACCGGACACCGGGTCCCGGGGGAACGTCGCAAGGGGGGAACCTGAGACAGCCTCAGAACAGACAGCGAACCGCTCGTGCCCGGGGAACGTGGTGGTGACGCCGAGGTCCTGGAGACAGCCGACACCAACCAGGTTCCTGGAGAACGAGGGAACGTGGAGGCCAGTAAGGGAGCCCGAGGGAACTGCCGGACAGGGAAGGGACGTAGAACTGCGCGCGACGACCGGACCCGCAGAGGGGTCAGCGAGAGAGACAACAGCAGGTGCAGCAAGCGGCGTGAGCGTGGAACGGTCGCGGAAGAAGCAGGCAGAAGCACCAGAGTCGAGAGTGAAGGACAGCGACGCAGTGGCGGAGGCCGGGGACGGAGCCGGTGCAGCGACTAGACTAGGCAACCTAGGCAGTCCTACGCCTGACGCAGCAGGGGAGGCTAAGCTACACAGTGGTGCGACACCTAAACTAGAGTACACAGGGTAATAAGATCCAGCAAAACTAGAAGCGTCATAATACAAAGCATGCAAAGCAGCACCTAGCTGATCCATGTCTAACTCAAAGATCGGCACGCCCTGGCGGAGCAGGCTGTGCCAGTCGGGGAGGTCCGGGGCCGGGCCAAAGCGACGACGAAAGAGATCGTCGAGGCGGCGGAAACAGCTGGCGGTCGGGTGCGGGCGGCGGCACAGAGTGCCGCGAAGAGGCCCGGTCTGAAGCTGGCACTGGCAGGTGACAGCACCGGAGCCGCCGGTAGACGCCAAGCTGCGCGGGCCGCCACCACGGCCACTACCTCCGGAGGTGCCGGGCCAACCAGGCGGGAGACGGGCCCACTGCTGCGGCGACTGCTGCTGGGACGGTAACTGCTGCTGGGGCGGCGGCTGCGGCTGGGGCTGCTCCTGCTGCGGCTGGGGCTGCTGCTCCTGCCCACCAGTGGTAGTCCCCGCAGGCGGACTACCGTCACCACCACTACTGCCACCACCACCCCTACCCCCCTGGCGACCACGGCCACCGCGGCGTGAGCGCTGCTGCGGGTGGACCGCACTAGCCGTCTCGGTGAGAGGGGCCGCCGAGGCGACCGCAGCCGAAACGTCAGTGAACGCACACTGGGAGGGGGCACAACCGTGAAAGATAGAAACTGCCGGCGCACCGCTTGACTGAGCGATAGTGCGCTGGCGAGTCTCGATCTCGGTAAGGGTGTCGACAAAGGCAGTGAGAGTGAGGTCACCCGGGTGCTGGCTAAGAAAGTGATCGCGAGCACTAGCGAGGCGGTCTGGCAGGCGCATGGCGATAAAATAGAGGGTCATGCAGAAAGGGGGGGGGAGCGCAGTGAGCTGGGCGGCAGTGCTGGCAGTGCGATAGCGGGTCTCTAGGGCACGCAGGTGAGTGGCAAAGTCTGCGACGGTAGGGAAAGCAGCAAGGTCTGGGAAAAGCATAGGGAAGAGCAGGCGACCAGCAGAAGCAGACGCGGGTGTGGAATAGCGGGCAATAACAGCGTCTAAGTAAGCTTTGGCCGTCTCAATAGTAGCAAAACGCGAGCGCTCAGAGACAGGGAGGGCGTGGCTAATGGCAACCTGAGCGATTGCATCGCGGGAGTCCCAGACCGCACGGGCAAGCGCAGCAGTAGAGAAGGTCTCACGGTCATCAGAGGAGGGATCAGCAGGGAGAGGAGCAGGTGCGGGGGGACAGGGGAGCAAGCCGTCGACATGGACAACCAAAGAGTGGCCATCCTGACGCTGACCTGTAAGGTGGCGGCGGAGATCGGAGAGCCAGGCGGCGAAGTCAACCGCATGGCCCTCCGCGTCCAGTCGGAGCACGAAGTCCGCCATCGTGCAGGGTCAGCGGCACAGCTCCACAGGAACACAGCGACGCAGGAACACAGCGACAGCCCCCTCCAGCACGGCGGCCGCGAATCGCCTCAGCACAGGCGAGCAGAGGAGACGGAGCCCGAGGCGGCACGGCAGGACGAGCCGGGGCGAAGGGGCCAGGCAGGTGCAGTGGGGCCAGGCAGGTGCTGGCGGGGCCAGGCAGGCGCGGCGGGGCCAGGCAAGCGCGGCGGGGCCAGGCAGGCGCGGCAGGGCCAGGCAGGCGCGGCGGGGCCAGGCAGGCGCGGCGGGGCCAGGGAGGCGCGGCGGGGCCAGGCAGGCGCGGCGGGGCCAGGGAGGCGCGGCGGGGGCCAGGCAGGCGCGGCAGGGCCAGGGAGGCGCTGCGGGGCCACGCAGGCGCGGCGGGGCCAGGCAGGTGCGGCGGGGCCAGGCAGGCGCGACGGGGCCAGGCAGGCGCGACGGGGCCAGGCAGGGCGCGACGGGGCCAGGCAGGCGCGGCGGGGCCAGGCAGGCGTGACGGGGCCAGGGAGGCGCGACGAGGCCAGGCTGGCGCGACGGGGCCAGGCAGGGCGCGACGGGGCTAGGCAGGGCGCGACGGGGCCAGGCGGGCGCGACGGAGCCAGGCAGGGCGCGACGGGGCCGAGCGGGCGCGACGGGGCCAGGCAGGGCGCGACGGGGCTAGGCAGGGCGCGACGGGGCCAGGCGGGCGCGACAGAGCCAGGCAGGGCGCGACGGGGCCGAGCGGGCGCGACGGGGCCAGGCAGGGCGCGACGGGGCTAGGCAGGGCGCGACGGGGCTAGGCAGGGCGCGACGGGGCTAGGCAGGGCGCGACGGGGCTAGGCAGGGCTCTGATACCATGTCAGAAACCCAGTCACTAACCACTGGGTTAAAAGGGCTTGTTGAATAGCGGATAAGTGCGCCCATAGCCCCCCAGGCTCTGCACCTGTAGCCCTTCCCCGAGGATCTCAAGGGCAACCCTAGCGGGTCACTCAACACCCCCCCCCCCGCTGGGATAGGTGGAAGACACGAGCGCCTCTTCAGCGCTGGCACTAGGAGTTGAACCCAAGACCTTTGGCTCTGATAACATGTCAGTGAGAACGAATGATTACTAGAGGTGGAAACCTAGAACAAATACTAGTTGGTTGTACTTACTAGAAGCATACCTCAGTCTAGCCTATAACTTCTACATAGATAATATGTATAAGTTGACACGCGCAACTTGCCAAACAAAGTATTTTCCCTAGAGCTATGGTATATATCCTTGTCATGCCTTTCTATTATCAACCTTGACTTTCCATAGAATTACTATGTGCTGCGGTTATTGGACCTTAGACAAGACAGACGTTTATGTGCTCAGGTTTTTCAAGTGTCGTGTTGGCAGATTCTTTACTTAGTCTCCTGCAACACCTTGTCAAATTATTACATACATATCGAATGTGTGTTCTGTAGTTACCCTTTTGTAGGAAAGGAAGGGCTAGGATGCATTGTGACAGATGCACATGTATCAAATGTGAAATTGGGAAATCTTTTCTGTCGCAGTTCAAGCAGTGGCCTTCTTGGCAGCCTCTACTGCCTTCTTGGCGCCGTCGTCCAAGTCATCAGCAGTGATGATGGGCAGCCCACTCTCCTGCACACAGGCCACAGCCACGGAATGAGGGGCTGTCGCACGGCTGCACACAGCACACGCAGCGCATGGGGCATGGTGGGTGGGCGGGCATGGGCATACCTGCAGGATGCGCTTGCCGATGTCCACATTGGTGCCCTCCAGCCGCACGACCAGAGGCACCTTTAGCGACACCTGAGACGCCATGGCATGACACAAGTAGTTAGTGCTTGCAAATGACCCACAGACGTTCCACTCTTGCACAAGACGCGTTCAGTGGCATGGTAGTAGTACCTGCTTGGCGGCGTTGACAATGCCACTGGCGATGACGTCACAGCGCATAATGCCTCCGAAGATGTTCACGAGGATGGCCTTCACCTTGTCGTCCGACGTCAGGATCTTGAACGCCTGGATCACCTGCTCCCACGCACACACGCACACAGCACCTCACACCACGGATAACTCAAACACCCTACCTTGCGCACGTTTACATGTGCCAACTGTTACACGTCATTGAAAGCCAAAGCTCACATGATTCCCGTGGCAGCTTACCTGGTCCTCAGAGGCATTGCCGCCGACGTCGAGGAAGTTGGCGGGGCTGCTGCCGTGCAGCTGGATGATGTCCATGGTTGCCATGGCCAGCCCCGCGCCGTTCACCATGCACCCGATCTCGCCCGTCAGCCCGATGTAGTTCAGGTCCGCCTTGCTCGCCGCCACCTGCCACGCCATGGCGCCAACACAGGAGGACGCGTCAGCCATGGGAAGACTCTCCCTGCTTACTAAACGGCACGTCCATGCTGGTGGGCCAGGAACGCACAGGCGAGGGTACGGATTGGAAGTGGGTGGCGAATACTGACGCCCCAGGAGCATCGAGTGAGAAGGGGGCCGGGAAGCACATGGCACTGTGGATGGCCACGTGCAGTCCCAGCGTGGCAGCGTGGCAGCGCGCTCACCTCGCGCGGATCCTCCTGCGACTCGTCTCTGAGCGCGAAGATGTCCTTCTGGCGGTACGCCGCGTTGTCATCGAAGTTGAGCTTCGCGTCCGCTGCCACCATCTTGCCGTCCGCCGTCTCCGCCAGCGGGTTGATCTGCCACCGCACAGCCGGGCGCAGAGGCAGAGGCAGGGGCACCACGCACACACCAGCACGGTCAGCGGGTGGGTAACCACAAGCCGTAGACAATTGATGATCACAATGTGGTTGCCAAAAAGATTCGGGATGGAAATGGGAGATAGAGAGGGGGAGGGATGTTGAGGCGGGCCACGGGGAAAGGGGTAGGGTGGGAAGCTGGGTGGTGCGTGAGGTGGGAGGGGAGGGCGAGGGGCGTGCGGGCGGGCGGGTTAGACCTCGAGCATGGTGCAGTCGGTGGAGACGAACATCTTGTAGAGGCGCTTGATCTGCTCGGCCGCCGAGTCCTTGTCGCTGAATTTGAGGTCCAGCTTCTCCACCACCTGCCGCGCCTGCTCGTCCGTGATGCCGCGGAACACGTCGATCGGCATCTGCACACGCGCCACGCGCACGGCCGTTGGACGGGCAGGGGGTGAGAGGAGGCATGCTGCGTCAGGGGCACTGGCAAGGTGGGTGGGGAGACACTGGGACGATCACTACGAGACGCGTGGCATCAGTTCATGGCGGGCAGCGGGCGCGCACCTTGATGATCATGTCGGGGTACTTCTCAGCCAGGTCCTCGATGCTCGTGCCGCCCTTGCCGCACGCGATGATCATCTGCCATGCACCACCGCACAGCACCGCACACGTACAAGCACGTCATCCCTGTGAGCCTCCGCTGGACTGATCTGGCTAACGACGACGAAAGGGGGAAGCCGTGGAACGCAGCAGAGAGAGGGGGAGTCATGGGCGGGCCGGCAAGCGGGTGGAGGGCGGTAGGCGGGGAGGGCGGTGGGACTGACCGGGCCGGCGGAGACGCGGTCGAGCAGGATGGCGAAGTACATCTCGTTGGCCACCTTGAGCATCTCCGCTATCAGCACCTGCCACCGCGCACCGCGCACACACGTACACGCCCACGCCCATTGGGAACCACGCCACACAATAAGCGAACGCTCCGTCGGATCTGGACGGGTTTCTTGCAAGTGCGGTGAAAAGTTGAAAGCATGTTCTTGAGCACTTTTTGTTGACACCCCGCACGGCGCGGTGCTCACCTTGTTGACGGGCTTGCCCTCGGGTCCGGTCTGCTTGGTGACCAGGATCTGCCCGAGCATCTTCGCTGCACGCACCCACGCCACGCACACGGGGCATCACGGGCCAGCCGCGGGAATCGCGCACGCGTTACATTGTGGTACGTCATGGATCATGCCGCTGGCAATGCGCCAGCCTCAATGCACCAGTCATGGGGGCAGCGACGGTTGCGAAAACAGCGCGCTAAAGTGCAGCGTGCGGAAAGCGGCGTGCGGAAAGCGGCGTGCGGAAAGCGGCGTGCGGAATGCGGCGTGCGGAAAGCGGCGTGCGGAAAGCGGCGTGCGGAAAGCAGCTAGGGGCGGTGGTTGGGGGGGAGCGCGGCGTACAAGCGTAGTCCTGGATGCTGTCGACGGTGGTGACGTGCACGCCGCCCTTGAAGCCGTTCTTGAACGTGCCGAGCCCGCGCCCGCCCGCCAGCACCTGGCTCTTGATCACCACCTGCCACGCCGTGCACCACGCGGACGAGGAGGGGCGCGGAGATGGAATGAGCGGCCGCGCGCAGCGACGACCATGGGGTCGCGGGAAGGCGGAGACGCCGTGACTACTTGCCGAATGGAAAATTTTACCCACTCCCGCCGCTCTCGCCGCTTTATTGTTCCGCAGTGAGCGCTGAGCTGCCATGACCGCTGCTCACCTGCCCCGACGGACTGGCGAGCTGCTTGGCCGCGGCGGCCGCCTCTTCCGGCGTGGACGCGACGATGCCCTTGGGCACGTTCACGCCGAACTTGCCCATCAGCGCCGCGCCCTGCATGCCCACCACGCACGACCACACGCACACGCACGGCAGAAGGAGAAGAGGGACACAGAGGGGGGGAGGGATCCGCGGCGAGGAGAGAGGAGCGTGAAGCTCACACGACACTGGTGCCACCCACGCCAAAGAACGGTGCGGATCGCCTGTCGCGTGACTGAGGGTGAAGGCTGTTCACGATAATAGGGCCAATCGGCGGTCACACGGTTCGATGAGATCCACGCGACGTGCGGCTGACCTGGTACTCGTGCACGTTGAGGCGGCGCACGGGCTGGTTGGGCGGCGACAGCACGGCGCCCATCGTCGCATGCTGGCCGAGAATGGCGGCGGGCGCGACGGATGACTCGAGCGACGAGAAGATCCGCGACGCCACGCGGATGGCGGATCGCCGGGCGGCCATCGGGGTTGCTGCTGCTGGGCGCGGGAAAGTTTCCGGTCTGGCGGAACGGACGGATGGCTAGTCAATCCGGGCAGTAAGGGCGGAAGGAGAGGGATGAAAGTCGGTGATAATGATGGCGATTGCGAAGGCGGGCGGGTTGGGAAGATCTGGAGTTGGAAGGTCTGGAGTAGAGCGATGGAGGTAAGAATGGTGTGAGCGGAGTTGAAAGGACGTTGGGGTGGGCGAGGAGGAATATGAGGGAATGACGGGCGAGGAAAGCAGAGTGGCACCACGGAGGCTGCGCCAAGGAGAAGCATGCTCTAGGGAAGGGTGGGTGTACAGTGCAGTACACCATGTCAGACTTCCCAACAATGTAACTCGAATAGAAATGCCCCCGTCCACAAAAGGTGGACCGGAGCCACGCGTCACGCACGAGTGGTACCTCGGCTTGCAACGCTCCCGCATATTAGGGCTAGATCTCCCGTGGCCTCGCCTCCTGGAAGAATCGACGGTAATCGCTGGACATGGGATTCTGCTTTGGAGATTGTTGCCCCACACCGACGCGCTGACGCGTCAGAATCTCCAATAATATCGCAGCACTCGTCCAATAACGACTTCATGGAGCAGCCACCCTCAATATCATGCCCTCCCATGACCGCCTCTGACTCACACGGAAGTGCTGGTGCCTGACCAAGTTACTTAAACCCGGAAACACGATTTCACACGGTTGAGTAAAGTACTAAAGCCCGTAGCTAGAATAGAGATCAAGATTCTTGTTTGATTTCCTATTAAAGCGAGAGGTTATAATAGTGACCCATCTTTCTAGTTGGGCCCAACTTGATTGGGACCCTCGAACAGATATAGGGGGGACAAACGAGCGGGCAGAAAAAAACGTCGTTTCGGGGTGGGCAGTCATTCAGCAGCAAAAGCACATGCCCGCGGGACAAATTCGGATATGTGGACAGGGTTCTGTTTATACCCACAATACTAGCTAGCGCGCCTCGTTGAGGCTCGTTTGTTACCGTATTTTGTCGACCTCGATTGGTTGCGATTCAGTCAAACTCAAAAGGGTGGACACGCAATGGGAAAAGTGTGGTTGGCGGTGTTATGAAGTGATCTAGCAAGAAAGGAGAAGGCCGCCATGAAATGGCGGCCGAGGTTTAGCTAGGAAGATTGACGAGAGAGAAGAGGATCGATTAGGAAGAGAGAGGGGTACGAGGGGATTGTACCCTCTATAGTAAGGTTCAGTAACAACAACCAAGCCTATCAATGATATATAACTTATATAATTTTAACACACCCCCTAGGCTTGGTAGTCGAAGTACCCACACACACCCACACCCCCTAACCTAGCACCCCCATACCCTGCAGCAGCAGTGGCGGTTGACAGCACGGTTGACCTCTCCACGGGCGGGGCGGCGACGTCAGCGACGAGGGTGCGGTGGCGACGACAGCAGCGGCGGCAATGACGATAGCAACGGTGGCGGCGGCGTGCGGCGGCAAGTAAAGCCAGCGGCGGCGGCGGGGGCTTCGACAACAGCAGCGGCGGCGGCGGCGCTCGCCCCACTCGGCGACGTGGCCAAAATCCGCGACGGTGGGACGGCCAGCGGGAGTCCGCCTACGGCTGCGGCGAGGAACTGGACTCAAGGGAAGAGGGGCGGGGCGTGTTCCAGCCTCACGCTGGAGGCTGGTGTGCGGGCGGCAGGTGTGGCGGCGCCACGAACGTCAGGGCGCTGGCTGCAGCACGGGGACACGGCGGGAAGGTGGAATGGCGGAGCCGCCACGTCAGGGCGGCAAGCCCAGCACGGCTGCTCGACGTGGCAGCCATGCGACGAGGCCGCCACGGCACCTCGACATGGCCGCCACGTCTGAGTGTCGAGGTCGCCACGGCAGCGCGGCGAGGGACGTCGGCGGCACGAAAAGGACGGTAGAAAAGCGCGGCGGAAGCGTGAGGATCAGGCCCGCTAGAAGCGAATCGCTCTGATACCATGTTATGAAGTGATCTAGCAAGAAAGGAGAAGGCCGCCATGAAATGGCGGCCGAGGTTTAGCTAGCAAGATTGACGAGAGAGAAGAGGATCGATTAGGAAGAGAGAGGGGTACAAGGAGGGGATTTTACCCTCTACAGTAAGGTTCAGTAATAACTACCAAGCCTATCAATGATATATAACTTATATAATTTTAACAGGCGGGTGGTCGAAGTAAACACGCCTTGATATGGTAGCTATAGGTGGGGAGAAATTTCGACCAATAAGAAAACCAGTTGTGTTCTTCCATGAGTAGTGAACCCGGGTCCAACTTGAAAATCAAGTTGGGCCCACTTGGAGAATGACGAGGCAATGGGGTCGCACAAGTACGTGCGACTTGTGACAGCTCGCAAACCCTGTCCTACAAATTTCCCAGCCAATCGTGTGCTCGCGCTTGTTCGCTCTGAACAGCGCGGCTGCGTTATGGAACTGCCTTGGTTCTGCCGAGCAAGGCTAACAACCCCTTAGAAAAAATCAAGGGTCCCTTGGTTTCAAGTTGGACCAGCCTTCACTATTTTAGCCCCTCGCTTTAAACTTGGCATTTGATTTTCCAGAGTGATCAAAACAGATTGGAAACTTTCGTTTTTGTGTTGCGTATCAACCCTATAGATTTGGTACGATTTTTTGGGGCACCAATCGTATTTTTTAGGTTTTCGTATTTTTTTTGCGAGTGAATTACCTCTGCAACGTTGATAGGCCCATGAGAGTCAATCTCTATTGGGTATCAATTTAAAAGCCTTTCTATTTCCAACAATTTTTTTTACCACAATAGTTTTCTTTATGAATGGTTTTCTTTCTTTTAAAGCCCATTTTATCTCCCAACCAACTCATTTTATGGTTGAGAAATACCTATAGGCCTCATCATCACTATGCTGTCATAAAAGCACAAGGGGTAGTAAAATACATTTTATAGCGGTCGCCACAAGCGTGTATGTTGCGCACATTATTATTCCACCACCAAATTTGATAGCAGAATAGTAAGATACATGCACGCTCGATACCGAGCAACAGAGGCATTTCGTAATAGTCGCCAGCAACTCAACAATGTTGCTAGGAACATTTTTGTAACATACTTTTCCATCATCGATAATTACGGCGGATGGAGAAACAAGGTGGCATAATTAGTTTTGAACAACAAATATTGACATACGGTAGGAATAAAAACAGAAAATATGCATGAAATGCAAAAAACACACCAAAACATGCCAGCTTGATGAACGCAATGATGCTGCATGGATCAAAGGGGATACACGAATGCTTCAATGCTGCAACAGAGATTGCCATGTACACTTTGGGAGCAATGTCGACAACGACAATCTCAAGCTGCATGTAGCAGTTGGCATATATGCACCCCGCCGAATGCACGCGCACCAAAACAACACATGTGCACCCGACAAATTGCAACAGAGTGCGCGAACAGCGTGCCAACAAACACGAGGAATCGCAAAAGAGGCAGTAACGCATGCAAGAAGGCATGAATGCTTCCATGCTGCAACAGAGATTTGCATGTACACCTTGGGAGAAAAAGCTGCCAAATTGATAACGACAATATCAAGTTGTGTATCGCACTTGGCACATATGCACCCCGCCCCAATGCACGCACACAAAAATGACACATGTGTCAACTTATACATATGTTCTATGCAGAAGTTATAGGCTAGACTAGGTGTGTGCTTCTAGTGAGTACAACCCAACAGGTATATGTTCTAGGTTTCTCCTTCTAGTAATCATTCACGTATTCTAACATGGTATCGAGTAGGTTAGGTCCCCCCGCCCGCTTCCGCCCGCGCCCTAGTCTCTCGCGTCCGCAATTAGCCGGCCCCCTGGCCGTCGCGTCCGCCCCTAGCTGGCCCCCTGGCCGTCGCGTCCACCCCTAGTCGGCCCCCTGGCCGTCGCGTCCGCCCCTAGCCGGCCCCCTGGCCGTCGCGTTCGCCCCTAGTCGGCCCCTTGACCGTCGCGTCCGCCCCTAGTCGGCCCCCTGGCCGTCGCGTCCGCCCCTAGTTGGCCCCCTGGCCGTCGCGTCCGCCCTCAGCTGGCCCCCTGGCCGTTCGCGCCCGCTCCTAGCCGGCCCCCTAGCCGTCGCGCCCGCCCCTAGCTGGCCCCACTGGCCGTCGCGCCCGCTCCTAGCTGGCCCCCTGGCCGTCGCGTCCGCCCTCAGCTGGCCCCCTAGCCGTTCGCGCCCGCTCCTAGCCGGCCCTCTGGCCGTTCGCGCCCGCCCCTAGCTGGCCCCACTGGCCGTCGCGCCCGCTCCTGGGCGGCCCACTAACCGTCGAGCCCGCACCTAGCCGGCCCCAGCAGCACCTGCCCGGCCTCTTCCTAATGCCGCACGGCCTCTCCTACCGCCCGCCAGTCCCCGTGCGCCCGCCTGGCCCCTCTTAGCGCCAGCCCGGCCCTGTCACGCCTGCCCGATTTTCAGTGCCAGCCCGGCCCCTCCTCTTGCCCGCCTGGCCCCTCCTCGTGCCTGCTCGGCCTGCCGTGCCACCTCGGGCCCCGTGTCCTCTGCTAGCCCGCGCCAGGGCGCCCTGCAGCCGCCCTAGTGGAGAGTGCTGCCGCCGTGTCCCCGTACCGCTGTGCTCCTGCTGAGTTGTGGAGCTGTGCCGCTGTGTCGCTGAGGAGTTGTTTCACTGACCCTGCACGATGGCCGACTTCGTGCTCCGCCTAGACGCTGAGGGCCACGCGGTTGACTTCGTCGCCTGGCTCTCCGATCTCCGCCGTCAGCTTAGAGGCCAGCGCCAGGATGGACACTCGCTGGTTGTCCATGCTGATGGCTTGCTCCCCCGCCCCCCTGCACATGCTCCCCTCCCTACTGACCCCACCTCCGCTGAGTGTGAGGCTTTCTCTACTGTTGCGCTTGCCTGTGCGGTCTGGGACTCACGCGATGCAGTAGCTCAGATTGCTATCAGTCACGCCCTCCCTGTGTCTGAGCGCTCGCGTTTCGCTACAGTTCATACGGCCAAAGTATATTTAGACGCTGTTATTGCTCGCTATTCCACACCTGCATCCGCTTCTGCCGGCCGCCTGCTCTTCCCGATGCTGTTCCCAGACCTTGCTACCTTCCCTACTGTCGCAGGCTTTGCAACTCACTTGCGTGCCCTAGAGACTCGCTATCGCACTGCCAGCACTGCTGCCCAGCTCACTGCGCTCCCCCCCCCCATTTTGCATGACCCTCCATTCTATCGCCATGCGCCTGCCGGACCGCCTCACTAGTGCCCGCGTCCGCTTCCTTAGCCAGCACCCGGGTGACCTCACACTGACCGCCTTTGTCGACACCCTTACCGAGATCGAGATGCGCCAGCGCACTATCGCTCAGTCGAGCGGTGCGCCGGCAGTCTCTATCTTTCACAGCTGTGCCCCCTCCCAGTGCACGTTTACTGACGTTTTAGCTGCGGTCGCCTCGGCGACCCCTCTTACCGAGACGGCAGCTGCGGTCCACCTGCAGCAGCGTCCGCGCCGCGGTGGCCGTGGCCGCCAGGGAGGTCGTGGTGGTGGCACTAGTGGTGGTGGTAGTGGTGGTGGTGACGGTAGTCCACCTGAGGGGACTACCACCTGTGGGCAGGAGCAGACGCAGTCGCCTTCGCAGCTGGAGCAGCCCCAGCAGCAGCCGCCGCCGTCCCAGCAGCAGCCGTCGCAGCCGTGGGCTCGTCTCCCACTTGGTTGGCCCGGCACCTCCGGCGGTGGTGGCCGAGGTGGTGGCCCGCGCAGCTTGGCGTCTACCGGCAGCTCCAGTGCTGTGACCTGCCAGTACTAGCTTCAGACCGGGCCCCTCCGCGGCACTCTGTGCCGCCGCCCGCACCCGACCGCCCGCTGTTTCCACCGCCTCGACGATCTCTTTCGTCGTCGCTTTGGCCCGGCCCCGGACCTCCCTGACTGGCACAGCCTGCTTCGCCAGGGCGTGCCGATCTTTGAGTTAGATATGGATCAGATAGGTGCTGCTTTGCATGCTTTGTATGCTGACGCTTCTAGTGTTGCTGGATCTTATTACCTTGTGTACTCTAGTTTAGGTGTCTCACCCTTGTGTAGCTTAGCCTCCCCTGCTGTGTCAGGCGTAGGACTGCCTAGTTTGCCTAGCCTAGGTTCTGCACCGGCTCCGTTCCCAGCCTTCGCCACTGCCTCGCTGTCCTTCACTCTCGACTCCGGTGCTTCTGCCTGTTTCTTCCCCGACCGCTCCACGCTTACGCCACTTGCTGCGCCAGCTGTTGTCTCTCTCGCTGACCCCTCTGCGGGTCCCATCGTCGCTCGCAGTTCCACGTCCCTTACCTGTCCAGCAGTTCCCTCGGGCTCTCTTACAGGCCTCCACGTTCCGTCGTTCTCGAGGAACCTGGTTGGTGTCGGCTGTTTTCAGGACCTCGGCGTCACCACTACGTTCCCCGGGCACGAGCGGTTCGCTGTCTGTTCTGAGGCTGTCTCAGGTTCCCCACTTGCTACGTTCCCCCGGGACCCGGTGTCCGGACTGTTCACCCTAGACACCGCTTCCCCCCCGGTTGGTGCGTCCTCCCAGGTCGCTACAGCTTGCTCGTGTCGGTCTCTCACTCACCCGTCCCTTTTGTGGCACCACCGCCTAGGTCACCCTGCACTCCCACGTCTGCGTCACATGTCACAGCACGGTCTTGTCTTAGGCCTCCCCGCGTCGCTCCCCGCCCTTCCCCTCTCGCCTGCTCCACCGTGCACGCCCTGCGTCGAGGGCCGGCTCCGCCATGCCCCTCACTCCTCCTCGCTTCGCCCTCCTACTGCCCCCCTTCAGACCCTGCACCTGGAAGTTTGGGGCCCAGCCCCCGTCCCCGGACCGCGTGGCGAGCGCTACTTTCTTGTGCTCGTCGACGACTATACCCGCTACACCACGGTGTTTCCCCTAGAGCGGAAGGCCGATGTGCCCGACGTTCTTCTCCCGTGGGTTGTGGCTGCGCGTCTTCACCGCGGTCTCCCCGTGTTGTGTCTCCACTCTGACCGTGGTGGAGAGTTCGCTTCTGGTCGGCTTGGACAGTTCTGTCGTGCGGAGGGCATCACCCAGTCGTACATCTTGCCGAACTCGCCACAGCAGAATGGGGTTGCTGAGCGCCGCATCGGCTTGGTCATGGAGGTGGCTCGTACCTCCATGATCCATGCCGGTGCACCCCATTTTCTGTGGCCGTTCGCTGTTCGCTACGCTGCTCACCAGCTTAACCTGTGGCCACGCTCCCAGCGGCCGCAGGTTTTGACGACCCTCCTTTGGACCGGGTCCCCCGGTGACGCGTCTGCGTTCCACGTCTGGGGCTGCCTTGCTCACGTTCATGCCTCTGGCACGGACAAGCTCACTGCCCGCACTGTCCCCTGTGTCTTCCTTGTTTTCTCCCTGGACTCGTCTGACTGGCTCTTCTACCACCCTCAGTCTCACCGCTTCCTCCAGTCTCGTGACGTCACCTTTGACGAGTCAGTCTCCTTCTACCGTCGCTTCCCTCACTGAGGTCTCCCGGTTTTCCCCCCCCTGTTCCTTGCCCCCTCTCCCCCGGTAGCCCCTCCTCCCCTCCCGCCGCGTCCAGCCCCGTCAGGTGTCTCCCATGTCACTCCCCTCCCGTCAGTTGTCCCTGTTGAGGAGTCTGCTGACTCTGGTGTTCCCCCCGCCCCGCCTTTGCAGCGTCCCCCTTCCCTGGTGTCTCCGCCCCTGCTGTCGCAGTCGTCGCTGTCGTCGCCGCGGCCGCCGCCGCCGTCGTCGCAGCCGCTGTCGCCGCCGCCGCCGCCGCTGCCGCTCTTGGCCTCTCGGGGTGCAGGCGCTGAGGAGTGTGTTCGTCCTGCGGCTCCTGGTATGGTCTGTCCCGGCGAGCCTGAGGGTGCCGCTGGGGCTGGAGAGGGTTCTCGCTCTGGGGGTGTTGGTTCTGGGGGTGCTGCTGTTGAGTGCTCTCCCGGAGGTCGTCGTGCCCCTGCCGGTTCGAGTGTCGAGCACCAGCCACCGCAGGAGCCGCCGCAGTCGTCGCCGCCGGTCTCCGCTCTTCGCCTACTCGGCCTTCCCTCCTCTGACCGCTTGCCGGTGTCTCCCCCACCTCCTCCTCACCTTCCTGTCTACGGCCCTGTGTTCCCGCCCCCGGACTCTTCTCCGGCCCGTCTTCCTCCTCGTTCCCCCCTTGTGTCACCTCCGCTGTCTCCTGACCCTACACCTCCGTCCCACGTTTGGTCTCGCCGTCCCTCCCGTGCTCGTCCCGTCTCCCCTGTCCGCGCTCCCATCCTATGTTACTCGTTCTCACTCGTCTCGTCCTCCCCCTCCTCCCCTCACCTCCTCCCTCGTCGCTCG
>BQMB01002379.1:5000-20000 GCA_027943415.1 Closterium sp. NIES-67
ATCCGGATGGGTTCGGTCAGTCGACCCGGATGGGTTCGATGGTCGGATCCGGACGGGTTCGATCGATGGATCCGGATGGGTTCGATCGGGCGAACCCGATGGGCTTGCCCCTTGGGTGCTCGCCTTGCCTTGTACTGGGTTGTGCGGTGCCCTGGGGGAAAAAAAGGCATCCGATCCATCCGGTCATATCCGGATGCTCGTTGGCTCTAGGGTGGTGTGGTGCCTCGAAAGGGCTCGCACCCGCCCTAGAGCCCTTTTTGCCCGGTTGGAAATCGACTACACCGGAAGGGCTTGTGGGCTCTAGGGCGGTGCCGTGCCTCGAAAGGGCTCGCACCCGCCCTAGAGCCCTTTTTGCCCGGTTGGAAATCGACTACACCGGAAGGGCTTGTGGGCTCTAGGGCGGTGTCGTGCCTCGAAAGGGCTCACACCCGCCCTGGAGCCCTTTTTGCCCGGTTGGAAATCGACTACACCGGAAGGGCTTGTGGGCTCTAGGGCGGTGTCGTGCCTCGAAAGGGCTCCCACCCGCCCTGGAGCCCTTTTTGCCCGGTTGGAAATCGACTACACCGGAAGGGCTTGTGGGCTCTAGGGCGGTGTCGTGCCTCGAAAGGGCTCACACCCGCCCTAGAGCCCTTTTTGCCCGGTTGGAAATCGACTGCACCGGAAGGGCTTGTGGGCTCTAGGGCGGTGTCGTGCCTCGAAAGGGCTCACACCCGCCCTAGAGCCCTTTTTGCCCGGTTGGAAATCGACTGCACCGGAAGGGCTTGTGGGCTCTAGGGCGGTGTCGTGCCTCGAAAGGGCTCACACCCGCCCTGGAGCCCTTTTTTTCCCGGTTGGAAATCGACTACACCGGAAGGGCTTGTCGGCTCTAGGGTGTTGTCGTGCCTTGAAAGGGATCACACCCGCCCTGGAGCCCTTTTTGCCCGGTTGGAATTCGATTACACGGGAAGCCTGTGGGCACTAGGGTTGGATGAACCCATGGGCCGGTTCCGATCCGCCCTAGGGGCAAAGAAACCAAGGGGGGATGGGCCCAAGGGTCGGATGAAACCATGGGCCGGTTCAAATCCGCCCTTGGGGTCCAATGGACCGGGTGGGGGGTAAAAAAACCGAGGGGGGATGGGCCCAAGGGTTGGATGAGCCCATGGGCCGGTTCAAATCCGCCCTTGGGGTCAAATGAACCGGCTGGGGGGGTCAGAATGGCCGAGCGGGGATGGGCTCTTGAATTGGATGAACCCATGGGCCGGTTCAAATCCGCCCTTGGGGTCGAATGAACCGGCTGGGGGGTCGAATTACAGAGGGGGAATGGGCTCTTGGGTCGGATGAAACCATGGGCCGGTTCAAATCCGCCCTTGGGGTCAAATGAACCGGCGGGGGGGTCAAATAACCGAGGGGGGATGGGATCCTGGGTTGGATGAACCCATGGGCCGGTTCAAACCCGCCCCTGGGGTCCAATGGACCGGGCGGGGGGTAAAAAAAAACCGAGGGGGGGTGGTCCCAAGGGATGGATGAACCCATGGGCCGGTTCTAATCCGCCCTTGGGGTCAAATGAACCGGCTGGGGGGTAAAAGAAACCGAGGGGGGATGGGCTCTTGAATTGGATGAACCCATGGGCCGGTTCAAATCCGCCCTTGGGGTCGAATGAACCGGGTGGGGGGTCAAATAACCGAGGGGGGATGGGATCCTCCTGGGTTGGATGAACCCATGGGCCGGTTCAAATCCGCCCCTGGGGTCCAATGGACCGGCTGGGGGGTCAAATAACCGAGGGGGGATGGGATCTTGGGTTGGATGAGCCCATGGGCCGGTTCAAATCCGCCCTAGGGGTCCAATGGACCGGGTGGGGGGTAAAAAAACCGAGGGGGGATGGGCCCAAGGGTTGGATGAGCCCATGGGCCGGTTCAAATCCGCCCTTGGGGTCAAATGAACCGGCTGGGGGGGTCAGAATGGCCGAGCGGGGATGGGCTCTTGAATTGGATGAACCCATGGGCCGGTTCAAATCCGCCCTTGGGGTCGAATGAACCGGCTGGGGGGTCGAATTACGGAGGGGGAATGGGCTCTTGGGTCGGATGAAACCATGGGCCGGTTCAAATCCGCCCTTGGGGTCAAATGAACCGGCGGGGGGGTCAAATAACCGAGGGGGGATGGGATCCTGGGTTGGATGAACCCATGGGCCGGTTCAAACCCGCCCCTGGGGTCCAATGGACCGGGCGGGGGGTAAAAAAAAACCGAGGGGGGGTGGTCCCAAGGGATGGATGAACCCATGGGCCGGTTCTAATCCGCCCTTGGGGTCAAATGAACCGGCTGGGGGGTAAAAGAAACCGAGGGGGGATGGGCTCTTGAATTGGATGAACCCATGGGCCGGTTCAAATCCGCCCTTGGGGTCGAATGAACCGGGTGGGGGGTCAAATAACCGAGGGGGGATGGGATCCTCCTGGGTTGGATGAACCCATGGGCCGGTTCAAATCCGCCCCTGGGGTCCAATGGACCGGCTGGGGGGTCAAATAACCGAGGGGGGATGGGATCTTGGGTTGGATGAGCCCATGGGCCGGTTCAAATCCGCCCTAGGGGTCCAATGGACCGGGTGGGGGGTAAAAAAACCGAGGGGGGATGGGCCCAAGGGTTGGATGAGCCCATGGGCCGGTTCAAATCCGCCCTTGGGGTCAAATGAACCGGCTGGGGGGGTCAGAATGGCCGAGCGGGGATGGGCTCTTGAATTGGATGAACCCATGGGCCGGTTCAAATCCGCCCTTGGGGTCGAATGAACCGGCTGGGGGGTCGAATTACGGAGGGGGAATGGGCTCTTGGGTCGGATGAAACCATGGGCCGGTTCAAATCCGCCCTTGGGGTCAAATGAACCGGCGGGGGGGTCAAATAACCGAGGGGGGATGGGATCCTGGGTTGGATGAACCCATGGGCCGGTTCAAACCCGCCCCTGGGGTCCAATGGACCGGGCGGGGGGTAAAAAAAAACCGAGGGGGGGTGGTCCCAAGGGATGGATGAACCCATGGGCCGGTTCAAATCCGCCCTTGGGGTCAAATGAACCGGCTGGGGGGTAAAAGAAACCGAGGGGGGATGGGCTCTTGAATTGGATGAACCCATGGGCCGGTTCAAATCCGCCCTTGGGGTCGAATGAACCGGGTGGGGGGTCAAATAACCGAGGGGGGATGGGATCCTCCTGGGTTGGATGAACCCATGGGCCGGTTCAAATCCGCCCCTGGGGTCCAATGGACCGGCTGGGGGGTCAAATAACCGAGGGGGGATGGGATCTTGGGTTGGATGAGCCCATGGGCCGGTTCAAATCCGCCCTAGGGGTCCAATGGACCGGGTGGGGGGTAAAAAAACCGAGGGGGGATGGGCCCAAGGGTTGGATGAGCCCATGGGCCGGTTCAAATCCGCCCTTGGGGTCAAATGAACCGGCTGGGGGGGTCAGAATGGCCGAGCGGGGATGGGCTCTTGAATTGGATGAACCCATGGGCCGGTTCAAATCCGCCCTTGGGGTCGAATGAACCGGCTGGGGGGTCGAATTACGGAGGGGGAATGGGCTCTTGGGTCGGATGAAACCATGGGCCGGTTCAAATCCGCCCTTGGGGTCAAATGAACCGGCGGGGGGGTCAAATAACCGAGGGGGGATGGGATCCTGGGTTGGATGAACCCATGGGCCGGTTCAAACCCGCCCCTGGGGTCCAATGGACCGGGCGGGGGGTAAAAAAAAACCGAGGGGGGGTGGTCCCAAGGGATGGATGAACCCATGGGCCGGTTCTAATCCGCCCTTGGGGTCAAATGAACCGGCTGGGGGGTAAAAGAAACCGAGGGGGGATGGGCTCTTGAATTGGATGAACCCATGGGCCGGTTCAAATCCGCCCTTGGGGTCGAATGAACCGGGTGGGGGGTCAAATAACCGAGGGGGGATGGGATCCTCCTGGGTTGGATGAACCCATGGGCCGGTTCAAATCCGCCCCTGGGGTCCAATGGACCGGCTGGGGGGTCAAATAACCGAGGGGGGATGGGATCTTGGGTTGGATGAGCCCATGGGCCGGTTCAAATCCGCCCTAGGGGTCCAATGGACCGGGTGGGGGGTAAAAAAACCGAGGGGGGATGGGCCCAAGGGTTGGATGAGCCCATGGGCCGGTTCAAATCCGCCCTTGGGGTCAAATGAACCGGCTGGGGGGGTCAGAATGGCCGAGCGGGGATGGGCTCTTGAATTGGATGAACCCATGGGCCGGTTCAAATCCGCCCTTGGGGTCGAATGAACCGGCTGGGGGGTCGAATTACAGAGGGGGAATGGGCTCTTGGGTCGGATGAAACCATGGGCCGGTTCAAATCCGCCCTTGGGGTCAAATGAACCGGCGGGGGGGTCAAATAACCGAGGGGGGATGGGATCCTGGGTTGGATGAACCCATGGGCCGGTTCAAACCCGCCCCTGGGGTCCAATGGACCGGGCGGGGGGTAAAAAAAAACCGAGGGGGGGTGGTCCCAAGGGATGGATGAACCCATGGGCCGGTTCTAATCCGCCCTTGGGGTCAAATGAACCGGCTGGGGGGTAAAAGAAACCGAGGGGGGATGGGCTCTTGAATTGGATGAACCCATGGGCCGGTTCAAATCCGCCCTTGGGGTCGAATGAACCGGGTGGGGGGTCAAATAACCGAGGGGGGATGGGATCCTCCTGGGTTGGATGAACCCATGGGCCGGTTCAAATCCGCCCCTGGGGTCCAATGGACCGGCTGGGGGGTCAAATAACCGAGGGGGGATGGGATCTTGGGTTGGATGAGCCCATGGGCCGGTTCAGATCCGCCCTAGGTGTCCAATGGACCGGGTGGGGGGTAAAAAAACCGAGGGGGGATGGGCCCAAGGGTTGGATGAGCCCATGGGCCGGTTCAAATCCGCCCTTGGGGTCAAATGAACCGGCTGGGGGGGTCAGAATGGCCGAGCGGGGATGGGCTCTTGAATTGGATGAACCCATGGGCCGGTTCAAATCCGCCCTTGGGGTCGAATGAACCGGCTGGGGGGTCGAATTACAGAGGGGGAATGGGCTCTTGGGTCGGATGAAACCATGGGCCGGTTCAAATCCGCCCTTGGGGTCAAATGAACCGGCGGGGGGGTCAAATAACCGAGGGGGGATGGGATCCTGGGTTGGATGAACCCATGGGCCGGTTCAAACCCGCCCCTGGGGTCCAATGGACCGGGCGGGGGGTAAAAAAAAACCGAGGGGGGGTGGTCCCAAGGGATGGATGAACCCATGGGCCGGTTCAAATCCGCCCTTGGGGTCAAATGAACCGGCTGGGGGGTAAAAGAAACCGAGGGGGGATGGGCTCTTGAATTGGATGAACCCATGGGCCGGTTCAAATCCGCCCTTGGGGTCGAATGAACCGGGTGGGGGGTCAAATAACCGAGGGGGGATGGGATCCTCCTGGGTTGGATGAACCCATGGGCCGGTTCAAATCCGCCCCTGGGGTCCAATGGACCGGCTGGGGGGTCAAATAACCGAGGGGGGATGGGATCTTGGGTTGGATGAGCCCATGGGCCGGTTCAAATCCGCCCTAGGGGTCCAATGGACCGGGTGGGGGGTAAAAAAACCGAGGGGGGATGGGCCCAAGGGTTGGATGAGCCCATGGGCCGGTTCAAATCCGCCCTTGGGGTCAAATGAACCGGCTGGGGGGGTCAGAATGGCCGAGCGGGGATGGGCTCTTGAATTGGATGAACCCATGGGCCGGTTCAAATCCGCCCTTGGGGTCGAATGAACCGGCTGGGGGGTCGAATTACGGAGGGGGAATGGGCTCTTGGGTCGGATGAAACCATGGGCCGGTTCAAATCCGCCCTTGGGGTCAAATGAACCGGCGGGGGGGTCAAATAACCGAGGGGGGATGGGATCCTGGGTTGGATGAACCCATGGGCCGGTTCAAACCCGCCCCTGGGGTCCAATGGACCGGGCGGGGGGTAAAAAAAAACCGAGGGGGGGTGGTCCCAAGGGATGGATGAACCCATGGGCCGGTTCTAATCCGCCCTTGGGGTCAAATGAACCGGCTGGGGGGTAAAAGAAACCGAGGGGGGATGGGCTCTTGAATTGGATGAACCCATGGGCCGGTTCAAATCCGCCCTTGGGGTCGAATGAACCGGGTGGGGGGTCAAATAACCGAGGGGGGATGGGATCCTCCTGGGTTGGATGAACCCATGGGCCGGTTCAAATCCGCCCCTGGGGTCCAATGGACCGGCTGGGGGGTCAAATAACCGAGGGGGGATGGGATCTTGGGTTGGATGAGCCCATGGGCCGGTTCAAATCCGCCCTAGGGGTCCAATGGACCGGGTGGGGGGTAAAAAAACCGAGGGGGGATGGGCCCAAGGGTTGGATGAGCCCATGGGCCGGTTCAAATCCGCCCTTGGGGTCAAATGAACCGGCTGGGGGGGTCAGAATGGCCGAGCGGGGATGGGCTCTTGAATTGGATGAACCCATGGGCCGGTTCAAATCCGCCCTTGGGGTCGAATGAACCGGCTGGGGGGTCGAATTACAGAGGGGGAATGGGCTCTTGGGTCGGATGAAACCATGGGCCGGTTCAAATCCGCCCTTGGGGTCAAATGAACCGGCGGGGGGGTCAAATAACCGAGGGGGGATGGGATCCTGGGTTGGATGAACCCATGGGCCGGTTCAAACCCGCCCCTGGGGTCCAATGGACCGGGCGGGGGGTAAAAAAAAACCGAGGGGGGGTGGTCCCAAGGGATGGATGAACCCATGGGCCGGTTCTAATCCGCCCTTGGGGTCAAATGAACCGGCTGGGGGGTAAAAGAAACCGAGGGGGGATGGGCTCTTGAATTGGATGAACCCATGGGCCGGTTCAAATCCGCCCTTGGGGTCGAATGAACCGGGTGGGGGGTCAAATAACCGAGGGGGGATGGGATCCTCCTGGGTTGGATGAACCCATGGGCCGGTTCAAATCCGCCCCTGGGGTCCAATGGACCGGCTGGGGGGTCAAATAACCGAGGGGGGATGGGATCTTGGGTTGGATGAGCCCATGGGCCGGTTCAGATCCGCCCTAGGTGTCCAATGGACCGGGTGGGGGGTAAAAAAACCGAGGGGGGATGGGCCCAAGGGTTGGATGAGCCCATGGGCCGGTTCAAATCCGCCCTTGGGGTCAAATGAACCGGCTGGGGGGGTCAGAATGGCCGAGCGGGGATGGGCTCTTGAATTGGATGAACCCATGGGCCGGTTCAAATCCGCCCTTGGGGTCGAATGAACCGGCTGGGGGGTCGAATTACAGAGGGGGAATGGGCTCTTGGGTCGGATGAAACCATGGGCCGGTTCAAATCCGCCCTTGGGGTCAAATGAACCGGCGGGGGGGTCAAATAACCGAGGGGGGATGGGATCCTGGGTTGGATGAACCCATGGGCCGGTTCAAACCCGCCCCTGGGGTCCAATGGACCGGGCGGGGGGTAAAAAAAAACCGAGGGGGGGTGGTCCCAAGGGATGGATGAACCCATGGGCCGGTTCTAATCCGCCCTTGGGGTCAAATGAACCGGCTGGGGGGTAAAAGAAACCGAGGGGGGATGGGCTCTTGAATTGGATGAACCCATGGGCCGGTTCAAATCCGCCCTTGGGGTCGAATGAACCGGGTGGGGGGTCAAATAACCGAGGGGGGATGGGATCCTCCTGGGTTGGATGAACCCATGGGCCGGTTCAAATCCGCCCCTGGGGTCCAATGGACCGGCTGGGGGGTCAAATAACCGAGGGGGGATGGGATCTTGGGTTGGATGAGCCCATGGGCCGGTTCAAATCCGCCCTAGGGGTCCAATGGACCGGGTGGGGGGTAAAAAAACCGAGGGGGGATGGGCCCAAGGGTTGGATGAGCCCATGGGCCGGTTCAAATCCGCCCTTGGGGTCAAATGAACCGGCTGGGGGGGTCAGAATGGCCGAGCGGGGATGGGCTCTTGAATTGGATGAACCCATGGGCCGGTTCAAATCCGCCCTTGGGGTCGAATGAACCGGCTGGGGGGTCGAATTACAGAGGGGGAATGGGCTCTTGGGTCGGATGAAACCATGGGCCGGTTCAAATCCGCCCTTGGGGTCAAATGAACCGGCGGGGGGGTCAAATAACCGAGGGGGGATGGGATCCTGGGTTGGATGAACCCATGGGCCGGTTCAAACCCGCCCCTGGGGTCCAATGGACCGGGCGGGGGGTAAAAAAAAACCGAGGGGGGGTGGTCCCAAGGGATGGATGAACCCATGGGCCGGTTCTAATCCGCCCTTGGGGTCAAATGAACCGGCTGGGGGGTAAAAGAAACCGAGGGGGGATGGGCTCTTGAATTGGATGAACCCATGGGCCGGTTCAAATCCGCCCTTGGGGTCGAATGAACCGGGTGGGGGGTCAAATAACCGAGGGGGGATGGGATCCTCCTGGGTTGGATGAACCCATGGGCCGGTTCAAATCCGCCCCTGGGGTCCAATGGACCGGCTGGGGGGTCAAATAACCGAGGGGGGATGGGATCTTGGGTTGGATGAGCCCATGGGCCGGTTCAGATCCGCCCTAGGGGTCCAATGGACCGGGTGGGGGGTAAAAAAACCGAGGGGGGATGGGCCCAAGGGTTGGATGAGCCCATGGGCCGGTTCAAATCCGCCCTTGGGGTCAAATGAACCGGCTGGGGGGGTCAGAATGGCCGAGCGGGGATGGGCTCTTGAATTGGATGAACCCATGGGCCGGTTCAAATCCGCCCTTGGGATCAAATGACCCGGCTGGGGGGTCCCAAGGGTCAATCTTGGCATCCCATGAACGCATAAACAGGTTGCCCCAAACGATGGCAACCCAACGTAATCCATGCCATAGGCCTATTAATACCCCAGCAAAGGGGTATTTTTCCTCTCCCCATCATTCGGCCATGTGTTTTCGGATTGCCCCAAACGACGGTAACCCAACATAATCCAGGTCATAGGCCTAGGAATACCCTAGGGAAGTGGTATTTTTCCTCTCCCCATCATTTGGCCATATGTTTTCGGATTGCCCCAAACGACGGTAACCCAACGTAATCCAGGCCATAGGCCTAGGAATACCCTAGGGAAGTGGTATTTTTCCTCTCCCCATCATTCGGCCATGTGTTTTCGGATTGCCCCAAACGACGGTAACCCAACGTAATCCAGGTCATAGGCCTAGGAATACCCTAGGGAAGTGGCATTTTTCCTCTCCCCATCATTCGGCCATATTTTTTCGGATTGCCCCAAACGACGGTAACCCAACGTAATCCAGGTCATAGGCCTAGGAATACCCTAGGGAAGTGGTATTTTTCCTCTCCCCATCATTCGGCCATGTGTTTTCGGATTGCCCCAAACGACGGTAACCCAACGTAATCCAGGTCATAGGCCTAGGAATACCCTAGGGAAGTGGTATTTTTCCTCTCCCCATCATTCGGCCATGTGTTTTCGGATTGCCCCAAACGACGGTAACCCAACGTAATCCAGGTCATAGGCCTAGGAATACTCTAGGGATGGGGCATTCTACCACTCCCCATCACTTGGGTTTCGGTTCTTGATTGCCCCAAACAATCGTAACCCAACGCAATGCAGGCCATTGGCATAGGAATACCCTGCCTAGGCTTTGACCTTGATGGTTCGATCGATCCGGACCCGAATGGGTTCGATACGAATGGGGCCGGTGAATCCGGATCCGGATGGGTTCGATCCAAATGGGTTCGATCGACTCGGATCCGGATCGATTCCATCCGAATCGGTTCGATCGAACCGGATCCGGATGGGTTCGATCGATCCGGATCCGGATGGGTTCGATAAGGATGGGTTCGATCGACTCGGATCCGGATGGGTTCGATACGAATGGGTTCGATCGACTCGGATCCGGATTGGTTCGATCGACTCGGATCCGGATCGATTCCATCCGAATGGGTTCGATCGAACCGGATCCGGATGGGTTCGATCGATCCGCACCCGGGTGGGTTCGATCCAAATGGGTTCGACCGACTCGGATCCGGATCGATTCCATCCGAATCGGTTCGATCGAACCGGATCCGGATGGGTTCGATCCGGATCCGGATGGGTTCGATAAGGATGGGTTCGATCCGAATGGGTTCGATCGACTCGGATCCGGATGGGTTCGATCCGAATGGGTTCGATCGACTCGGATCCGGATTGGTTCGATCGACTCGGATCCGGATCGATTCCATCCGAATGGGTTCGATCGAACCGGATCCGGATGGGTTCGATCGATCCGGATCCGGATGGGTTCGATCGACTCGGATCCGGATGGGTTCGATCGGCTCGGATCCGGATGGGTTCGATCGATCCGGATCCGGATGGGCTTGGGTCCGAAAGGGTTCATTTGATCCGGATCCGGACGGATTCGATCGATCCGGACCCGGGTGGGTTCGATCCGAATGGGTTCGATCGACTCGGATCCGGATGGGCTCGATAGGGATGGGTTCTATCCGAATGGGTTCGATCGACTCGGATCCGGATGGGTTCGATCGATCCGGATCCGGATGGGTTCAATTGATCCGGATCCGGATGGGTTTGATCCACACGGGTTCGATCGATCCGGATCCGGATCGGCTCGATAAGGATGGGTTCGATCGACTCGGATCCGAATGGGTTCGATCGATCCAGATCCGGATCCGGATGGGTTCCATCCGAATGGGTTCGATCAAACCCATCCGGGGTCCGATCCGGATGGATTCCATCACTTGGGTTCCGGGGACTTGATTGCCCCAAACGACGGTAACCCAACGTAATCCAGGTCATTGGCCTAGGAATACAGGAGGGAAGGGGTGCTCTACCTCTCCCCAACCCTTGGCACGGGCCATCGGATTGCCCCAAACGACGGTAACCCAACGTAATCCAGGTCATTGGCCTAAGAATACGGGGGGGAAGGGGTGCTCTACCTCTCCCCAACCCTTGGCACAAGCCATCCGATTGCCCCAAACGACGGTAACCCAACGTAATCCAGGTCATTGGCCTAAGAATACGGGGGGGGGGAGGGGTGCTCCACCTCTCCCCAACCCTTGGCACGGGCCATCGGATTGCCCCAAACGACGGTAACCCAACGTAATCCAGGTCATTGGCCTAAGAATACGGGGGGGGGGAGGGGTGCTCCACCTCTCCCCAACCCTTGGCATGGGCCATCCGATTGCCCCAAACGACGGTAACCCAACGTAATCCAGGTCATAGGCCTAGGAATACCCTAGGGAAGTGGCATTTTTCCTCTCCCCATCATTCGGCCATATTTTTTCGGATTGCCCCAAACGACGGTAACCCAACGTAATCCAGGTCATAGGCCTAGGAATACCCTAGGGAAGTGGTATTTTTCCTCTCCCCATCATTCGGCCATGTGTTTTCGGATTGCCCCAAACGACGGTAACCCAACGTAATCCAGGTCATAGGCCTAGGAATACCCTAGGGAAGTGGTATTTTTCCTCTCCCCATCATTCGGCCATGTGTTTTCGGATTGCCCCAAACGACGGTAACCCAACGTAATCCAGGTCATAGGCCTAGGAATACTCTAGGGATGGGGCATTCTACCACTCCCCATCACTTGGGTTTCGGTTCTTGATTGCCCCAAACAATCGTAACCCAACGCAATG
Source organism: Closterium sp. NIES-67 (assembly GCA_027943415.1). Lineage (NCBI taxonomy): Eukaryota > Viridiplantae > Streptophyta > Zygnematophyceae > Desmidiales > Closteriaceae > Closterium > Closterium sp. NIES-67. Next base: position 16,563 of record BQMB01002379.1, read on the forward strand.
CAGGCCATTGGCATAGGAATACCCTGCCTAGGCTTTGACCTTGATGGTTCGATCGATCCGGACCCGAATGGGTTCGATACGAATGGGGCCGGTGAATCCGGATCCGGATGGGTTCGATCCAAATGGGTTCGATCGACTCGGATCCGGATCGATTCCATCCGAATCGGTTCGATCGAACCGGATCCGGATGGGTTCGATCGATCCGGATCCGGATGGGTTCGATAAGGATGGGTTCGATCGACTCGGATCCGGATGGGTTCGATACGAATGGGTTCGATCGACTCGGATCCGGATTGGTTCGATCGACTCGGATCCGGATCGATTCCATCCGAATGGGTTCGATCGAACCGGATCCGGATGGGTTCGATCGATCCGCACCCGGGTGGGTTCGATCCAAATGGGTTCGACCGACTCGGATCCGGATCGATTCCATCCGAATCGGTTCGATCGAACCGGATCCGGATGGGTTCGATCCGGATCCGGATGGGTTCGATAAGGATGGGTTCGATCCGAATGGGTTCGATCGACTCGGATCCGGATGGGTTCGATCCGAATGGGTTCGATCGACTCGGATCCGGATTGGTTCGATCGACTCGGATCCGGATCGATTCCATCCGAATGGGTTCGATCGAACCGGATCCGGATGGGTTCGATCGATCCGGATCCGGATGGGTTCGATCGACTCGGATCCGGATGGGTTCGATCGGCTCGGATCCGGATGGGTTCGATCGATCCGGATCCGGATGGGCTTGGGTCCGAAAGGGTTCATTTGATCCGGATCCGGACGGATTCGATCGATCCGGACCCGGGTGGGTTCGATCCGAATGGGTTCGATCGACTCGGATCCGGATGGGCTCGATAGGGATGGGTTCTATCCGAATGGGTTCGATCGACTCGGATCCGGATGGGTTCGATCGATCCGGATCCGGATGGGTTCAATTGATCCGGATCCGGATGGGTTTGATCCACACGGTTCGATCGATCCGGATCCGGATCGGCTCGATAAGGATGGGTCGATCGATCGATGGGTCGATCCAGATCCGGATCCGGATGGGTTCCATCCGAATGGGTTCGATCAAACCCATCCGGGGTCCGATCCGGATGGATTCCATCACTTGGGTTCCGGGGACTTGATTGCCCCAAACGACGGTAACCCAACGTAATCCAGGTCATTGGCCTAGGAATACAGGAGGGAAGGGGTGCTCTACCTCTCCCCAACCCTTGGCACGGGCCATCGGATTGCCCCAAACGACGGTAACCCAACGTAATCCAGGTCATTGGCCTAAGAATACGGGGGGGAAGGGGTGCTCTACCTCTCCCCAACCCTTGGCACAAGCCATCCGATTGCCCCAAACGACGGTAACCCAACGTAATCCAGGTCATTGGCCTAAGAATACGGGGGGGGGAGGGGTGCTCCACCTCTCCCAACCCTTGGCACCATCGGAGACGGTGTCCAACCTCTCCCAACCCTTGGCAGGGCCATCGATTGCCCCAAACGACGGTAACCCAACGTAATCCAGGTCATTGGCCTAAGAATACGGGGGGGGGAGGGGTGCTCCACCTCTCCCCAACCCTTGGCATGGGCCATCCGATTGCCCCAAACGACGGTAACCCAACGTAATCCAGGTCATTGGCCTAAGAATACGGGGGGGGGGAGGGGTGCTCCACCTCTCCCCAACCCTTGGCATGGGCCATCCGATTGCCCCAAACGATGGTAACCCAACGTAATCGGGGTCATTGGCCTAAGAATATAGGAGGGGAGGGGTGCTCCACCTCTCCCCAACCCTTGGCTCGGGGCATCCGGTTGCCCCAAACGACGGTAAGCCAACGTAATCCAGGTCATTGGCCTAAGAATACGGGGGGGGGAGGGGTGCTCCACCTCTCCCCAACCCTTGGCATGGGCCATCCGATTGCCCCAAACGATGGTAACCCAACGTAATCGGGGTCATTGGCCTAAGAATACAGGAGGGGAGGGGTGCTCCACCTCTCCCCAACCCTTGGCTCGGGGCATCCGGTTGCCCCAAACGACGGTAAGCCAACGTAATCCAGGTCATTGGCCTAAGAATGCCGGAGGGGAGGGGCTCCTTACCTCTCCCCAACCCCTGGCATGGTGGAACCGATTGCCCCAAACGACGGTAAGCCAACGTAATCGAGGTGGTTTTCCTAAGAATACTGCAGGGGAGGGGTGCTCTACCTCTCCCCGACCCCTGGCATGGGTCATACGGTTGCCTCAAATGACGGTAACCCAACGTAATCCGGGTCATTGGCCTAAGAACACCGGAGGGGAGGGGTGCTCTATCTTTCCCCAACCCTTGGCATGTGGGCATAGATTGCCCCAAACGACGGTAAGCCAACGTAATCCGGGTCACTGGCCTAAGAACAACGGAGGGGAGGAGTGCTCTACCTCTCCCCAACCCTTGCCACGGGGAAATCGATTGCCCCAAACGACGGTAAGCCAACGTAATCCAGGTCATTGGCCTAAGAATACTGGGCGGGAGGGGTGCTCCACCTCTCCCCAACCCCTGGCATCTGGGAATCGATTGCTCCAAACGACGGTAAGCCAGCGTAATCCGGGTGGTTGGCCTAAGAAAATCCGGGGGAAGGGGTGCTCCACCTCTCCCCGAACCTTTGCAAGGGTCACTCGGTTGCGCCAAACGACGGTAAGCCAACGTAATCCAGGTGGTTAGCCTAAGAAGGTTTGGGGGAAGTGGCTTTTCACCTCTTCTCACTAATCTTTGGGTAGGACGGTTGCTTGAAAAGTCGGTAAGCCAAGGTAATCCGAGGCCTTTCCGTAGTAATAATTCGGGGAGAGGAGAACTGGCCCTCAAACCACAAGCAAGGCGGATTACCTAGGTATGAAGTCGAGCTTGTCATGAGGTCCTATGAGGCACCGGCCCGGGCCACGGAGGGCGGCACTCTGTGATCCGGGGGGGAGCGTCCCGTGAGACGTGCGCATGGACTCTCTTCGGAGGGTTGGTGCGCACAGGCCCCAGCGGAGGGGGCGGGGAGCTCTCCAGGTGCGGAGGATCACCTGGTAAAATGAAGGGAGATGGCACGGTGGGGGGAGATGCCCTGGCCAAAACGAAAAAGGTGGCGAGAAAGGCAGGGCCGGCTCTGGCTAAGATTCAATGCAGAGCACCGATCATTCGAGGAGTCGAAAGGGCAACGGGAAACCGTTGCAGGTTGGCCAGTTCAGCTACCCCGCGCCCTCCTTGGAGGGCGATGGGTAGATGGCGTGCCTCCTGGGCTGGAGGCGAACCAGGTCGACGAAGGAACAGCGAGGCCTCGTTTCTAACGGGGCTGAGCGTGGACCTCGGCCTGGAGGGAGGGATGGAGCACACCCGGCTGGTGCGGGTGTCGTTGTCATCCCGCTGCGGGCAGGCCGCCGCGGCACGTGGAACGATTGGGGGGATGGCTTGCACACTTGGGGCCAACCCA
>BQMB01002380.1:0-33655 GCA_027943415.1 Closterium sp. NIES-67
CAGCGGATCGTAGCAGCAAGGCTACTCTGCCGCGTACAATACCCCGTTCGGTTTAAGTCGTCTGCAAATGATTAGTTTCCCTGAAACGGTTGCCGCTCTTGTTCCACGAGCGTCTCGGCATATGCTCTTGGGGGCGCACGAAGCGTCCCCTATTCTTAGCCAGGGTGAGCCCAGAGAATGTAATGACGCTTTCAGCTTGGATTCTGACTTAGAGGCGTTCAGTCATAATCCGGCGCATGGTAGGTTCACGCCGCAGGCCGACCGGCCTGACGCAATTGCCAATTATGCGAATCAACGGTTCCTCTCGTACTAAGTTGAATTGCTGCCGCGGAACCGGTGCATCAGTAGGGTAAAACTAACCTGTCTCACGACGGTCTAAACCCAGCTCACGTTCCCTATTGGTGGGTGAACAATCCAACACTTGGTGAATTCCGCTTCACAATGATAGGAAGAGCCGACATCGAAGGATAAAAAAGCAACGTCGCTATTAACGCTTGGCTTCCACAAGCCAGTTATCCCTGTGGTAACTTTTCTGACACCTCTACCTTCAAGCTCCGAAGAGCTAAAGGATCGATAGGCCCCGCTTTCACGGCTTGTATTTGTACTGAAAGTCAAAGTCGAGCGAGCTTTTGCCCCTTTGCTCCACACGAGATTTCTGTTCTCGTTGAGCTCGCCTTAGGACACCCGTGTTATCGTTTAACGGATGTGCCGCCCCGGCTGGTTGCCTTGCACCGATTCAACCACCTTCGCATAAAGCTGGGTAGGTAAGATTCGGGCCCCAGTGGCCGTTTGGCTCAGTTCGGTATGCCCCTCTTACGTATCGGGCTCAGATATGGTACTCGACATCGCTTGGTTTACTCCGTTCCACCAGTGTCCCAGTATCCGCCAGCTTGGCCCAGGGTACTCGCCTTGGGCTCCATCTTGTCTTTTAGGGGCATGACCAAGGGCAACATCAACCCTTTTTCCATACTCTTAGCGCCTTCCCCTTTTTTGGTGTGGTGCTCATTTGTTAGATTATGGGTACGGGACTTTAACATGCCACACAGTGGCTTCCAGTTTGAGCAAGCGTTGCCTTTCACGTATCCGAGTGGCTAAGGAGACGGGCTTCCTCAACCTCCACGACGAGATGTGAGTGGGCTGTGTTTCTCTACCAAGCGCTACAGACCGAGGCCTCACGCTCAAACCAGAGAAACAACCAGCACAGAACCCGGCGTTGCCACCGAGCCATCCCATTGCAGCCACAACAAGATACGAGTTGGGTTACATCTACCGAGTGCGACAGACTGAAGTCTGACACTCAAACCAGAGGCACTACCAACCCAGACTCGACATTGCGGTCGAGCCTTCTCGTCGTGAGTGGAAAGACACGATGCTAGAGACATCCACCATAACTGAAACAGTCCGGCGATTTCTCCCATGCACTACGAAAGCATTAACTCCCACGTGGCATCACCATGCTTCCGATTGTCATTCCATGTTAAGAAAACTCTAGGACACACCGTCCTTGACCTACTAACATGTTCAGGGACCCGTGCATCATCCTGCGTCCAATCAAGATCGTCCACAGTCAACATGGGTCTCATTCCAGGTTTTTGGCCTCAAGTGAGCTTCGAGCTTTCCCCCTGAAAAAGAGTCGACCGTCTCAACCACTGCATATGAGTTTTGCCACTTGCACCGACATCAACTTCTTTATGGCAGTGGTCGAGCACCCATTCGGTTCAGACCCCTTGCGGGGAGTTCTCCGACTGGGTCCTCCTCTTTTTCCCTGGTTCCAATGGGCCTGAATTCTACCCTCCCCAACCCAGGGGTCAATGACGCCGCCTCGCAACGAGGGAGGGCCACCTAGCCACAGGCGGATTGGGATAGGAGACCGACCGCATATAACCAGTGTCAAGAAATTTGTAGGGACCGAGCAGACCCAAAGAATAACCGTCCTCCTTGGGTAATCTGCCTTGCATGTGGTTCGAGGGCCACTTCCTCCTCTCCCCATTTTACCAGGTGATCCTCCGCACCTGGAGAGCTTCCCGGCCCCCCCGCTGGGGTCTGTGCGCACCAACCCTCCGAAGAGAGTCCATGCGCATGTCTCACGGGACGCTCCCCCGGATCACAGAGTGCCGCCCTCCGTGGCCCGGGCCGGTGCCTCATAGGACCTCATGACAAGCTCGAATTCATACCTAGGCAATCCGCCTTGCTTGTGGTTTGAGGGCCAGTTCTCCTCTCCCTGAATTATTACTATGGAAAGGCCTCGGATTACCTTGGCTTACCGACATTTCAAGCAACCGTCCTCCTCATAGATTAGTGAGAAGAGGTGAAAAGCCACTTCCCCCTAACCTTCTTACGCCAAGCACCTGGATTACGTTGGCTTACCGTCGCTTGAGGCAACCGGATAGCCCATGCCAAGGGTAGGGGAGAGGTGGAGCACCCCTTACCCCGGGTATTCTTAGGCCAACCACCCAGATTACGTTGGGTTACCATTGTTTGGGGCAACCTATTCCCACATGCCAAGGGTTGGGGAGAGGTGGAGCACCCCTCCCCTCCAGTATTCCTAGGCCAATGACTTGGATTACGTTGGGTTACCGTCATTTGGGGCAATCGGATGGCCCATGCCAAGGGTTGGGGAGAGGTGGAGCACCCCTCCCCTCCGGTATTCCTAGACCAATGACCTGGATAACATTGGTTTACCATCATTTGGGGCAATCCAATGACCCATGCCAAGGGTTGGGGAGAGGTAGAGCTCCCCTCCCCTGAGTATTCTTTAGGCAAACCACCTGGATTACGTTGGGTTACCGTTGTTTGGGGCAATCTATTCCCACATGCCAAGGGTTGGGGGGAGGTGGAGCACCCCTCCCCTCCGGTATTCCTAGGCCAATGACCTGGATTACGTTGGGTTACCGTTGTTTGGGGCAATCCAATGGCCCATGCCAAGGGTTGGGGAGAGGTAGAGCACCCCTCCCTCCTGTAATCCTAGGCCAATGACATGGATTACGTTGGGCTACCGTCATTTGGGGCAATCGGATGGCCCCATTATCCTGATCGATCGAACCCATGTGGATCAAACCCATCCGGATCCGGATCAATTGAACCCATTCGGATGGAACCCATCCGGATCCGGATCGATCGATCCCATCCGGATCCGAGTCGATCGACCCCATTCGGATAGAACCCATCCTTATGGAACCCATTCAGATCCGAGTCGATCGAACCCATCCGGATGTGGTTCGATTGAACCCATTTGGATGGAATCAATCCAGATCCGAGTCAATCGAACCAATCCGGATACGAGTCCATCGAACCCATCCGGATGCAGATCGATCGAACCCATTTGGATCGAACCCATCTGGATCCGGATTGATCGAACCCATCCGAATCGAGCCCATTCGGATTCGGATCAATCGAACCCATCCGGATACGGATTCATTGGACCCATTCATATCGAACCCATCCCGGATCGATCGAACCCATTTGGATCCGGATCGATCGACCATCAAGGTCAAAGCCTAGGTAGGGTAATCCTATGCCACTGGCCTGCATAGCGTTGGGTTACGATTGTTTGGGGCAATCAAGAACCGAAACCCAATTGATGGGGAACGGTAGAATGCCCCACCCATAGAGCATTCCTAGGCCTATGACCTGGATTACGTTGGGTTACCGTCGTTTGGGGCAATCCAATGGCCCATGCCAAGGGTTGGGGAGAGGTGGAGCAACTCTCCCCTCCTCTAGTCCTAGGCCAATGACATGGAATACGTTGGGTTACCGTCATTTGGGGCAATCGGATGGCCCATGCCAAGGTTTGGGAAGAGGTGGAGCACCCCTCCCCTCCGGTATTCCTAGACCAATGACCTGGATTACATTGGTTTACCATCATTTGGGGCAATCCAATGACCCATGCCAAGGGTTGGGGAGAGGTAGAGCACCCCTCCCCTGAGTATTCTAAGGCAAACCACCTGGATTACGTTGGGTTACCGTTGTTTGGGGCAATCCAATGGCCCATGCCAAGGTTGGGGAGAGGTAGAGCACCCCTCCCCTCTTGTAATCCTAGGCCAATGACATGGATTACGTTGGTTGCCGTCATTTGGGGCAATCGGATGGCCCATTATCCGGATCGATCGAACCCATGTGGATCAAACCCATCCGGATCCGGATCAATTGAACCCATTCGGATGGAACCCATCCGGATCCGGATCGATTGATCCCATCCGGATCCGAGTCGATCGACCCCATTCGGATAGAACCCATCCTTATGGAACCCATTCGGATCCGAGTCGATCGAACCCATCCGGATCTGGTTCGATTGAACCCATTTGGATGGAATCAATCCAGATCCGAGTCGATCTAACCAATCCGGATACGAGTCCATCGAACCCATCCGGGTGCAGATCGATCGAACCCATTTGGATCGAACCCATCTGGATCCGGATTGATCGAACCCATCCGAATCGAGCCCATTCGGATCCGGATCAATCGAACCCATCCGGATACGGATTCATTGGACCCATTCAAATCGAAACCCATCCCGGATCGATCGAAACCCATTTGGATCCGGATTGATCGACCATCAAGGTCATAGCCTAGGTAGGGTAATCCTATGCCACTGGCCTGCATAGCGTTGGGTTACGATTGTTTGGGGCAATCAAGAACCGAAACCCAATTGATGGGGAACGGTAGAATGCCCCACCCATAGAGCATTCCTAGGCCTATGACCTGGATTACGTTGGGTTACCGTCGTTTGGGGCAATCCAATGGCCCATGCCAAGGGTTGGGGAGAGGTGGAGCAACTCTCCCATCTGGTATTCCTAGGCCAATGACCTGGATTACGTTGGGTTACCGTCGTTTGGGGCAATCAAGTCCCCGAAACCTAAGTGGTGGAATCTATCCGGATTGGACCCCGGATGGGTTGGATCGAACCCATTCGGATGGAACACATCTGGATCTGGATCGATCGAACCCATTCGGATCTGGATTGATCGAACCAATCCGGATCCGGATCGATCGAACCCATGTGGATCAAACCCATCCCGATCCGGAACAATTGAACTCATTCGGATGGAACCCATCCGGATCCGGATCAATCGAACCCATCCGGATCTGAGTCGATCGAACCCATTTCGGATAGAACCCATCCTTATCGAAACCCATTCGGATCCAGGTCGATCGAACCCGTCCGGATCCGGATCAAATGAATCCTTTCGGGTCCAAACCCATCCGGATCCGGATCGATCGAATCCATCCGGATCTGAGTCCACCAAACCCATTCGGATCGAACCCATCCGGGTCTGGATCGATGGAACACATTTGGATCCGGATCAGTTGAACCCATTCGGGTCCGGATCGATCGAACCCATCCAGATCCGAGTCGATCGAACCCATTGGGATCAAACCCATCCTTATCAAACGCATCCGGATCCATATCAATCGAACCCACCCGGATCCTTGTCAATCAACCCCATTCGGATCGAACCCATCTTGATCCGAGTCAATCGAACCCATTCGGATCGAACCCATCCGGGTCCGGATCGATCCCATCCGGGTCCGGATCGATCGAACCCATTCAGATTCGGATCAATTGAACCCTTTAAGATCCAAACCCATCCGGATCCGGATCGATCGAACCCATCCGGATCCGAGTCGATCCGAAACTAACCCATCCTTATCGAACCCATCTGGATCTGAGTCGATCGAACCCATTTGGATCCGGATAAGTTGAACCCATTCAGGTCGAACCCATCTGGGTCCGGATCGATCGAACCCATCCGGATCCGAGTCGATCGAACCCATTCAGATCGAACGCATCCTTATCAAACCCATCCGGATCCGGATCGATCGAACCCATTTGGATCAAACCCATCCGGATCCGGTTCGATCGAATCCATTCGGATGGAATCGATCCGGATCCGAGTCGATTGAACCAATCCGGATCCGAGTCGATCGAACCCATTCGGGTGCGGATCGATCGAACCCATTTGGAATCGGATCGATTGAACCCATCTAGATCCAGATTGATCGAACCCGTCCGGATCTGGATCGATCGACCGGGCCCCATTCGGACCCAAATCGATAGATCAGACCCATCTGAATCCAGCCCCATCCGGATCTGATTTCGATCGACCGGGCCCCATCCGGACCCCCATCGATCGACCGGACCCCATCCGGACCCCGATCAATCGACCGGACCCATCCGGATCGATCGATGGAGCCCATCCGAATCCGACCCCATCCGGATCCGAATCGATCGACCGGACCCCATCCGGACCCAAATCGATCGACCGGACCCATCCGAATCCAGCCCCATTCGGATCCGAATCGATGGACCGTGCCCCATCCGGACCCCAATCTATCGACCGGACCCATCCGGATCGGATCGATTGAACCCATCCGAATCCGACCGCATCCGGATCTGAATCGATCGATCGGACCCCATCCGGACCCGGGCCGATCGTCCGGACCCATCCAAATCCAGCCCCATCCGGATTCGGATCGATCGACCGGGCCCCATTCGGACCCGAATCGTTCGACCGGACCCATCCGAATCCAGCCCCATCCGGATCCGAATCGATCGACCGGGCCCCATCCGGACCCGAATCGATCGATCGGACCCATCCGGATCGGATCGATCAAACCCATCCGAATCCAGCCCCATCCGGATCCGAATTGATCGACCAGACCCCATCCGGTCCCGGGCCGATCGTCCGGACCCATCCGAATCCAGCCCCATCCGGATCCGGATGGATCGACCGGGCCCCATTCGGACCCGAATCAACCGGCTGGACCCCATCCCATCCAGCCCCATCCGGATCCGAATTGATCGACCAGGCCCCATCCGGACCCCAATCAATCGACTAGACACATCTTGATCGATCGATCGAACCCATCCGGACCCGGGCCAATCTTTCCGAGCCCATCCAAATCCAGCCGCATCCAAATCCACCCTAGAGCCCACAAGCCCTTCCGGTGTAGTCACTTTCCAACCGGGCAAAAAGGGCTCTAGGGCGGGTGTGAGCCCTTTCGAGGCACAACACCACCCTAGAGCCCACAAGCCCTTCCGGTGTAGTCGATTTCCAACCGGGCAAAAAGGGCTCTATGGCGGGTGTGAGCCCTTTCGAGGCATGGCACCACCCTAGAGCCCACAAGCCCTTCCGGTGTAGTCAATTTCCAACCGGACAAAAAGGGCTCTAGGGCGCGTGTGAGCCCTTTCAAGGCACCACACCACCCTAGAGCGCACAAGCCCTTCCGCTGTTGTCACTTTCCAACCGGGCAAAAAGGGCTCTAGGGCGGGTGTGAGCCCTTTCAAGGCACCACACCACCCTAGAGGCCACAAGCCCTTCCGGTGTGGTCAATTTCCAACCGGGAAAAATGGGCTCTAGGGAGGGTGTGAGCCCTTTCGAGGCACCACACCACTCTAGAGCCCACAAGCCCTTCCGGTGTAGTCGATTTCCAACCGGGCAAAAAGGGCTCTAGGGCGGGTGTGAGCCCTTTCGAGGCACCACACCACCCTAGAGCCCACAAGCCCTTTTTGGTGTAGTCAATTTCCAACCGGGCAAAAAGGGCTCTAGGGCGGGTGTGAGCCCTTTCGAGGCACCACACCACCCTAGAGCCAACGAGCATCCGGATATGACCGGATGGATCGGATGCCTTTTCTTCCCCCAGGGCACCGCACGACCTAGTACAAGGCAAGGCGAGCACCCAAGGGGCAAGCTTATCGGGTTCGCCCGATCGAACCCATCCGGAGACCCATCCTGATGGATCGACCGAACTCATCCCAACCCATCGACTGAACCCATCCGGATCCAACCGTCGAGCCCGTCCAGTTTGATCGATCGAATCCATCGGGATCAAACCATCGAGCCCATCAAGTTCCAGCGATCCAACCCATCCGGATCGATCGAACGAGCTTATCCGGATCGGTCAACCGAGCCCATCCGGATCCATCAATGGAACCCATCCGGATTCCATCGATCGAACCCATCCGGATCGATGGACCGAGCCCATCCGGGTCCATCGACCGAACCCATCCGGGTCGATCGACCGAGCCCATCCGGATCCATCGATCATGCGGATCGATCGGACAAACCCACAAGCCCTTCCGGTGGGTCCGGATCGATCGAACCCTTCCGAATCCAGCTCCATTGGGATCCGAATCGATCGAACGGACCCAATCCGGACCCGGGCCGATCGTTCGGACCCATCCGAATCCAGCCCCATCCGGATCCGGATCGATCGACCGGGCCCAATTCGGACCCAAATCGATCGACCAGACCCGTCCGAATCCAGCCCCATCCGGATCCGATTTCGATCCACCGGGCCCCATCCGGACCCCCATCGATCGACCGGACCCATCCGGATCGATCGATCCAACCCATCCGAATTTGACCCCATCCGTCTCCGAATCAATCGAGCGGACCCTATCCGGACCCGGGCCGATCGTCCGGACCCATCCGAATCCAGCCCCATCCGGTTCCGGATCGATCGACCGGGCACCATTCGGACCCAAATCGATCGACCGGACCCATCCGAATCCAGCCCCATCGGGATCCGATTTCGTTCGACTGGGCCCCATCCGGACCCCCATCGATCGACCGGACCCCATCCGGACCCCAATCGATTGACCGGACCCATCCGGCCCCGGGTCGATCGACCGGACCCATCCGGATCGATCGATCGAACCCATCCGAATCCAGCCCCATCTGGATCCGAATCGATCGACCGGGCCCTATCCGGACCCGGGAGACCCTCTAACTCCCAACCCTAGAAGCCAAAACCCCCCAAACTTTTTTAAAAGCCTCCCCCCTTATCCTTGATTCCTTAATTCCTTATTCCGTCAGTCATCATCCGTATGCACGATAGGGGGTCCCAAAAGAGAGGCGCCCCTTCTATATCGATCCTATCCTCGCGGGCGGCCGAGCAAAGGGGGTTTAGGGTTTTTTTTTGGGCTTTAAGAAGATCCCAGGAGGAAACTAGGCCCCCTTTCCCATGCCGATCCACCTGCGAGCCCCTGGGGGGAACCCCCTAGCGCCCGAGACTTCACCCGTGTTGCGGACGGTAGGCGGTCTGGGCTGGCAGTACCCAGCATGTGCAGTGCTCCGCAAAAACCCCGCACCGATCACCGTTGAAGCGCGTGCCCCATTTTGGGGACAGCCGTCCCAAACGGGCATTGGCATCAGAGGGAGAGGTAACACGTAACCCCCACAGTCGGCACTGATGCCGAGGCATGTACCATTGGAGGTAACGCGCCGCCAGGACGAATCCCGGTGTCGGTCCTCCATAGGCAGTCCGCCTCGACCTCCGTAGCGTCAAGGGGGGTGGAATGGAAACTCTGCCCTTCTTATACGGCAGCCCGCCCCATCGGAGGAGGGAGGGGTCCGGGGACCCAACCCTCCCGATGGGCCAACCGACCAACCCAACCAGCCGGCGCCCTCGCCCTCGGGCGCCCTTGCCCTTCTCGAATGCCAACTGCCCGCCGCCCTTCCTCACGGGCGTGCGGGGGCCCCCCCCCTCCCTAAGCCCCAGGCGTTTAGGGTGGGAGGAAGGGGGGTCAAGAACAAGGGCTGAATCTCAGCGGATCGTAGCAGCAAGGCTACTCTGCCGCGTACAATACCCCGTTTGGTTTAAGTCGTCTGCAAATGATTAGTTTCCCTGAAATGGTTGCCGCTCTTGTTCCACGAGCGTCTCGGCATATGCTCTTGGGGGCGCACGAAGCGTCCCCTATTCTTAGCTAGGGTGAGCCCAGAGAATGTAATAACGCTTTCAGCTTGGATTCTGACTTAGAGGCGTTCAGTCATAATCCGGCGCATGGTAGGTTCGCGCCGCAGGCCGACCGGCCTGACGCAATTGCCAATTATGCGAATCAACGGTTCCTCTTGTACTAAGTTGAATTGCTGTCGCGGAACCGGTGCATCAGTAGGGTAAAAATAACCTGTCTTACGACGGTCTAAACCCAGCTCACGTTCCCTATTGGTGGGTGATCAATCCAACACTTGGTGAATTCTGCTTCACAATGATAGGAAGAGCCGACATCGAAGGATCAAAAAGCAACGTCGCTATTAACGCTTGGCTTCCGCAAGCCAGTTATCCCTGTGGTAACTTTTCTGACACCTCTACCTTCAAGCTCCGAAGAGCTAAAGGATCGATAGGCCCCGCTTTCACGGCTTGTATTTGTACTGAAAGTCAAAGTCGAGCGAGCTTTTGCCCCTTTGCTCCACACGAGATTTCTGTTCTCGTTGAGCTCGCCTTAGGACACCCGTGTTATCGTTTAACGGATGTGCCGCCCCGGCAGGTTGCCTTGCACCGATTCAACCACCTCCGCATAAAGCTGGGTAGGTAAGATTCGGGCCCCAGTGGCCGTTTGGCTCAGTTCGGTATGCCCCTCTTACGTATCGGGCTCAGATATGGTACTCGACATCGCTTGGTTTAATCCGTTCCACCAGTGTCCCAGTATCCACCAGCTTGGCCCAGGGTACTCGCCTTGGGCTCCATCTTGTCTTTTAGGGGCATGACCAAGGGCAACATCAACCCTTTTTCCATACTCTTAGCGCCTTCCCCTTTTTTGGTGTGGTGCTCATTTGTTAGATTATAGGTACGGGACTTTAACATGCCACACACTGGCTTCCAGTTTGAGCAAGCGTTGCCTTTCACGTATCCGAGTGGCTAAGGAGACGGGCTTCCTCAACCTCCACGACGAGATGTGAGTGGGCTGTGTTTCTCTACCAAGCGCTACAGACCGAGGCCTCACGCTCAAACCAGAGAAACAACCAGCACAGAACCCGGCGTTGCCACCGAGCCATCCCATTGCAGCCACAACAAGATACGAGTTGGGTTACATCTACCGAGTGCGACAGACTGAAGTCTGACACTCAAACCAGAGGCACTACCAACCCAGACCCGACATTGCGGTCGAGCCTTCTCGTCGTGAGTGGAAAGACACGATGCTAGAGACATCCACCGTAACTGAAACAGTCCGGCGATTTCTCCCATGCACTACGAAAGCATTAACTCCCACGTGGCATCACCATGCTTCCGATTGTCATTCCATGTTAAGAAAACTCTAGGACACACCGTCCTTGACCTACTAACATGTTCAGGGACCCGTGCATCATCCTGCGTCCAATCAAGATCGTCCACAGTCAACATGGGTCTCATTCCAGGTTTTTGGCCTCAAGTGAGCTTCGAGCTTTCCCCCTGAAAAAGAGTCGACCGTCTCAACCACTGCATATGAGTTTTGCCACTTGCACCGACATCAACTTCTTTATGGCAGTGGTCGAGCACCCATTCGGTTCAGACCCCTTGCGGGGAGTTCTCCGACTGGGTCCTCCTCTTTTTCCCTGGTTCCAATGGGCCTGAATCCTACCCTCCCCAACCCAGGGGTCAATGACGCCGCCTCGCAACGAGGGAGGGCCACCTAGCCACAGGCGGATTGGGATAGGAGACCGACCGCATATAACCAGTGTCAAGAAATTTGTAGGGACCGAGCGGACCCAAAGAATAACCGTCCTCCTTGGGTAATCTGCCTTGCATGTGGTTCGAGGGCCAGTTCCTCCTCTCCCCATTTTACCAGGCGATCCTCCACACCTGGAGAGCTTCCCGGCCACCCCGCTGGGGTCTGTGCGCACCAACCCTCCGAAGAGAGTCCATGCGCACGTCTCACGGGACGCTCCCCCGGATCACAGAGTGCCGCCCTCCGTGGCCCGGGCCGGTGCCTCATAGGACCTCATGACAAGCTTGAATTCATACCTAGGTAATCCGCCTTGCTTGTGGTTTGAGGGCCAGTTCTCCTCTCCCTGAATTATTACTAGGGAAAGGCCTCGGATTACCTTGGCTTACCGACTTTTCAAGCAACCGTCCTCCTCACAGATTAGTGAGAAGAGGTGAAAAGCCACTTCCCCCTAACCTTCTTACGCCAAGCACCTGGATTACGTTGGCTTACCGTCGCTTGAGGCAACCGGATAGCCCATGCCAAGGGTAGGGGAGAGGTGGAGCACCCCTTACCCCGGGTATTCTTAGGCCAACCACCTGGATTACGTTGGGTTACCGTCATTTGGGGCAATCGGATGGCCCATGCCAAGGGTTGGGGAGAGGTGGAGCACCCCTCCCCTCCGGTATTCCTAGACCAATGACCTGGATTACATTGGATCACCATCATTTGGGGCAATCCAATGACCCATGCCAAGGGTTGGGGAGAGGTAGAGCACCTCTCCCCTTAGTATTCTTAGGCAAACCACCTGGATTACGTTGGGTTACCATTGTCTGGGGCAATCTATTCCCACATGCCAAGGGTTGGGGAGAGGTGGAGCACCCCTCCCCTCCGGTATTCCTAGGCCAATGACCTGGATTACGTTGGGTTACCGTTGTTTGGGGCAATACAATGGCCCATGCCAAGGGTTGGGAAGAGGTAGAGCACCCCTCCCCTCCTGTAATCCTAGGCAAATGACATGGATTACGTTGGGTTACCGTCATTTGGGGCAATCGGATGGCCCATGCCAAGGGTTGGGAAGAGGTGGAGCACCCCTCCCCTCCGGTATTCCTAGACCAATGACCTAGATTACATTGGTTTACCATCATTTGGGGCAATCCAATGACCCATGCCAAGGGTTGGGGAGAGGTAGAGCACCCCTCCCCTGAGTATTCTTTGTCAAACCACCTGGATTACGTTGGGTTACCCATTCAGATTCGGATCAATTGAACCCTTTAAGATCCAAACCCATCCAGATCCGGATCGATTGAACCCATCCGGATCCGAGTCGATCGAACCTATTCGAAACGAACCCATCCTTATCGAACCCATCTGGATCTGAGTCGATCGAACCCATTTGGATCCGGAAAAGTTGAACCCATTCAGGTCGAACCCATCTGGGTCCGGATCGATCGAACCCATTCAGATCGAACGCATCCTTATCAAACCTATCCGGATCCGGATCGATCGAACCCATTTGGATCAAACCCATCCGGATCCGGTTCGATCGAATCCATTCAGATGGAATCGATCCGGATCCGAGTCGATTGAACCAATCCGGATCCGAGTCGATCGAACCCATTCGGGTGCGGATCGATCGAACCCATTTGGAATCGGATCGATTGAACCCATCTAGATCCAGATTGATCGAACCCCATCCGGACCCGGGCCGATCGTCCGGACCCATCCAAATCCAGCCCCATCCGGATCCGGATCGATCGACCGGGCCCCATTCGGACCCGAATCGATCGACCGGACCCATCCGAATCCAGCCCCATCCGGATCCGAATCGATCGACCGGGCCCCATCCGGACCCGAATCGATCGACCGAACCCATCCGGATCGGATCGATCGAACCCATCCGAATCCAGCCCCATCCGGATCCGAATCGATCGACCAGACCCCATCCGGTCCCGGGCCGATCGTCCGGACCCATCCGAATCCAGCCCCATCCGGATCCGGATAGATCGACCGGGCCCCATTCGGACCCAAATCGACCGGCTGGACCCATCCCATCCAGCCCCATCCGGATCCGAATTGATCGACCGGGCCCCATCCGGACCCCAACCAATCGACTAGACACATCTTGATCGATCGATCGAACCCATCCGAATCCGACCCCATCCAGATCCGAATCGATCGATCGGACCCCATCCGGACCCGGGCCAATCTTCTGAGCCCATCCAAATCCAGCCCCATCCAAATCCACCCTAGAGCCCACAAGCCCTTCCGGTGTAGTCACTTTCCAACCGGGCAAAAAGGGCTCTAGGGCGGGTGTGAGCCCTTTCGAGGCACTACAACACCCTAGAGCCCACAAGCCCTTCCGGTGTGGTCAATTTCCAACCGGGCAAAATGGGCTATAGGGGGGGTGTGAGCCCTTTCGAGGCACAACACCACCCTAGCGCCCACAAGCCCCCCCGGGTATTCTTAGGCCAACCACCTGGATTACGTTGGGTTACCGTTGTTTGGGGCAATCTATTCCCACATGCCAAGGGTTGGGGAGGGGTGGAGCACCCCTCCCCTCCGGTATTCCTAGGCCAATGACTTGGATTACGTTGGGTTACCGTTGTTTGGGGCAATCCAATGGCCCATGCCAAGGGTTGGGGAGAGGTAGAGCACCCCTCCCCTCCTCTAATCCTAGGCCAATGACATGGATTACGTTGGGTTACCGTCATTTGGGGCAATCGGATGGCCCATGCCAAGGGTTGGGAAGAGGTGGAGCACCCCTCCCCTCCGGTATTCCTAGGCCTATGACCTGGATTACATTGGTTTACCATCATTTGGGGCAATCCAATGACCCATGCCAAGGGTTGGGGAGAGGTAGAGCACCCCTCCCCTGAGTATTCTTAGTCAAACCACCTGGATTACGTTGGGTTACCCTTGTTTGGGGCAATCTATTCCCACATTCCAAGGGTTGGGGAGAGGTGGAGCACCCCTCCCCTCCGGTATTCTTAGGCCAATGACCTGGATTACGTTGGGTTACCATTGTTTGGGGCAATCCAATGGCCCATGCCAAGGGTTGGGGAGAGGTAGAGCACCCCTCCCCTCTTGTAATCCTAGGCCAATGACATGGATTACGTTGGGTTGCCGTCATTTGGGGCATCAAGGTCATAGCCTAGGTAGGGTAATCCTATGCCACTGGCCTGCATAGCGTTGGGTTACGATTGTTTGGGGCAATCAAGAACCGAAACCCAATTGATGGGGAACGGTAGAATGCCCCACCCATAGAGCATTCCTAGGCCTATGACCTGGATTACGTTGGGTTACCGTCGTTTGGGGCAATCCAATGGCCCATGCCAAGGGTTGGGGAGAGGTAAAGCACCCCTCTCCTGCGGTATTCCTAGGTCAATGACCTGGATTACGTTGGGTTACCGTCGTTTGGGGCAATCAAGTCCCCGAAACCTAAGTGGTGGAATCTATCCGGATCGGACCCCGGATGGGTTGGATCGAACCCATTCGGATGGAACACATCTGGATCTGGATCGATCGAACCCATTCGGATCTGGATTGATCGAAACAATCCGGATCCGGATCGATCGAACCCATGTGGATCAAACCCATCCCGATCCGGATCAATTGAACCCATTCGGATGGAACCCATCCGGTTCGGGATCAATCGAACCCATCCGGATCCGAGTCAATCGAACCCATTCGGATCAAACCCATCCGGGTCCGGATCGATCGAACCCATTCAGATTCGGATCAATTGAACCCTTTAGGATCCAAACCCATCCGGATCCGGATCGATCGAACCCATCCGGAACGAACCCATCCTTATCGAACCCATCTGGATCTGAGTCGATCGAACCCACTTGGATCGAACCCATCCGGGTCCGGATCGATTGAACCCATTTGGATCCGGATAAGTTGAACCCATTCAGGTCGAACCCATCTGGGTCCGGATCGATCGAACCCATCCGGATCCGAGTCGATCGAACCCATTCGGATCGAACGCATCCTTATCAAACCCATCCGGATCCGGATCGATCGAACCCATTTGGATCAAACCCATCCGGATGCGGGTCGATCGAATCCATTCGGATGGAATCGATCCGGATCCGAGTCCATTGAACCAATCCGGATCCGAGTCGATCGAACCCATTCGGGTGCGGATCGATCGAACCCATTTGGAACCGGATCGATCGAACCCATCTAGATCCAGATTGATCGAACCCATCCGAATCGAGCCCATTTGGATCCGGATTAATCGAAACCATCCCGATCCGGATTCACCAGACCCATTCATATCGAACCCAATCTGGATCGATCGAACCCAATCGGAACCGGATCGATCGAACCCATTCGGAACCGGATCGATCGAACCATCAAGGTCAAAGCCTAGGTAAGGTATTCCTATGCCAATGGCCTGCATTGTATTGGGTTACAATTGTTTGGGGCAATCAAGAACCAAAACCCAAGTGATCGGGAATGGTAAAATGCCCCATCCCTAGAGTATTCCTAGGCCTATGACCTGGATTACGTTGGGTTACCATCGTTTGGGGCAATCCAAAAACACATGGCCAAATGATGGGGAGAGGAAACATACCCCTTTGCTGGGGTACTAATAGGCCTATGGCCTGGATTACGTTGGGTTACCATCGTTTGGGGCAACCTGTTTATGCATCCATGGGATGGCAAGATTGACCCTTGGGACCCCCCAGCTGGTTCATTTGACCCCAAGGGCGGATTTGAACCGGCCCATGGGTTCATCCAACCCTTGAGACCATCCCCATTTGGTTATTTTACAACCAACCTGGTTCATTTGAAACCAAGGGCGGATTTGAACCGGCCCATGGGCTACTCCAACACAAGAGCCCATCCCAACTCAGGTATTTGAACCCCCAACTGGTTCATTTGACCCCAAGGGCGGATTTGAACCGGCCCATGGGTTCATCCAATCCCTGGGACCATCCCCATTTGGTTTTTTGACTCCCCACACGGTTCATTTGACCCAAAGGGCGGATTTGAACTGGCCCATGGGATCATCCGTCCCCTTGGACCATCCCCATTTGGTTTTCAAACTTCCCACCCGGTTCATTTGACCCCTTTCGAGGCACGACACCACCCTAGAGCCCACAAGCCCTTCCGGTGTAGTCGATTTCCAACCGGACAAAAAGGGCTCTAGGGCGTGTGTGAGCCCTTTCGAGGCACCACACCACCCTAGAGCCCACAAGCCCTTCCGGTGTAGTCAATTTCCAACCGGGCAAAAAGGGCTCTAGGGCGGGTGTGAGCCCTTTCGCGGCACCACACCACCCTAGAGCCCACAAGCCCTTCCGGTGTAGTCGATTTCCAACCGGACAAAAAGGGCTCTAGGGCGCGTGTGAGCCCTTTCGAGGCACCACACCACCCTAGAGCCCACAAACCCTTCCAGTGTAGTCAATTTCCAACCGGACAAAAAGGGTTCTACAGCGGGTGTGAGCCCTTTCGAGGCTCCAGACCACCCTAGAACCCACAACCCCTTCCAGTGTACTCGATTTCCAACCGGACAAAAAGGGCTCTAGGGAGGGTGTGAGCCCTTTCGAGGCACCACACCACCCTAGAGCCCACAAGCCCTTCCGGTGTAGTCGATTTCCAACCGGGCAAGAAGGGCTCTAGGGCGGGTGTGAGCCCTTTCAAGGCACCACACCACCCTAGAGCCCACAAGCCCTTCCGCTGTAGTCACTTTCCCACCGGGCAAAAAGGGCTCTAGGGCAGGTGTGAGCCCTTTCGAGGCACAACACCACTCTAGAGCCCACAAGCCCTTCCGGTGTGGTCAATTTCCAACCGGGCAAAATGGGCTCTAGGGCGGGTGTGAGCCCTTTCGAGGCACCACACCACCCTAGAGCCCACAAGCCCTTCTGGTGTAGTCGATTTCCAACCGGGAAAAAAGGGCTCTAGGGCGGGTGTGAGCCGTTTCGAGGCACCACACCACCCTAGAGCCAACGAGCATCCGGATATGACCGGATGGATCGGATGCCTTTTCTTCCCCCAGGGCACCGCACGACCTAGTACAAGGCAAGGTGAGCACCCAAGGGGCAAGCCCATCGGGTTCGCCCGATCGAACCCATCCGTAGACCCATCCGGATGGATCGACCGAACTCATCCCAACCCATCGACTGAACCCATCCGGATCCAACCGTCGAGCCCGTCCGGTTTGATCGATCGAATCCATCGGGATCAAACCATCGAGCCCATCAAGTTCCAGCGATCCAACCCATCCGGATCGATCGAACGAGCTTATCCGGATCGGTCGACCGAGCCCATCCGGATCCATCAATGGAACCCATCCGGATTCCATCGATCGAACCCACCCGGATCAATGGACCGAGCCTATCCGGATCCATCGACCGAACCCATCCAGGTCGATCGACCGAGCCCATCCGGATCCATCGATCGTGCGGATCGATCGGACAAACCCATCCGGATCCGTCGATCGAACCCATCCGGACACATCGATCAAGCCCATGCGGATCCAATCGACCAGGCCCAAACGGATCCTTGTCGATCGACCGGACCCATCCGAATCCAGCCCCATCCGGATCCATCGATCAAACACATCCGGATCCATCGACCGGACCCATCCGGTTCTATCGATCAAACCCATCAGGATCCGAATCGATCGACCGGACCCCATCCGGACACGGCCCGATCGTCCGGACCCATCTGAATCCAGCCCCATCCGGATCCGGATCGATCGACCGGGACCCATTCGGACCCGAATCGATCGACCGGACCCATCCGAATCCAGCCCCATCCGGATCCGAATCGATCGACCGAACCCCATCCGGACCCGGGCCGATCGTCTGGACCCATCCGGATCCGGATCGATCGATCCAACCCATCCGAATCCGACCCCATCCGGATCCGAATCGATCGAGCGGACCCCATCCGGACCTGGGCCGATCGTCCGGACCCATCCTAATCCAGCCCCATCCGGTTCCAGATCGATCGACCGGGCACCATTCGGACCCAAATCGATCGACCAGACCCATCCGAATCCAGCCCCATCGGGATCCGATTTCGATCGACCGGGCCCCATCCGGACCCCCATCGATCGACCGGACCCCATCCGAACCCCAATCGATCGACCGGACGCATCCGGCCCCGGGTCGATCGACCGGACCCATCCGGATCGATCGATCGAACCCATCCGAATCCGGCCCCATCCGGATCCGAATCGATCGATCGGGCCCCATACGGACCCGGGAGACCCTCTAACTCCCAACCCTAGAAGCCAAAACCCCCCAAACTTTTTTAAAAGCCTCCCCCCTTTTATCCTTGATTCCTTAATTCCTTATTCCGTCAGTCATCATCCGTATGCACGATCGGGGGTCCCAAAAGAGAGGCGCCCCTTCTATATCGATCCTATCCTCGCGGGCGGCCGAGCAAGGGGGGTGGATTTTTTTTTTTTTTTTTTTTTTGGGCTTTAAGAAGATCCCCGGAGGAAACCTTGCCCCCTTTCCCACGCCGATCCACCTACGAGGCCCTGGGGGGAACCCCCTAGCGTCCGAGACTTCACCCGTGTTGCGGAGGGTAGGCGGTCCGGGCTGGCAGTACCCAGCATGTGCGGTGCTCCGCAAATACCCCGCACCGATCACCGTTGAAGCGCGTGCCCCGTTTCGGGGACAGCCGTACCCAAACGGGCATTGGCATCAGAGGGAGAGGTAACACGTAACCCCCACAGTCGGCACTGATGCCGAGGCATGTACCATTGGAGGTAACGCGCCGCCAGGACGAATCCCGGCGTCGGTCCCCCATAGGCAGTCCGCCTCGACCCCCGTAGCGTCAAGGGGGGTGGAATGGAAAGACCCTGCCCTTCTAATACGGCAGCCCGCCCCATCGGAGGAGGGAGGGGTGCGGGGACCCAACCCTCCCGATGGGCCAACCGACCAACCCAACCAGCCGGCGCCCTCGCCCTCGGGCGCCCTTGCCCTTCTCGAATGCCAACTGCCCGCCGCCCTTCCTCACGGGCGTGCGGGGCCCCCCCCCCTCCCTAAGCCCCAGGCGTTTAGGGTGGGAGGAGGGGGGGTCAAGAACAAGGGCTGAATCTCAGCGGATCGTAGCAGCAAGGCTACTCTGCCGCGTACAATACCCCGTTCGGTTTAAGTCGTCTGCAAATGATTAGTTTCCCTGAAACGGTTGCCGCTCTTGTTCCACGAGCGTCTCGGCATATGCTCTTGGGGGCGCACGAAGCGTCCCCTATTCTTAGCCAGGGTGAGCCCAGAGAATGTAATGACGCTTTCAGCTTGGATTCTGACTTAGAGGCGTTCAGTCATAATCCGGCGCATGGTAGGTTCACGCCGCAGGCCGACCGGCCTGACGCAATTGCCAATTATGCGAATCAACGGTTCCTCTCGTACTAAGTTGAATTGCTGCCGCGGAACCGGTGCATCAGTAGGGTAAAACTAACCTGTCTCACGACGGTCTAAACCCAGCTCACGTTCCCTATTGGTGGGTGAACAATCCAACACTTGGTGAATTCCGCTTCACAATGATAGGAAGAGCCGACATCGAAGGATAAAAAAGCAACGTCGCTATTAACGCTTGGCTTCCACAAGCCAGTTATCCCTGTGGTAACTTTTCTGACACCTCTACCTTCAAGCTCCGAAGAGCTAAAGGATCGATAGGCCCCGCTTTCACGGCTTGTATTTGTACTGAAAGTCAAAGTCGAGCGAGCTTTTGCCCCTTTGCTCCACACGAGATTTCTGTTCTCGTTGAGCTCGCCTTAGGACACCCGTGTTATCGTTTAACGGATGTGCCGCCCCGGCTGGTTGCCTTGCACCGATTCAACCACCTTCGCATAAAGCTGGGTAGGTAAGATTCGGGCCCCAGTGGCCGTTTGGCTCAGTTCGGTATGCCCCTCTTACGTATCGGGCTCAGATATGGTACTCGACATCGCTTGGTTTACTCCGTTCCACCAGTGTCCCAGTATCCGCCAGCTTGGCCCAGGGTACTCGCCTTGGGCTCCATCTTGTCTTTTAGGGGCATGACCAAGGGCAACATCAACCCTTTTTCCATACTCTTAGCGCCTTCCCCTTTTTTGGTGTGGTGCTCATTTGTTAGATTATGGGTACGGGACTTTAACATGCCACACAGTGGCTTCCAGTTTGAGCAAGCGTTGCCTTTCACGTATCCGAGTGGCTAAGGAGACGGGCTTCCTCAACCTCCACGACGAGATGTGAGTGGGCTGTGTTTCTCTACCAAGCGCTACAGACCGAGGCCTCACGCTCAAACCAGAGAAACAACCAGCACAGAACCCGGCGTTGCCACCGAGCCATCCCATTGCAGCCACAACAAGATACGAGTTGGGTTACATCTACCGAGTGCGACAGACTGAAGTCTGACACTCAAACCAGAGGCACTACCAACCCAGACTCGACATTGCGGTCGAGCCTTCTCGTCGTGAGTGGAAAGACACGATGCTAGAGACATCCACCATAACTGAAACAGTCCGGCGATTTCTCCCATGCACTACGAAAGCATTAACTCCCACGTGGCATCACCATGCTTCCGATTGTCATTCCATGTTAAGAAAACTCTAGGACACACCGTCCTTGACCTACTAACATGTTCAGGGACCCGTGCATCATCCTGCGTCCAATCAAGATCGTCCACAGTCAACATGGGTCTCATTCCAGGTTTTTGGCCTCAAGTGAGCTTCGAGCTTTCCCCCTGAAAAAGAGTCGACCGTCTCAACCACTGCATATGAGTTTTGCCACTTGCACCGACATCAACTTCTTTATGGCAGTGGTCGAGCACCCATTCGGTTCAGACCCCTTGCGGGGAGTTCTCCGACTGGGTCCTCCTCTTTTTCCCTGGTTCCAATGGGCCTGAATTCTACCCTCCCCAACCCAGGGGTCAATGACGCCGCCTCGCAACGAGGGAGGGCCACCTAGCCACAGGCGGATTGGGATAGGAGACCGACCGCATATAACCAGTGTCAAGAAATTTGTAGGGACCGAGCAGACCCAAAGAATAACCGTCCTCCTTGGGTAATCTGCCTTGCATGTGGTTCGAGGGCCACTTCCTCCTCTCCCCATTTTACCAGGTGATCCTCCGCACCTGGAGAGCTTCCCGGCCCCCCCGCTGGGGTCTGTGCGCACCAACCCTCCGAAGAGAGTCCATGCGCATGTCTCACGGGACGCTCCCCCGGATCACAGAGTGCCGCCCTCCGTGGCCCGGGCCGGTGCCTCATAGGACCTCATGACAAGCTCGAATTCATACCTAGGCAATCCGCCTTGCTTGTGGTTTGAGGGCCAGTTCTCCTCTCCCTGAATTATTACTATGGAAAGGCCTCGGATTACCTTGGCTTACCGACATTTCAAGCAACCGTCCTCCTCATAGATTAGTGAGAAGAGGTGAAAAGCCACTTCCCCCTAACCTTCTTACGCCAAGCACCTGGATTACGTTGGCTTACCGTCGCTTGAGGCAACCGGATAGCCCATGCCAAGGGTAGGGGAGAGGTGGAGCACCCCTTACCCCGGGTATTCTTAGGCCAACCACCCAGATTACGTTGGGTTACCATTGTTTGGGGCAACCTATTCCCACATGCCAAGGGTTGGGGAGAGGTGGAGCACCCCTCCCCTCCAGTATTCCTAGGCCAATGACTTGGATTACGTTGGGTTACCGTCATTTGGGGCAATCGGATGGCCCATGCCAAGGGTTGGGGAGAGGTGGAGCACCCCTCCCCTCCGGTATTCCTAGACCAATGACCTGGATAACATTGGTTTACCATCATTTGGGGCAATCCAATGACCCATGCCAAGGGTTGGGGAGAGGTAGAGCTCCCCTCCCCTGAGTATTCTTAGGCAAACCACCTGGATTACGTTGGGTTACCGTTGTTTGGGGCAATCTATTCCCACATGCCAAGGGTTGGGGGGAGGTGGAGCACCCCTCCCCTCCGGTATTCCTAGGCCAATGACCTGGATTACGTTGGGTTACCGTTGTTTGGGGCAATCCAATGGCCCATGCCAAGGGTTGGGGAGAGGTAGAGCACCCCTCCCCTCCTGTAATCCTAGGCCAATGACATGGATTACGTTGGGCTACCGTCATTTGGGGCAATCGGATGGCCCATTATCCTGATCGATCGAACCCATGTGGATCAAACCCATCCGGATCCGGATCAATTGAACCCATTCGGATGGAACCCATCCGGATCCGGATCGATCGATCCCATCCGGATCCGAGTCGATCGACCCCATTCGGATAGAACCCATCCTTATGGAACCCATTCAGATCCGAGTCGATCGAACCCATCCGGATGTGGTTCGATTGAACCCATTTGGATGGAATCAATCCAGATCCGAGTCAATCGAACCAATCCGGATACGAGTCCATCGAACCCATCCGGATGCAGATCGATCGAACCCATTTGGATCGAACCCATCTGGATCCGGATTGATCGAACCCATCCGAATCGAGCCCATTCGGATTCGGATCAATCGAACCCATCCGGATACGGATTCATTGGACCCATTCATATCGAACCCATCCCGGATCGATCGAACCCATTTGGATCCGGATCGATCGACCATCAAGGTCAAAGCCTAGGTAGGGTAATCCTATGCCACTGGCCTGCATAGCGTTGGGTTACGATTGTTTGGGGCAATCAAGAACCGAAACCCAATTGATGGGGAACGGTAGAATGCCCCACCCATAGAGCATTCCTAGGCCTATGACCTGGATTACGTTGGGTTACCGTCGTTTGGGGCAATCCAATGGCCCATGCCAAGGGTTGGGGAGAGGTGGAGCAACTCTCCCCTCCTCTAGTCCTAGGCCAATGACATGGAATACGTTGGGTTACCGTCATTTGGGGCAATCGGATGGCCCATGCCAAGGTTTGGGAAGAGGTGGAGCACCCCTCCCCTCCGGTATTCCTAGACCAATGACCTGGATTACATTGGTTTACCATCATTTGGGGCAATCCAATGACCCATGCCAAGGGTTGGGGAGAGGTAGAGCACCCCTCCCCTGAGTATTCTAAGGCAAACCACCTGGATTACGTTGGGTTACCGTTGTTTGGGGCAATCCAATGGCCCATGCCAAGGGTTGGGGAGAGGTAGAGCACCCCTCCCCTCTTGTAATCCTAGGCCAATGACATGGATTACGTTGGGTTGCCGTCATTTGGGGCAATCGGATGGCCCATTATCCGGGATCGATCGAACCCATGTGGATCAAACCCATCCGGATCCGGATCAATTGAACCCATTCGGATGGAACCCATCCGGATCCGGATCGATTGATCCCATCCGGATCCGAGTCGATCGACCCCATTCGGATAGAACCCATCCTTATGGAACCCATTCGGATCCGAGTCGATCGAACCCATCCGGATCTGGTTCGATTGAACCCATTTGGATGGAATCAATCCAGATCCGAGTCGATCTAACCAATCCGGATACGAGTCCATCGAACCCATCCGGGTGCAGATCGATCGAACCCATTTGGATCGAACCCATCTGGATCCGGATTGATCGAACCCATCCGAATCGAGCCCATTCGGATCCGGATCAATCGAACCCATCCGGATACGGATTCATTGGACCCATTCAAATCGAAACCCATCCCGGATCGATCGAACCCATTTGGATCCGGATTGATCGACCATCAAGGTCATAGCCTAGGTAGGGTAATCCTATGCCACTGGCCTGCATAGCGTTGGGTTACGATTGTTTTGGGGCAATCAAGAACCGAAACCCAATTGATGGGGAACGGGTAGAATGCCCCACCCATAGAGCATTCCTAGGCCTATGACCTGGATTACGTTGGGTTACCGTCGTTTGGGGCAATCCAATGGCCCATGCCAAGGGTTGGGGAGAGGTGGAGCAACTCTCCCATCTGGTATTCCTAGGCCAATGACCTGGATTACGTTGGGTTACCGTCGTTTGGGGCAATCAAGTCCCCGAAACCTAAGTGGTGGAATCTATCCGGATTGGACCCCGGATGGGTTGGATCGAACCCATTCGGATGGAACACATCTGGATCTGGATCGATCGAACCCATTCGGATCTGGATTGATCGAACCAATCCGGATCCGGATCGATCGAACCCATGTGGATCAAAACCCATCCCGATCCGGAACAATTGAACTCATTCGGATGGAACCCATCCGGATCCGGATCAATCGAACCCATCCGGATCTGAGTCGATCGAACCCATTCGGATAGAACCCATCCTTATCGAAACCCATTCGGATCCAGGTCGATCGAACCCGTCCGGATCCGGATCAAATGAATCCTTTCGGGTCCAAACCCATCCGGATCCGGATCGATCGAATCCATCCGGATCTGAGTCCACCAAACCCATTCGGATCGAACCCATCCGGGTCTGGATCGATGGAACACATTTGGATCCGGATCAGTTGAACCCATTCGGGTCCGGATCGATCGAACCCCATCCAGATCCGAGTCGATCGAACCCATTGGGATCAAACCCATCCTTATCAACGCATCCGGATCCATATCAATCGAACCCACCCGGATCCTTGTCAATCAACCCCATTCGGATCGAACCCATCTTGATCCGAGTCAATCGAACCCATTCGGATCGAACCCCATCCGGGTCCGGATCGATCCCATCCGGGTCCGGATCGATCGAACCCATTCAGATTCGGATCAATTGAACCCTTTAAGATCCAAACCCATCCGGATCCGGATCGATCGAACCCATCCGGATCCGAGTCGATCCGAAACTAACCCATCCTTATCGAACCCATCTGGATCTGAGTCGATCGAACCCATTTGGATCCGGATAAGTTGAACCCATTCAGGTCGAACCCATCTGGGTCCGGATCGATCGAACCCATCCGGATCCGAGTCGATCGAACCCATTCAGATCGAACGCATCCTTATCAAACCCATCCGGATCCGGATCGATCGAACCCATTTGGATCAAACCCATCCGGATCCGGTTCGATCGAATCCATTCGGATGGAATCGATCCGGATCCGAGTCGATTGAACCAATCCGGATCCGAGTCGATCGAACCCATTCGGGTGCGGATCGATCGAACCCATTTGGAATCGGATCGATTGAACCCATCTAGATCCAGATTGATCGAACCCGTCCGGATCTGGATCGATCGACCGGGCCCCATTCGGACCCAAATCGATAGATCAGACCCATCTGAATCCAGCCCCATCCGGATCTGATTTCGATCGACCGGGCCCCATCCGGACCCCCATCGATCGACCGGACCCCATCCGGACCCCCGATCAATCGACCGGACCCATCCGGATCGATCGATGGAGCCCATCCGAATCCGACCCCATCCGGATCCGAATCGATCGACCGGACCCCATCCGGACCCAAATCGATCGACCGGACCCATCCGAATCCAGCCCCATTCGGATCCGAATCGATGGACCGTGCCCCATCCGGACCCCAATCTATCGACCGGACCCATCCGGATCGGATCGATTGAACCCATCCGAATCCGACCGCATCCGGATCTGAATCGATCGATCGGACCCCATCCGGACCCGGGCCGATCGTCCGGACCCATCCAAATCCAGCCCCATCCGGATTCGGATCGATCGACCGGGCCCCATTCGGACCCCGAATCGTTCGACCGGACCCATCCGAATCCAGCCCCATCCGGATCCGAATCGATCGACCGGGCCCCATCCGGACCCGAATCGATCGATCGGACCCATCCGGATCGGATCGATCAAACCCATCCGAATCCAGCCCCATCCGGATCCGAATTGATCGACCAGACCCCATCCGGTCCCGGGCCGATCGTCCGGAACCCATCCGAATCCAGCCCCATCCGGATCCGGATGGATCGACCGGGCCCCATTCGGACCCGAATCGACCGGCTGGACCCATCCCATCCAGCCCCATCCGGATCCGAATTGATCGACCAGGCCCCATCCGGACCCCAATCAATCGACTAGACACATCTTGATCGATCGATCGAACCCATCCGGACCCGGGCCAATCTTCCGAGCCCATCCAAATCCAGCCGCATCCAAATCCACCCTAGAGCCCACAAGCCCTTCCGGTGTTAGTCACTTTCCAACCGGGGCAAAAAGGGCTCTAGGGCGGGTGTGAGCCCTTTCGAGGCACAACACCACCCTAGAGCCCACAAGCCCTTCCGGTGTAGTCGATTTCCAACCGGGCAAAAAGGGCTCTATGGCGGGTGTGAGCCCTTTCGAGGCATGGCACCACCCTAGAGCCCACAAGCCCTTCCGGTGTAGTCAATTTCCAACCGGACAAAAAGGGCTCTAGGGCGCGTGTGAGCCCTTTCAAGGCACCACACCACCCTAGAGCGCACAAGCCCTTCCGCTGTTGTCACTTTCCAACCGGGCAAAAAGGGCTCTAGGGCGGGTGTGAGCCCTTTCAAGGCACCACACCACCCTAGAGGCCACAAAGCCCTTCCGGTGTGGTCAATTTCCAACCGGGAAAAATGGGCTCTAGGAGGGTGTGAGCCCTTTCGAGGCACCACACCACTCTAGAGCCCACAAGCCCTTCCGGTGTAGTCGATTTCCAACCGGGCAAAAAGGGCTCTAGGGCGGGTGTGAGCCCCTTTCGAGGCACCACACCACCCTAGAGCCCACAAGCCCTTTTTGGTGTAGTCAATTTCCAACCGGGCCAAAAAGGGCTCTAGGGCGGGTGTGAGCCCTTTCGAGGCACCACACCACCCTAGAGCCAACGAGCATCCGGATATGACCGGATGGATCGGATGCCTTTTCTTCCCCCCAGGGCAACCGCACGACCTAGTACAAGGCAAGGCGAGCACCCAAGGGGCAAGCTTATCGGGTTCGCCCGATCGAACCATCCGGAGACCCATCCTGATGGATCGACCGAACTCATCCCAACCCATCGACTGAACCCATCCGGATTCCAACCGTCGAGCCCGTCCAGTTTGATCCGATCGAATCCATCGGGATCAAACCATCGAGCCCATCAAGTTCCAGCGATCCAACCCATCCGGATCGATCGAACGAGCTTATCCGGATCGGTCAACCGAGCCCATCCGGATCCATCAATGGAACCCATCCGGATTCCATCGATCGAACCCATCCGGATCGATGGACCGAGCCCATCCGGGTCCATCGACCGAACCCATCCGGGTCGATCGACCGAGCCCATCCGGATCCATCGATCATGCGGATCGATCGGACAAACCCACAAGCCCTTCCGGTGGGTCCGGATCGATCGAACCCTTCCGAATCCAGCTCCCATTGGGATCCGAATCGATCGAACGGACCCAATCCGGACCCGGGCCGATCGGTCGGACCCATCCGAATCCAGCCCCATCCCGGATCCGGATCGATCGACCGGGCCCAATTCGGACCCAAATCGATCGACCAGACCCGTCCGAATCCAGCCCCCATCCGGATCCGATTTCGATCCACCGGGCCCCATCCGGACCCCATCGATCGAACCGGACCCATCCGGATCGATTCGATCCAACCCATCCGAATTTGACCCCATCCGTCTCCGAATCAATCGAGCGGACCCTATCCGGACCCGGGCCGATCGTCCGGACCCATCCGAATCCAGCCCCATCCCGGTTCCGGATCGATTTCGACCGGGCACCATTCGACCCAAATCGGATCGACCGACCCATCCGAATCCAGCCCCATCGGGATCCGATTTCGTTCGACTGGTGGCCCCATCCGGACCCCCATCGATCGACCGGACCCCATCCGGACCCCAATCGATTGACCGGACCCATCCGGCCCCGGGTCGATCGACCGGACCCATCCCGGATCGATCGATCGAACCCATCCGAATCCCAGCCCCCATCTGGATCCGAATCGAATCGACCGGGCCCTATCCGGACCCGGGAGACCCTCTAACTCCCAACCCTAGAAGCCAAAACCCCCCCAAACTTTTTTTAAAAGCCTCCCCCTTATCCTTGATCCTTAATTCCTTATTCCGTCAGTCATCATCCGTATGCACGATAGGGGGTCCCAAAAGAGAGGCGCCCCTTCTATATCGATCCTATCCTCGCGGGCGGGCCGAGCAAAGGGGGTTAGGGTTTTTTTTTTGGGCTTTAAGAAGATCCCAGGAGGAAACTAGCCCCCTTTCCCATGCCGATCCACCTGCGAGCCCCTGGGGGGAACCCCCTAGCGCCCGGAGACTTCACCCGTGTTGCGGACGGTAGGCGGTCTGGGCTGGCAGGTACCCAGCATGTGCAGTGCTCCGCAAAAACCCCGCACCGATCACCGTTGAAGCGCGTGCCCCATTTTGGGGACAGCCGTCCCAAACGGGCATTGGCATCAGAGGGAGAGGTAACACGTAACCCCCACAGTCGGCACTGATGCCGAGGCATGTACCATTGGAGGTAACGCGCCGCCAGGACGAATCCCGGTGTCGGTCCTCCATAGGCAGTCCGCCTCGACCTCCGTAGCGTCAAGGGGGGTGGAATGGAAACTCTGCCCTTCTTATACGGCAGCCCGCCCCATCGGAGGAGGGAGGGGTCCGGGGACCCAACCCTCCCGATGGGCCAACCGACCAACCCAACCAGCCGGCGCCCTCGCCCTCGGGCGCCCTTGCCCTTCTCGAATGCCAACTGCCCGCCGCCCTTCCTCACGGGCGTGCGGGGGCCCCCCCCTCCCTAAGCCCCAGGCGTTTAGGGTGGGAGGAAGGGGGGTCAAGAACAAGGGCTGAATCTCAGCGGATCGTAGCAGCAAGGCTACTCTGCCGCGTACAATACCCCGTTTGGTTTAAGTCGTCTGCAAATGATTAGTTTCCCTGAAATGGTTGCCGCTCTTGTTCCACGAGCGTCTCGGCATATGCTCTTGGGGGCGCACGAAGCGTCCCCTATTCTTAGCTAGGGTGAGCCCAGAGAATGTAATAACGCTTTCAGCTTGGATTCTGACTTAGAGGCGTTCAGTCATAATCCGGCGCATGGTAGGTTCGCGCCGCAGGCCGACCGGCCTGACGCAATTGCCAATTATGCGAATCAACGGTTCCTCTTGTACTAAGTTGAATTGCTGTCGCGGAACCGGTGCATCAGTAGGGTAAAAATAACCTGTCTTACGACGGTCTAAACCCAGCTCA
Source organism: Closterium sp. NIES-67 (assembly GCA_027943415.1). Taxonomy (NCBI): domain Eukaryota; kingdom Viridiplantae; phylum Streptophyta; class Zygnematophyceae; order Desmidiales; family Closteriaceae; genus Closterium; species Closterium sp. NIES-67. The sequence goes on from BQMB01002380.1 coordinate 29,437, forward strand.
CGTTCCCTATTGGTGGGTGATCAATCCAACACTTGGTGAATTCTGCTTCACAATGATAGGAAGAGCCGACATCGAAGGATCAAAAAGCAACGTCGCTATTAACGCTTGGCTTCCGCAAGCCAGTTATCCCTGTGGTAACTTTTCTGACACCTCTACCTTCAAGCTCCGAAGAGCTAAAGGATCGATAGGCCCCGCTTTCACGGCTTGTATTTGTACTGAAAGTCAAAGTCGAGCGAGCTTTTGCCCCTTTGCTCCACACGAGATTTCTGTTCTCGTTGAGCTCGCCTTAGGACACCCGTGTTATCGTTTAACGGATGTGCCGCCCCGGCAGGTTGCCTTGCACCGATTCAACCACCTCCGCATAAAGCTGGGTAGGTAAGATTCGGGCCCCAGTGGCCGTTTGGCTCAGTTCGGTATGCCCCTCTTACGTATCGGGCTCAGATATGGTACTCGACATCGCTTGGTTTAATCCGTTCCACCAGTGTCCCAGTATCCACCAGCTTGGCCCAGGGTACTCGCCTTGGGCTCCATCTTGTCTTTTAGGGGCATGACCAAGGGCAACATCAACCCTTTTTCCATACTCTTAGCGCCTTCCCCTTTTTTGGTGTGGTGCTCATTTGTTAGATTATAGGTACGGGACTTTAACATGCCACACACTGGCTTCCAGTTTGAGCAAGCGTTGCCTTTCACGTATCCGAGTGGCTAAGGAGACGGGCTTCCTCAACCTCCACGACGAGATGTGAGTGGGCTGTGTTTCTCTACCAAGCGCTACAGACCGAGGCCTCACGCTCAAACCAGAGAAACAACCAGCACAGAACCCGGCGTTGCCACCGAGCCATCCCATTGCAGCCACAACAAGATACGAGTTGGGTTACATCTACCGAGTGCGACAGACTGAAGTCTGACACTCAAACCAGAGGCACTACCAACCCAGACCCGACATTGCGGTCGAGCCTTCTCGTCGTGAGTGGAAAGACACGATGCTAGAGACATCCACCGTAACTGAAACAGTCCGGCGATTTCTCCCATGCACTACGAAAGCATTAACTCCCACGTGGCATCACCATGCTTCCGATTGTCATTCCATGTTAAGAAAACTCTAGGACACACCGTCCTTGACCTACTAACATGTTCAGGGACCCGTGCATCATCCTGCGTCCAATCAAGATCGTCCACAGTCAACATGGGTCTCATTCCAGGTTTTTGGCCTCAAGTGAGCTTCGAGCTTTCCCCCTGAAAAAGAGTCGACCGTCTCAACCACTGCATATGAGTTTTGCCACTTGCACCGACATCAACTTCTTTATGGCAGTGGTCGAGCACCCATTCGGTTCAGACCCCTTGCGGGGAGTTCTCCGACTGGGTCCTCCTCTTTTTCCCTGGTTCCAATGGGCCTGAATCCTACCCTCCCCAACCCAGGGGTCAATGACGCCGCCTCGCAACGAGGGAGGGCCACCTAGCCACAGGCGGATTGGGATAGGAGACCGACCGCATATAACCAGTGTCAAGAAATTTGTAGGGACCGAGCGGACCCAAAGAATAACCGTCCTCCTTGGGTAATCTGCCTTGCATGTGGTTCGAGGGCCAGTTCCTCCTCTCCCCATTTTACCAGGCGATCCTCCACACCTGGAGAGCTTCCCGGCCACCCCGCTGGGGTCTGTGCGCACCAACCCTCCGAAGAGAGTCCATGCGCACGTCTCACGGGACGCTCCCCCGGATCACAGAGTGCCGCCCTCCGTGGCCCGGGCCGGTGCCTCATAGGACCTCATGACAAGCTTGAATTCATACCTAGGTAATCCGCCTTGCTTGTGGTTTGAGGGCCAGTTCTCCTCTCCCTGAATTATTACTAGGGAAAGGCCTCGGATTACCTTGGCTTACCGACTTTTCAAGCAACCGTCCTCCTCACAGATTAGTGAGAAGAGGTGAAAAGCCACTTCCCCCTAACCTTCTTACGCCAAGCACCTGGATTACGTTGGCTTACCGTCGCTTGAGGCAACCGGATAGCCCATGCCAAGGGTAGGGGAGAGGTGGAGCACCCTTACCCCGGGTATTCTTAGGCCAACCACCTGGATTACGTTGGGTTACCGTCATTTGGGGCAATCGGATGGCCCATGCCAAGGGTTGGGGAGAGGTGGAGCACCCCTCCCCTCCGGTATTCCTAGACCAATGACCTGGATTACATTGGATCACCATCATTTGGGGCAATCCAATGACCCATGCCAAGGGTTGGGGAGAGGTAGAGCACCTCTCCCCTTAGTATTCTTAGGCAAACCACCTGGATTACGTTGGGTTACCATTGTCTGGGGCAATCTATTCCCACATGCCAAGGGTTGGGGAGAGGTGGAGCACCCCTCCCCTCCGGTATTCCTAGGCCAATGACCTGGATTACGTTGGGTTACCGTTGTTTGGGGCAATACAATGGCCCATGCCAAGGGTTGGGAAGAGGTAGAGCACCCCTCCCCTCCTGTAATCCTAGGCAAATGACATGGATTACGTTGGGTTACCGTCATTTGGGGCAATCGGATGGCCCATGCCAAGGGTTGGGAAGAGGTGGAGCACCCCTCCCCTCCGGTATTCCTAGACCAATGACCTAGATTACATTGGTTTACCATCATTTGGGGCAATCCAATGACCCATGCCAAGGGTTGGGGAGAGGTAGAGCACCCCTCCCCTGAGTATTCTTTGTCAAACCACCTGGATTACGTTGGGTTACCCATTCAGATTCGGATCAATTGAACCCTTTAAGATCCAAACCCATCCAGATCCGGATCGATTGAACCCATCCGGATCCGAGTCGATCGAACCTATTCGAAACGAACCCATCCTTATCGAACCCATCTGGATCTGAGTCGATCGAACCCATTTGGATCCGGAAAAGTTGAACCCATTCAGGTCGAACCCATCTGGGTCCGGATCGATCGAACCCATTCAGATCGAACGCATCCTTATCAAACCTATCCGGATCCGGATCGATCGAACCCATTTGGATCAAACCCATCCGGATCCGGTTCGATCGAATCCATTCAGATGGAATCGATCCGGATCCGAGTCGATTGAACCAATCCGGATCCGAGTCGATCGAACCCATTCGGGTGCGGATCGATCGAACCCATTTGGAATCGGATCGATTGAACCCATCTAGATCCAGATTGATCGAACCCCATCCGGACCCGGGCCGATCGTCCGGACCCATCCAAATCCAGCCCCATCCGGATCCGGATCGATCGACCGGGCCCCATTCGGACCCGAATCGATCGACCGGACCCATCCGAATCCAGCCCCATCCGGATCCGAATCGATCGACCGGGCCCCATCCGGACCCGAATCGATCGACCGAACCCATCCGGATCGGATCGATCGAACCCATCCGAATCCAGCCCCATCCGGATCCGAATCGATCGACCAGACCCCATCCGGTCCCGGGCCGATCGTCCGGACCCATCCGAATCCAGCCCCATCCGGATCCGGATAGATCGACCGGGCCCCATTCGGACCCAAATCGACCGGCTGGACCCATCCCATCCAGCCCCATCCGGATCCGAATTGATCGACCGGGCCCCATCCGGACCCCAACCAATCGACTAGACACATCTTGATCGATCGATCGAACCCATCCGAATCCGACCCCATCCAGATCCGAATCGATCGATCGGACCCCATCCGGACCCGGGCCAATCTTCTGAGCCCATCCAAATCCAGCCCCATCCAAATCCACCCTAGAGCCCACAAGCCCTTCCGGTGTAGTCACTTTCCAACCGGGCAAAAGGGCTCTAGGGGGGTGTGAGCCCTTTCGAGGCACTACAACACCCTAGAGCCCACAAGCCCTTCCGGTGTGGTCAATTTCCAACCGGGCAAAATGGGCTATAGGGGTGTGAGCCCTTTCGAGGCACAACACCACCCTAGCGCCCACAAGCCCCCCCGGTATTCTTAGGCCAACCACCTGGATTACGTTGGGTTACCGTTGTTTGGGGCAATCCAATCCCACATGCCAAGGGTTGGGGAGGGTGGAGCACCCCTCCCCTCCTCTATCCTAGGCCAATGACTTGGATTACGTTGGGTTACCGTTGTTTGGGGCAATCGGATGGCCCATGCCAAGGGTTGGGAAGAGGTGGAGCACCCCTCCCCTCCTCTAATCCTAGGCCAATGACATGGATTACGTTGGGTTACCGTCATTTGGGGCAATCGGATGGCCCATGCCAAGGGTTGGGAAGAGTGGAGCACC
>BQMB01002381.1:0-10000 GCA_027943415.1 Closterium sp. NIES-67
TTCAAATCCGCCCCTGGGGTCCATGGACCGGCTGGGGGGTCAAATAACCGAGGGGGGATGGGATCTTGGGTTGATGAGCCCATGGGCCGGTTCAAATCCGCCCTAGGGGTCCAATGGACCGGGTGGGGGGTAAAAAAACCGAGGGGGGATGGCCCAAGGGTTGGATGAGCCCATGGGCCGGTTCAAATCCGCCCTTGGGGTCAATGAACCGGCTGGGGGGTCAGAATGGCCGAGCGGGGATGGGCTCTTGAATTGGATGAACCCATGGGCCGGTTCAAATCCGCCCTTGGGGTCGAATGAACCGGCTGGGGGTCGAATTACAGAGGGGGAATGGGCTCTTGGGTCGGATGAAACCATGGGCCGGTTCAAATCCGCCCTTGGGGTCAAATGAACCGGCGGGGGGGTCAAATAACCGAGGGGGGATGGGATCCTGGGTTGGATGAACCCATGGGCCGGTTCAAACCCGCCCCTGGGGTCCAATGGACCGGGCGGGGGTAAAAAAAAACCGAGGGGGGGGTGGTCCCAAGGGATGGATGAACCCATGGGCCGGTTCTAATCCGCCCTTGGGGTCAAATGAACCGGCTGGGGGGTAAAAGAAACCGAGGGGGATGGGCTCTTGAATTGGATGAACCCATGGGCCGGTTCAAATCCGCCCTTGGGGTCGAATGAACCGGGTGGGGGGTCAAATAACCGAGGGGGGATGGGATCCTCCTGGGTTGGATGAACCCATGGGCCGGTTCAAATCCGCCCCTGGGGTCCAATGGACCGGCTGGGGGGTCAAATAACCGAGGGGGGATGGGATCTTGGGTTGGATGAGCCCATGGGCCGGTTCAGATCCGCCCTAGGGGTCCAATGGACCGGGTGGGGGGTAAAAAAACCGAGGGGGGATGGGCCCAAGGGTTGGATGAGCCCATGGGCCGGTTCAAATCCGCCCTTGGGGTCAAATGAACCGGCTGGGGGGGTCAGAATGGCCGAGCGGGGATGGGCTCTTGAATTGGATGAACCCATGGGCCGGTTCAAATCCGCCCTTGGGATCAAATGACCCGGCTGGGGGGTCCCAAGGGTCAATCTTGGCATCCCATGAACGCATAAACAGGTTGCCCCAAACGATGGCAACCCAACGTAATCCATGCCATAGGCCTATTAATACCCCAGCAAAGGGGTATTTTTCCTCTCCCCATCATTCGGCCATGTGTTTTCGGATTGCCCCAAACGACGGTAACCCAACATAATCCAGGTCATAGGCCTAGGAATACCCTAGGGAAGTGGTATTTTTCCTCTCCCCATCATTTGGCCATATGTTTTCGGATTGCCCCAAACGACGGTAACCCAACGTAATCCAGGCCATAGGCCTAGGAATACCCTAGGGAAGTGGTATTTTTCCTCTCCCCATCATTCGGCCATGTGTTTTCGGATTGCCCCAAACGACGGTAACCCAACGTAATCCAGGTCATAGGCCTAGGAATACCCTAGGGAAGTGGCATTTTTCCTCTCCCCATCATTCGGCCATATTTTTTCGGATTGCCCCAAACGACGGTAACCCAACGTAATCCAGGTCATAGGCCTAGGAATACCCTAGGGAAGTGGTATTTTTCCTCTCCCCATCATTCGGCCATGTGTTTTCGGATTGCCCCAAACGACGGTAACCCAACGTAATCCAGGTCATAGGCCTAGGAATACCCTAGGGAAGTGGTATTTTTCCTCTCCCCATCATTCGGCCATGTGTTTTCGGATTGCCCCAAACGACGGTAACCCAACGTAATCCAGGTCATAGGCCTAGGAATACTCTAGGGATGGGGCATTCTACCACTCCCCATCACTTGGGTTTCGGTTCTTGATTGCCCCAAACAATCGTAACCCAACGCAATGCAGGCCATTGGCATAGGAATACCCTGCCTAGGCTTTGACCTTGATGGTTCGATCGATCCGGACCCGAATGGGTTCGATACGAATGGGGCCGGTGAATCCGGATCCGGATGGGTTCGATCCAAATGGGTTCGATCGACTCGGATCCGGATCGATTCCATCCGAATCGGTTCGATCGAACCGGATCCGGATGGGTTCGATCGATCCGGATCCGGATGGGTTCGATAAGGATGGGTTCGATCGACTCGGATCCGGATGGGTTCGATACGAATGGGTTCGATCGACTCGGATCCGGATTGGTTCGATCGACTCGGATCCGGATCGATTCCATCCGAATGGGTTCGATCGAACCGGATCCGGATGGGTTCGATCGATCCGCACCCGGGTGGGTTCGATCCAAATGGGTTCGACCGACTCGGATCCGGATCGATTCCATCCGAATCGGTTCGATCGAACCGGATCCGGATGGGTTCGATCCGGATCCGGATGGGTTCGATAAGGATGGGTTCGATCCGAATGGGTTCGATCGACTCGGATCCGGATGGGTTCGATCCGAATGGGTTCGATCGACTCGGATCCGGATTGGTTCGATCGACTCGGATCCGGATCGATTCCATCCGAATGGGTTCGATCGAACCGGATCCGGATGGGTTCGATCGATCCGGATCCGGATGGGTTCGATCGACTCGGATCCGGATGGGTTCGATCGGCTCGGATCCGGATGGGTTCGATCGATCCGGATCCGGATGGGCTTGGGTCCGAAAGGGTTCATTTGATCCGGATCCGGACGGATTCGATCGATCCGGACCCGGGTGGGTTCGATCCGAATGGGTTCGATCGACTCGGATCCGGATGGGCTCGATAGGGATGGGTTCTATCCGAATGGGTTCGATCGACTCGGATCCGGATGGGTTCGATCGATCCGGATCCGGATGGGTTCAATTGATCCGGATCCGGATGGGTTTGATCCACACGGGTTCGATCGATCCGGATCCGGATCGGCTCGATAAGGATGGGTTCGATCGACTCGGATCCGAATGGGTTCGATCGATCCAGATCCGGATCCGGATGGGTTCCATCCGAATGGGTTCGATCAAACCCATCCGGGGTCCGATCCGGATGGATTCCATCACTTGGGTTCCGGGGACTTGATTGCCCCAAACGACGGTAACCCAACGTAATCCAGGTCATTGGCCTAGGAATACAGGAGGGAAGGGGTGCTCTACCTCTCCCCAACCCTTGGCACGGGCCATCGGATTGCCCCAAACGACGGTAACCCAACGTAATCCAGGTCATTGGCCTAAGAATACGGGGGGGAAGGGGTGCTCTACCTCTCCCCAACCCTTGGCACAAGCCATCCGATTGCCCCAAACGACGGTAACCCAACGTAATCCAGGTCATTGGCCTAAGAATACGGGGGGGGGAGGGGTGCTCCACCTCTCCCCAACCCTTGGCACGGGCCATCGGATTGCCCCAAACGACGGTAACCCAACGTAATCCAGGTCATTGGCCTAAGAATACGGGGGGGGGGAGGGGTGCTCCACCTCTCCCCAACCCTTGGCATGGGCCATCCGATTGCCCCAAACGACGGTAACCCAACGTAATCCAGGTCATAGGCCTAGGAATACCCTAGGGAAGTGGCATTTTTCCTCTCCCCATCATTCGGCCATATTTTTTCGGATTGCCCCAAACGACGGTAACCCAACGTAATCCAGGTCATAGGCCTAGGAATACCCTAGGGAAGTGGTATTTTTCCTCTCCCCATCATTCGGCCATGTGTTTTCGGATTGCCCCAAACGACGGTAACCCAACGTAATCCAGGTCATAGGCCTAGGAATACCCTAGGGAAGTGGTATTTTTCCTCTCCCCATCATTCGGCCATGTGTTTTCGGATTGCCCCAAACGACGGTAACCCAACGTAATCCAGGTCATAGGCCTAGGAATACTCTAGGGATGGGGCATTCTACCACTCCCCATCACTTGGGTTTCGGTTCTTGATTGCCCCAAACAATCGTAACCCAACGCAATGCAGGCCATTGGCATAGGAATACCCTGCCTAGGCTTTGACCTTGATGGTTCGATCGATCCGGACCCGAATGGGTTCGATACGAATGGGGCCGGTGAATCCGGATCCGGATGGGTTCGATCCAAATGGGTTCGATCGACTCGGATCCGGATCGATTCCATCCGAATCGGTTCGATCGAACCGGATCCGGATGGGTTCGATCGATCCGGATCCGGATGGGTTCGATAAGGATGGGTTCGATCGACTCGGATCCGGATGGGTTCGATACGAATGGGTTCGATCGACTCGGATCCGGATTGGTTCGATCGACTCGGATCCGGATCGATTCCATCCGAATGGGTTCGATCGAACCGGATCCGGATGGGTTCGATCGATCCGCACCCGGGTGGGTTCGATCCAAATGGGTTCGACCGACTCGGATCCGGATCGATTCCATCCGAATCGGTTCGATCGAACCGGATCCGGATGGGTTCGATCCGGATCCGGATGGGTTCGATAAGGATGGGTTCGATCCGAATGGGTTCGATCGACTCGGATCCGGATGGGTTCGATCCGAATGGGTTCGATCGACTCGGATCCGGATTGGTTCGATCGACTCGGATCCGGATCGATTCCATCCGAATGGGTTCGATCGAACCGGATCCGGATGGGTTCGATCGATCCGGATCCGGATGGGTTCGATCGACTCGGATCCGGATGGGTTCGATCGGCTCGGATCCGGATGGGTTCGATCGATCCGGATCCGGATGGGCTTGGGTCCGAAAGGGTTCATTTGATCCGGATCCGGACGGATTCGATCGATCCGGACCCGGGTGGGTTCGATCCGAATGGGTTCGATCGACTCGGATCCGGATGGGCTCGATAGGGATGGGTTCTATCCGAATGGGTTCGATCGACTCGGATCCGGATGGGTTCGATCGATCCGGATCCGGATGGGTTCGATCGATCCAGATCCGGATCCGGATGGGTTCCATCCGAATGGGTTCGATCAAACCCATCCGGGGTCCGATCCGGATGGATTCCATCACTTGGGTTCCGGGGACTTGATTGCCCCAAACGACGGTAACCCAACGTAATCCAGGTCATTGGCCTAGGAATACAGGAGGGAAGGGGTGCTCTACCTCTCCCCAACCCTTGGCACGGGCCATCGGATTGCCCCAAACGACGGTAACCCAACGTAATCCAGGTCATTGGTCTAGGAATACAGGAGGGAAGGGGTGCTCTACCTCTCCCCAACCCTTGGCACGGGCCATCGGATTGCCCCAAACGACGGTAACCCAACGTAATCCAGGTCATTGGCCTAAGAATACGGGGGGGAAGGGGTGCTCTACCTCTCCCCAACCCTTGGCACAAGCCATCCGATTGCCCCAAACGACGGTAACCCAACGTAATCCAGGTCATTGGCCTAAGAATACGGGGGGGGGGGAGGGGTGCTCCACCTCTCCCCAACCCTTGGCATGGGCCATCCGATTGCCCCAAACGACGGTAACCCAACGTAATCCAGGTCATTGGCCTAAGAATACGGGGGGGGGGAGGGGTGCTCCACCTCTCCCCAACCCTTGGCACGGGCCATCGGATTGCCCCAAACGACGGTAACCCAACGTAATCCAGGTCATTGGCCTAAGAATACGGGGGGGGGGAGGGGTGCTCCACCTCTCCCCAACCCTTGGCTCGGGGCATCCGGTTGCCCCAAACGACGGTAAGCCAACGTAATCCAGGTCATTGGCCTAAGAATACGGGGGGGGGGAGGGGTGCTCCACCTCTCCCCAACCCTTGGCATGGGCCATCCGATTGCCCCAAACGATGGTAACCCAACGTAATCGGGGTCATTGGCCTAAGAATACAGGAGGGGAGGGGTGCTCCACCTCTCCCCAACCCTTGGCTCGGGGCATCCGGTTGCCCCAAACGACGGTAAGCCAACGTAATCCAGGTCATTGGCCTAAGAATGCCGGAGGGGAGGGGCTCCTTACCTCTCCCCAACCCCTGGCATGGTGGAACCGATTGCCCCAAACGACGGTAAGCCAACGTAATCGAGGTGGTTTTCCTAAGAATACTGCAGGGGAGGGGTGCTCTACCTCTCCCCGACCCCTGGCATGGGTCATACGGTTGCCCCAAATGACGGTAACCCAACGTAATCCGGGTCATTGGCCTAAGAATACCGGAGGGGAGGGGTGCTCTATCTTTCCCCAACCCTTGGCATGTGGGCATAGATTGCCCCAAACGACGGTAAGCCAACGTAATCCGGGTCACTGGCCTAAGAACAACGGAGGGGAGGAGTGCTCTACCTCTCCCCAACCCTTGCCACGGGGAAATCGATTGCCCCAAACGACGGTAAGCCAACGTAATCCAGGTCATTGGCCTAAGAATACTGGGCGGGAGGGGTGCTCCACCTCTCCCCAACCCCTGGCATCTGGGAATCGATTGCTCCAAACGACGGTAAGCCAGCGTAATCCGGGTGGTTGGCCTAAGAGAATCCGGGGGAAGGGGTGCTCCACCTCTCCCCGAACCTTTGCAAGGGTCACTCGGTTGCGCCAAACGACGGTAAGCCAACGTAATCCAGGTGGTTAGCCTAAGAAGGTTAGGGGGAAGTGGCTTTTCACCTCTTCTCACTAATCTTTGGGTAGGACGGTTGCTTGAAAAGTCGGTAAGCCAAGGTAATCCGAGGCCTTTCCGTAGTAATAATTCGGGGAGAGGAGAACTGGCCCTCAAACCACAAGCAAGGCGGATTACCTAGGTATGAAGTCGAGCTTGTCATGAGGTCCTATGAGGCACCGGCCCGGGCCACGGAGGGCGGCACTCTGTGATCCGGGGGGGAGCGTCCCGTGAGACGTGCGCATGGACTCTCTTCGGAGGGTTGGTGCGCACAGGCCCCAGCGGAGGGGGCGGGGAGCTCTCCAGGTGCGGAGGATCACCTGGGAAAATGGGGAGAGGAGGAACTGGCTCTCGAACCACAAGCAAGGCGGATTACCTAGGTATGAAGTCTAAGCTTGTCATGAGACCCTATGAGGCACCGGCCCGGAACACGGAGGGTGGCACTCTGTGATCCAGGGGGGAGCATCCCGTGAGACGTGCGCATGGACTCTCTTCGGAGGGTTGGTGTGCACAGACCCCAGCGGAGGGGGCGGGGAGCTTTCCAGGTGCGGAGGATCACCTGGAAAAATGGGGAGAGGAGGAACTGGCTCTCGAACCACAAGCAAGGCGGATTATCTAGGTATGAAGTCGAGCTTGTCATGAGGTCCTATGAGGCATCGGCCCGGGCCACAGAGGGCGGCACTCTGTGATCCGGAGGGGAGCGTCCTGTGAGACGTGCGCATGGACTCTCCTCGGAGGGTTGGTGTGCACAGACCCCAGCGGAGGGGGCGGTAAGCTCTCCAGGTGCGGAGGATCGCCTGGTAAAATGGGGAGAGGAGGAACTGGCCCTCGAACCACAAGCAAGGTGGAATACCCAAGGAGGAAGGTTACTCTTTGGGTCCGCTCGGTCCCTACAAACTTCTTGACACTGGTAATATGCGGTCGGTTTCGTATCCCAATCCGCCTATGGCTAGGTGGCCCCCCCTCGTTGCGAGGCGGCGTCATTGACCCATGGGTTGGGGAGGGTAGGATTCAGGCTTATTGGAACCAGGGAAAAAGAGGAGAACCCAATCGGATCACTCCTCGCAAGGGGTCTGAACCAACTGGGTGCTCAACCACTGCCATAAAGAAGTTGATGTCGGTGCAACTTGCAAAACTCATATGCAGTGGTTGAGACGGTCGACTCTTTTTCAGGGGGAAAGCTCGAAGCTCACTTGAGGCCAAAAACCTGGAATGAGACCCATGTTGACTGTGGACGATCTCGGTCGGACGCAGGACGATGCACGGGTACCTGAACATGTTAGTAGGTCAAGGACGGTGTGTCCTAGAGTTTTCTTAACGTGGAATGACAATCGGAAGCATGGTGATGCCACGTGGGAGTTAATGCTTTCGTGGTGCATGGGAGAAATCGCCGGACTATTTCAGTTACGGTGGATGTCTCTAGCATCGTGTCTTTCCACTCACGATGAGATGGCTCGACCGCAATGTCGAGTCTGGGTTGGTAGTGCCTCTGGTTTGAGTGTCAGACTTCGGTTTGTCGCACTCGGTAGATGTAACCCAACTCGTATCTTATCGTGGCTGCAATGGGATGGCTCGGTGGCAACGCCGGGTTCTGTGCTGGTTGTTTCTCTGGTTTGAGCGTGAGGCCTCGGTCTGTAGCGCTCGGTAGAGAAACACAGCCCACTCACATCTCGTTGTGGAGGTTGAGGAAGCCCGTCTCCTTAGCCACTCGGATACGTGAAAGGCATCGCTTGCTCAAACTGGAAGCCAGTGTGTGGCATGTTAAAGTCCCGTACCCATAATCTAATAAACGAGCACCACACAAAAAAGGGGAAGGCGCTAAGAGTATGGAAAAAGGGTTGATGTTGCCCTTGGTCATGCCCCTAAAAGACAAGATGGAGCCCAAGTCGGGTACCCTGGGCCTAGCTGGCGGATACTGGGACACTGGTGGAACGGAGTAAAGCAAGCGTTGTCGAGTACCATATCTGAGCCCGATACGTAAGAGGGGCATACCGAACTGAGCCAAACGGCCACTGGGGCCCGAATCCCGGCTATCCAGCTTTATGCGGAGGTGGTTGAATCGGTGCAAGGCAACCAGCCGAAGTAACGAAGGGAGGTATGTCCCACTTGCTGTACGGCCTTGAGAAGGATGTGCTTGCGTCCTAGGTGGCATAAAAACCACCTAGGCACTAGCACGGAGCTCTCTTGGAATTGTCAAGAAATGAGACTGTGATGGGATCGGGTTGGCTTGTCCCGACGATCAGTGTGATGACTCTTCTTGGACGGGCTTGCCCAACCTCGGAGCATCTTGAGGAGCAATGCTGTTTGCTGACGCGTGAGGGGCCACTTCTTAAGCAAACCTACCAGTGCGGTAGGCGATCGGTTCGGTGCATCCTACTTCCTGTATAGTAGGCGGCGGGCACAAACCGGTCAGCGGCAGTGGTCAGAGCCGAGATGGGGAATTGGACCTATAGAGGATGCCCCTCTGGCCCATGAAACCCGGCTTATTACGACAGTGGGTCGATTGGGAAAGGAGCTCGAAAGTCCACCACGGTGTTCGGTGGCGCTCTGGAACCAGCCGATACGCACGTGTCAGACACGGCAATCAACGCAAGGCGATTGCCAAGTCAGCTTGCTCGGATGGATGTTTCGGTGGTCAAGCTTGGCCGGACAAGGGGACGAGCGCTGTGAAGGCGGGGCATGCTGGGGCCCGAATGCCGGATATTTGGGTATGAAGTCGAGCTTGTCATGAGGTCCTATGAGGCACCGGCCCGGGCCACGGAGGGCGGCACTCTGTGATCCGGGGGGGAGCGTCCCGTGAGACGTGCGCATGGACTCTCTTCGGAGGGTTGGTGCGCACAGGCCCCAGCGGAGGGGGCGGGGAGCTCTCCAGGTGCGGAGGATCACCTGGGAAAATGGGGAGAGGAGGAACTGGCTCTCGAACCACAAGCAAGGCGGATTACCTAGGTATGAAGTCGAGCTTGTCATGAGGTCCTATGAGGCACCGGCCCGGGCCACGGAGGGCGGCACTCTGTGATCCGGGGGGGAGCGTCCCGTGAGACGTGCGCATGGACTCTCTTCGGAGGGTTGGTGCGCACAGGCCCCAGCGGAGGGGGCGGGGAGCTCTCCAGGTGCGGAGGATCACCTGGTAAAATGAAGGGAGATGGCACGGTGGGGGGAGATGCCCTGGCCAAAACGAAAAAGGTGGCGAGAAAGGCAGGGCCGGCTCTGGCTAAGATTCAATGCAGAGCACCGATCATTCGAGGAGTCGAAAGGGCAACGGGAAACCGTTGCAGGTTGGCCAGTTCAGCTACCCCGCGCCCTCCTTGGAGGGCGATGGGTAGATGGCGTGCCTCCTGGGCTGGAGGCGAACCAGGTCGACGAAGGAACAGCGAGGCCTCGTTTCTAACGGGGCTGAGCGTGGACCTCGGCCTGGAGGGAGGGATGGAGCACACCCGGCTGGTGCGGGTGTCGTTGTCATCCCGCTGCGGGCAGGCCGCCGCGGCACGTGGAACGATTGGGGGGATGGCTTGCACA
>BQMB01002381.1:20000-22436 GCA_027943415.1 Closterium sp. NIES-67
ATTCGGGTCCGGATGGGGTCCGGTCGATCGATGGGGGTCCGGATGGGGCCCGGTCGATCGAAATCGGATCCGGATGGGGCTGGATTCGGATGGGTCCGGTCGGTCGATTTGGGTCCGAATGGGGCCCGGTCGATCCATCCGGATCCGGATGGGGCTGGATTTGGATGGGTCCGGACGATCGGCCCGGGTCCGGATGGGGTCCGATCGATCGATTCGGATCCGGATGCGGTCGGATTCGGATGGGTTCGATCGATCGACCCGCATGGGTCCGGTCGATCGATTGGGGTCCGGATGGGGCCCGGTCCATCGATTCGGATCCGAATGGGCTGGATTCGGATGGGTCCGGTCGATCGATTTGGGTCCGGATGGGGTCCGGTCGATCGATTCGGATCCGGATGGGGCCCGGTCGATCGAAATCGGATCCGGATGGGGCTGGATTCGGATGGGTCCGGTCGATCGATTCGGGTCCGAATGGGGCCCGGTCGATCGACCCGGATCCGGATGGGGCTGGATTCGGATGGGTCCGGACGATCGGCCCGGGTCCGGATGGGGTCCGGTCGATCGATTCGGTTCCGGATGGGGCTGGATTCGGATGGGTTCGACCATCGATCCGGATGGGGTCGATCGATGGATCCGGATGGTTTCGTTGGTTCGATCCGGATGGGTTGGATCGATGGATCCGGATGGGTTCGGTCAGTCGACCCGGATGGGTTCGATGGTCGGATCCGGACGGGTTCGATCGATGGATCCGGATGGGTTCGATCGGGCGAACCCGATGGGCTTGCCCCTTGGGTGCTCGCCTTGCCTTGTACTGGGTTGTGCGGTGCCCTGGGGGAAAAAAAGGCATCCGATCCATCCGGTCATATCCGGATGCTCGTTGGCTCTAGGGTGGTGTGGTGCCTCGAAAGGGCTCGCACCCGCCCTAGAGCCCTTTTTGCCCGGTTGGAAATCGACTACACCGGAAGGGCTTGTGGGCTCTAGGGCGGTGCCGTGCCTCGAAAGGGCTCGCACCCGCCCTAGAGCCCTTTTTGCCCGGTTGGAAATCGACTACACCGGAAGGGCTTGTGGGCTCTAGGGCGGTGTCGTGCCTCGAAAGGGCTCACACCCGCCCTGGAGCCTTTTTGCCCGGTTGGAAATCGACTACACCGGAAGGGCTTGTGGGCTCTAGGGCGGTGTCGTGCCTCGAAAGGGCTCCCACCCGCCCTGGAGCCCTTTTTGCCCGGTTGGAAATCGACTACACCGGAAGGGCTTGTGGGCTCTAGGGCGGTGTCGTGCCTCGAAAGGGCTCACACCGCCCTAGAGCCCTTTTTGCCCGGTTGGAAATCGACTGGCACCGGAAGGGCTTGTGGGCTCTAGGGCGGTGTCGTGCCTCGAAAGGGCTCACACCCGCCCTAGAGCCCTTTTTGCCCGGTTGGAAATCGACTGCACGGAAGGGCTTGTGGCTCTAGGCGGTGTCGTGCCTCGAAAGGGCTCACACCCGCCTGGAGCCCTTTTTTTCCCGGTTGGAAATCGACTACACCGAAGGGCTTGTCGCTCTAGGGTGTTGTCGTGCCTTGAAGGGATCACACCCGCCCTGGAGCCCTTTTGCCCGGTTGGAATTCGATTACACGGGAAGCCTGTGGGCACTAGGGTTGGATGAACCCATGGGCCGGTTCCGATCCGCCCTAGGGGCAAAGAAACCAAGGGGGGATGGGCCCAAGGGTCGGATGAAACCATGGGCCGGTTCAAATCCGCCCTTGGGGTCCAATGGACCGGGTGGGGGGTAAAAAAACCGAGGGGGATGGGCCCAAGGGTTGGATGAGCCCATGGGCCGGTTCAAATCCGCCCTTGGGGTGAATGAACCGGCTGGGGGGTCAGAATGGCCGAGCGGGGATGGGCTCTTGAATTGGATGAACCCATGGGCCGGTTCAAATCCGCCCTTGGGGTCGAATGAACCGGCTGGGGGGTCGAATTACAGAGGGGGAATGGGCTCTTGGGTCGGATGAAACCATGGGCCGGTTCAAATCCGCCCTTGGGGTCAAATGAACCGGCGGGGGGGTCAAATAACCGAGGGGGGATGGGATCCTGGGTTGGATGAACCCATGGGCCGGTTCAAACCCGCCCCTGGGGTCCAATGGACCGGCGGGGGGTAAAAAAAAACCGAGGGGGGTGGTCCCAAGGGATGGATGAACCCATGGGCCGGTTCTAATCCGCCCTTGGGGTCAAATGAACCGGCTGGGGGGTAAAAGAAACCGAGGGGGGATGGGCTCTTGAATTGGATGAACCCATGGGCCGGTTCAAATCCGCCCTTGGGGTCGAATGAACCGGGTGGGGGGTCAAATAACCGAGGGGGGATGGGATCCTCCTGGGTTGGATGAACCCATGGGCCGGTTCAAATCCGCCCCTGGGGTCCAATGGACCGGCTGGGGGGTCAAATAACCGAGGGGGGATGGGATC
>BQMB01002382.1:0-19008 GCA_027943415.1 Closterium sp. NIES-67
CTTGTTCAGAGTGACCAGCTGACGGTACGGCACATCGCCTCAGATTGCAACCTCGCCGACCTCTTTACCAAGGCTGACCACCATCGCCTTCTCCATTCCATGGGGCTATGTGCTCCTTGATCGGGTTTGCAGTCTATGGGGGTGTGTTAGAAATAGACTGCAAATACCACTTTTGTATTTGTACTTTTATATCCTAGTTTACAACTGTAGGTTGTGAATGTTCTAGTGGGTTGGGGTGTACTCACAAATCCCAACCTCACCCAATTGTGATCCCCACAATCTCCAATTACCCAATTGGAGATTCCGGAGATCCCAATGGGGATTCCCTCCAATTCCCCCTTCATCCATTCTCTCTGACCTTGCCATGTACTTATAGAGCCTTGGGCTCCTTACCTAATCAATCATTTCAAGTCTATTTCTTACAAATGCCACCCCCGTTCAACCCCACAGATAAGAATACTACTGTTACGTGCTCATTATTTTCAGCGGAAATTTATTTCAATGGCACTGGGATCACTGCTGACGATTAAAAAATCTGGCCGGCTATATCACTATTGCGGGGACCTGCGCTAGATTGGTGGCGATATATACTACAGGAGGGGGAGTTTTTGGCAGGCGACACACAGGGGTTTTTTAAAAACTTTGGGTCTGCTGCCCAAGGGTCAACCGCGATTTTTGGATCGACCAAGATTCGCACGTGGAAGGCGTGGGGTACAGCTCTGCGTGAACGATTCGAGCCAATATCCGCCTCGGACAACGCACGCATGAAGCTGGGCAACTGGCGCCAGTGGAGTTCTGTCCAAGATTACGCGTCCATCTTCATGGCGTTATGCGATCAAATCACCGATATGCATGACTCCGAGAAGAAGGCTTGATTCATTTCGGGCTTGAAGCAGGACATTAAATGCGAGGTTCGCTTGCGACTACCGGCGACGTTTTACGAAGCAGTTCGGATCGCAGACAATTTCGACGCGCATCGGACGTATGCGAGAGCGGGTTCCCGTGAGGAAACTCGTTTTCGCGGCCAGGATCCACGGCCCACGATTCACGGCATAATGGCGAAGGAGCACATGGAAGACTTTCGCAAGGGACAATGTTTCAACTGCCACCAATCGGGTCACCAATCTCACGATTGCCCCCGAAAAGAGCAGATAAAGAAGAACAACGAAGGCAGGTCGGGAAACGCCAAGCGTCAGTAGCGGTCGGGCCCCCTACTGACCCTGCCTCATCAACCGAAAAACACCATCCCCACCGGGGTGTAGTTCCGATACACGCTATCAATCGCTCCCGGCTGAATAAGGGGGATGACCCAGTGGACCACCCTGTGGCGACGGAAGGATGACTCAATGGAAGAAAAAATAAAATATTCATTGACGGAGGTGCGAGTCACAGCTTGATAAATCAGGAGACAGCATGAAGACTACACTTATCTTTGGAGCGGTGTCTGCCCAAAATAGAGGCGAGACTGGTGGATGGCACCCCGCTGGCGATACACGCATAGTACTCGTCGTTCAAATGAAGTGTGGCGAAGACTTCGGCTTCAGCGCGCCGATGCTAGCGACAACACTCAACAGCTACGATGTGCTGTTGGGACATTATTGGATGCGAAGATTTAACCTGCAGATTGATTGGACGAGAGGCTAGTGCACAGTGAAGTGCGAAAAAGGCTGGCCCAAATTACCGACGTGGCCGGAAGCAGAGTCAACCTCAACACGAGTCAACGATGTGTGCCTCAAGCGAGCGGTCAAGAATGGAGCGGATTTATACGCCGTCCATCTAACCTAATCAACGGAGCAGAACGAGGCGACCGACATCAACAAACTCTGTGCTTCGGTCCCGGATGACTTGGCTAAAATCATTCAAGAATATCCCGAGATTTTCCCGGACGATTTGCCAAGTGGACTGCCGCCCGAACGACCCCAGGACCACAAAATCGAGCTGGAGCCTGACGCGCAGCCTACTGTACACACTCAATGGCACTTGACTCAGCACGAGCTACACGAGTTACGGAACCAACTTGACTACCTGCTAGCAAAAGTGTTTATTCGGCCGAGCATGTCCCTGTTCGCAGCGCCGATCCTGTTGACCCCAAAGAACAACGGCGGACTTCGCATGTGTACGGACTATCGTGCCCTTCATTGGGTAACAATTAAATTGCGCTACCTAATCCCATGCATGGACGAGCTGATTGACAACCTTCGCGGAGCTCGCTACTTTTCAAATATCGACCTTCGTGGCAGTTACCATCGAATTCGGGTGTTCGCTGACAACTGCCACAAGACCGCGTTTCGTACTCGCTACGGAAGTTACGAATACACGGTGATGCCGTTTGGATCAACGAACGCCCCCCTCGACATTCCAGCTCACCATGAACGGGGTGTTCCGCGATCTACTCGACAAATGTATGATGCTATACTTGGATGATATCCTGATTTACAGCTAGACACAGGAGCAACATTTAAAGGATTTGGAAGCGGTTTTTCAGCGGCTGCAGCAGCATCGTCTCATCACCAAGGGCTCCACGTGCGAGTTTTTGAAACAAGAACTGGAGTTCCTGGTGCACGTGATCTTCAGGGAGGAGATTCAAATAGACCCGAAAAAAACTGTGGGCTATTCAGGAGTGGAAACCGCCAACAAATCTGCAGCAGCTGCAATCATTTATGGGTTTTGTGAATTACGTGAGGCGGTTTATACCCAAGATGGCGGGGCTAGCTGGACCTCTAACCGACCTACTGCAGAAGGGAACTTCTTACGAGTGGGGGGAGAAGCAGCAAGCTACGTTTGAGGCATTAAAAACGCTTTTAATGTCGCCACCCGTACTTCGCATCACTGACCTAGAATGGCCCTTCGAAGTCATAACCGACGCAAGTGACATCCCCATCAGAGCAGTGCTCATGCAAGATTTTGGCAACAGTCTTCAACCAATCGCGTACGAATCTCGAAAAATGCAATTTGCTGAGCGCAACTACCCGGCACACGACAAGGAGATGCTGGCGATTGTCCACGCATTCAAAATCTGGAGGTGCTACCTGATTGGAGCAGACGTGACGGTGCGAACCGACCATAAATCCCCACATTACCTGAGGGCGCAGCCGAATCTCAACCCGCGGCAGATACGCTGGCTGGACTATCTGGAGTCCAACTTCACGTACAAGATCACGTACAAAAAGGGCGCCAACGATATTGCTGACGGCCTCTCCAGATCGTCTGCCCAACTCGCAGAAGTACTAGTCGCCTTTAGCGACCCGCTACTGAGTGGACAATTTACCCATGGGTATTCGACTGGCCCCTCCTTTGTAAATGATGGCCATCTCCAAATCGCTACACGGAATGGCGTCTATTACTTACGAAGCGGGACGGATCGAATTTGGGTCCCAAGTCATTGTCTACTTCGCGAATCACTAATTCAAGAAGTCCATGATTCGAATTTAAAATGACATTTCGGGGTTGATAAAACTCTGAAGGCGTTGCAGCGGTTTTATTATTGGCCAGATATGGTGATGGACGTGCAACGTTACGTGGCCGCATGTCCGATCTGCCAGCAAATGGAATCATCACATCAGCGACCGACAGGACTGTTGCAGCCCCTTGCGGCACCTCAACGCCCATGGCAGCACGTGACACTGGATTTTGTCACAGGTCTGCCGGCCGAATTCAGCGGAAACGACGCAGTATTGGTTGTCGTCGACCGATTGACGAAAGTGACGCATCTCGCACCATGTCGTACAACCATCACAGCCGTAGAAACCACGCGACTGTTCATCTTTACCGTAGTTCGCCTACACGAAATGCCAGCAGCAATCATTAGCGATCGAGACCCGAAGTTCACATCAAATTTTGGCAGGACACGTGGGCTCGGTACGGCACGCGCCTGCAAACCCGGTCAAGGAGCACATAGCCCCATGGAACGGAGAAGGCGATGGTGGTCAGCCTTGCCGAGAGCCTTGGTAAAGAGGTCGGCGAGGTTGCAATCTGAGGCGATGTACCGTACCGTCAGCTGGTCACTCTGAACAAGATCTGGGATGAAGAAATGACGAAGTTCGATGTGCTTGGTGCGAGAGTGGAACACAGGATCCTTGGTGAGGTGAATGGCACTCTGGTTGTCACACCACAGGGTGGGCGGCTGCTGGGGGTAGCCTAACTCAGCGAGGAGAAAGGAGAGCTAGCGTGCCTCTTGAGCAGCCATTGTGCCCGCGTAGAGCTCGGCCTCGCAGGACGACAGGGAGACTGCAGAGGACCGAGTGGAGCGCGAGCTGATGACTCCGCTACCAAGGGTGAAGCAGTACCCTTGGGAGGAGCGTCTGTCAGTCTGGTCATCGGCCCATGAGGAGTCTGTGTATCCCTCGAGCTTGACTGGAGAGGTACCACCAAGAGTGAGGATGTGAGACTTGGTGGCTTGTAGATAGCGCAGGACCCTCTTGGCTGCAGACCAATGCGAGGCAGTGTAGCGTCCGGGGGAGACGTACCGAGAGAGGACACTAACCGGGTAAGCCAAGTCTGGTCGAGTGCACATCATGGCATACATGAGTGAACCGACTAGCTCAGGGTACGGGTCCTTGCAGGCGTCAGGAGAAGGAACTGGAGGGGCCGTGAGCTGATGCTGTAGTGGGAGTGGAGTGGAGACAGAGTTACTGGAGTCCATGTCGAACCGCTTGAGAAGGTTGCCGATGTAGGACTCCTGGGAGAGCGTGATCGTGCAAGCCTGGCGGTCACGAGTGATCTCCATCCCCAGGTAGTTCTTGAGGTCACCAAGATCCTTCATGAGAAGGGCGGAGCTGAGAGCAGACTGGACAGCTGCCATGTCGGCTAGATCTCTGGCGGCTAGAATGAAGTCGTCGACGTAGACGAGGATGTAGAAGGGCTCGAAGGAGTGACGAACGAAGATACTGAAATCTGAGGCGGAGGGATGGAAGTCAACTGCGAGGAGGACTTCCTTCACCTTGTTGTGCCACTCACGAGGAGCCTGCTTGAGGCCATACACTGGGCGCTTCAGCTTCCACACTGTGTTGGAAGGGTAAGTGCCAGGAAACCCCGGTGGGCGTTCCATGTGAACATCCTCCTTGAGCTGGCCTTGGAGAAAGGTGGAGGAGGCGTCCATGGACTTGATCTCGAAGTTGCCGCGAGCGGCTATATCAAGAAGAGCGCGCACAGTCGGGAGCTTGGCCGTGGGCGAGAATGTTTCGAAGAAGTCGAGATACTCCTTCAGGGTGAAACCCTTCACCACGTATCGTGCGTTGAACAGTGGAGCTTCGCCTGGGAGTTGTTTGACTCGGAAGAGCATCTTGCGTGTGACTTCCTATGCCTGAGTGAGGCCGACTAGGAGAGCGGCTGTAGGGGCTTGCTCGGGGAAGACTATCCCCAACTGTTTGAGTTCACCATGAATGGAGTGCACCTTGGTGACATAGTTGGCCATGCCTGGCGAGTCCTCGAGCCGCACTTGGAACATGCTGGGGATGAGTATAGCAACTCCCACTGCAGTCTCGTTCAGGAAGCGATCTTCGAGGTAGAGCCAAATGGCGTTGGCAGACGGGTAGTTGTGGTAGGTTTCGACGAGTTCGAGAGGAGTGGTGCCCATGAAGACACTAATGACCGCACCATCGGCCTTCTCCCAATTCTTGTACTTGAGCAGTGCAGCAGCATAAACTGCTTCGGCAGCGGCATTAGCTGGATCGGCGGACCTCTCGGGTTTAGGAGGCTCTTTGCCGTCACCGATGTTGAGAAGGACGTCGGTGAGCTCGAGCCCCTTCACCTCGCGACTGAGGAGGTGCTTGTCGACACCATAGCGCCAAGCCTTGTAGTTGGAGCATGTGCCGTCCGGCTCGAGACGAAGGAGCGGGATCGGGTTGGCGAGTGAAGTGGTTGAGTAAGCCATTGTCGGTGTGCAGCGCGGCACTTCTGGAAATTGGTCGACAAGAATTGCTGAAAATCACTCTGACGGCTTTATCAAAATGCCGCTAAGTAGGAAATGGCGTTGGCGAAAATTCATTAAAACGCCGACTTGAAACTCAATCTGAGCCTATGTCTAACCCCGGACCCACACACCCCCCCACACACCCCCAGGCCCTGTCCTGCAGCTACACAGCTCCGCAACCAGCTCCGCAACCAGCTCTGCAACCAGCTCCGCTCCGCTTCAACCTGTGTACCTGCTCTTGCTTGACGCGAGACGTTCGTGGAGGCGATTTCGCGAGGGTAGTTCGCCTATTCTGGCGGGGTCTGAGGAGAAACTCGAGAACGAGTTTTAAGAGATGGTCGAAATTGAGATTTGACCAAGGAGAACCGAGGAGGAAATCGACGATGAGAAGCGTGAACGCTTCAGAGATGAGAAATTCAACGAGGTCGAGAGCGAAGGCGGTCGACGATGAGAGGCGCGACTGCAGAGTGGAGCACGTCGAAATTCCGATGACTCGAAACGAATGTTGGGACGATGAAGTGCGTGTAGCACGAGCACGTTTAGATTAGGACCTTCATCCGCGTGTGCGGATAGGTCGCTCGAATACCATGTAAGAAATAGAGTTGAAATGATTAATTAGGAAAGGAGCCCAAGGCTCTATGAGTACATGGCAAGGTGAGAGTGAATGGATGAAGGGGGAATTGGAGGGAATCCCCATTGGGATCTCCGGAATCTCCAATTGGGTAATTGGAGATTGGGGGGATCACAATCGGGTGAGGTTGGGATTTTTGAGTACACCCCAACCCACTAGAACATTCATAACCTAAACTAGGATATAAAAGTACAAATACAAAAGTGGTATTTGCAGTCTATTTCTAACACTGTACGCTGACAACAGGGCCATGATCCTCCTGTGTAAGGAGCCTCGACTAGAGGGCAGAGCGAGCTACAGCAGCGGTACTTCCTCCTGCGCGAGCTACAGCAGCGCCGCCAGGCTCGCGTAGTACACTTGGCCTCAGGTGCCAACACTGCTGATATCTTTACAAAGGCGCTTGCGCTTAAAGATCATCAGCGGCACTGTGTACAGCTCGGTCTAGTTCCTGTGGCCTCTCACTTGCTAGGGCCTTGACTTTGTACTGTCCTTTATATATATTTGCTCAGACTGGACTTGTGTCCACTCCTAGTGGCCGGACTAGTAGTGCTGCCCTGGTCTTGTTCTTGCCTTGCCTGTACTCCTTTTGACTGGTCTTTAGACCCTTGTCTCAGTGGCTGGACTAGTAGTGCCGCCCTAAGCTGCTTGTTCAGGAACTGCCCCTATGCAGTCTAGGGGGTGTGTCAAACAGTTGTATCTCTAATGTTTGTATAGACTGTATAGGGTCACCTCTTAACGAGTATAACCCTTAGACATATATCCTTGTACCTAGGTTCTCTAGTTATTCATTATTCAGTTCTAAGACTTCTAATAGATTTGTTGTATTGAAATTAATAAACAATTAATTGCAGTTCTGAAAGCACCTTAAAGTGTTTTCAAACATATTTATTTCCCGAAAATAAACCTCAGTAGCTATCTATACATGCTTTGTTTCCGGGCAACTCGGAAATGACAACAAGTTTATGGCTTGACTTATTTTTGGGGCCGTAAATGCGGTAGAGACAAAGCTGCCATGTTTTATCATCGCGAGACGCGCTACACTCTGTGACAAAAGTATGTGCTTCGAAACAAAATCGTGTTTTCGTGTTTCTCGACTAACAAATGTCCAATGATTTTTAATTTGGAACCATTATTTGATTTCGCTCGAACTGCGCTTGGACCTCGGAAAAAATATCGCGCCGGCCACAATGGTGACGAAATCGGGCTGGTGCGGGCGAGAAAACGTTCCGAAACGGGCGAGGGTTACTTCTACTGACCATTCGTGGAACTTTTTTCTTGTAGTTTGTGACTAACGGTGGAACCCGACTGATGAAACATGTTGCGAACTCACTATTTATGATTGTTTATATCGTGTTTCTGACCGTACATGTTATCGAGGCACCTAATACTGAGCGCCGATGTATTTTCCCTTTTATTCATGATGGTGCAAAGAGGTGTTAGCGTACATACATTATATATATATATATATATGCACTATAGGCTAGCCACGTGTAGACTCTAGTGGGGCAGAGAATCGATGAACTAGAGTGGGGCATACAGTTGGAGGGTTGTACTGTCAAACATGTTTGTGCATGTTTAGTATGAAATAATTCGAAAAGTGGTGCAGGAGACTAAGTATGGAATCTGCAGACACAAGTACTTGAAGTAGAAAATAATACTGGAAGTACCACCAGTAACAGCCAGTATTAATACGTTGTAACCCCAGAGACAGTGTTACACCCTTGTGATACTTCAAGACTTAATGAAGGATCTTTTGTTAGAAAGAGAGAATGACTGGAATGGGAAGATACAAGGCAATATAGACTTGTGTGTTGTTCCCTCTAAGGCACAAACCTGTATAGTGTACAGTAACAACATAAGTTATGTTTGACACACCCCCTAGACTATATAGGGGCAGTGCCTAATAAGGGAAGAAGCAGCTCAGGGCGGTACTACTAGTCCAGCCTCTGAGACAAGGGTCTAAAGACCAGTCAAAAAGGAGTACAGACAAGGCAAGAGCAAGACCAGGGCGGCACTACTAGTCCAGCTACTGGAAGAGGCCACAAGGCTAGTCAGGGTAATATATATATAAAAGATAGTACAAAGTCAAGGCCCTAGCAAGTGAGACACTACAGGAACGAGGCCTAGCTGTAAACAATGCCGCTGATAATCATTAAGCGCAAGCGCCTTGAAGAGGGGGGCGCTTCACCTTGAAGAGCCAGCGGCCATCGACTACGTTCACCCCAGGTGGGGGAACTGCGTCGACGTAGGTGCCGGTGGATCTCCAAGATGCCATCTCCTGCTCCATGACAGCTATCCACTGGGAGGCCCAAGGTTCCGAGACCGCCTTAGCGTAAGTGCGAGGGGTCGGGATGTCGAAAGCGTCTGGGTCACCCTCAGGGACTAGCATCATGGAACAGAGATGGGGAGCAGCCTCGGAGAGGAAAGCAAGCTCGTATTGGCGGTCCTCCAGGACGTCACTACCAAGGGCAGGAGCACCCCTGACAGACGGAGAACAGGGAGGGTCAGAGACCAGAGCGGTGGCGTAGTCAAGGCGGTGGGTAGAGGCGAAGTCAGCGACCGCAGTAACAAGAGCGTCATGGCGCGAAACCAGAACAGACGGGTCGGTAACGAGAGAGGCAAGGACCCGAGGAACAAGAGGATGAGCGGCATGAAGGAAGTCAGACAGAGGGGGAGGTGCAACGACAAGGGAGGACGGAGGAGGCGATGGCAGGAGGGGAGGACGAGCCACATGGGAACGAAGCAACATAGGGTGGGAGCGCGAGACAGGGAAGACAGGGCGAGCACGGGAGGGACGGCGAGACCAGACGTGCGATGGAGGTGTCGGGTCAGGAGACAGAAGAGGAGACACAAGAGGGGAACGAGGAGGGAGATGAGCCGGAGAAGTGTCCGAGGGAGGGAACACAGGGCCGTAGACCGGAAGAGGAGGGGACGGAAGGCAGAGCAGGTGAAGGGCTTACACCGGCAAGGACTGCGGCTGCTGCGGCACAACCCCGACTCCAGGACCGCCAGCAGCTCAACGGCTATCGCCGAAACACTCCACTCCTGCACCCCCAGAGTTAACACCCCCAGAGCAAGAAACCCCGCCAGCACTGGTACCGCTCCCAACTCCAGCACCACCAGAGGCGACGAACGGCTGCTGTGGTAGTGACGGCTCGGGCGGCGGCGACGACGGCGGCAACAGCGGCGACGATTCCTGCTGTGGCGGCGGAGGAGGAGACACCGGCGGGGAGGCAGGCGGCAAGGACTGGGCCGCAGGACCACCACAGTCAGCAGACTCCTCTACCGGGAGGGGAGTGACGTGAGCCACACCGGACGAGGGGGGGGGTGGGGCTGGGGCTACCAAACACGGGGGAACCAGGAACAGGGGGGGGGGTAACCGGGGGAACAAACCGATGCGTCGCTCAGCGACCCCATTCTGCTGCAGCGAGTCCGGCAGGGTGAACGTCTGGGTGATGCCCTCCG
This sequence comes from Closterium sp. NIES-67, assembly GCA_027943415.1. Taxonomy (NCBI): domain Eukaryota; kingdom Viridiplantae; phylum Streptophyta; class Zygnematophyceae; order Desmidiales; family Closteriaceae; genus Closterium; species Closterium sp. NIES-67. Next base: position 10,008 of record BQMB01002382.1, read on the forward strand.
CACGACAGAAGCGACCAAGGACACCGGAGGCAAACTCGCCACCACGGTCGGAGTGAAGATGCAGGACAGGGAGACCGCGGTGGACACGCGTAGAGACTAGCCAGAGGATAAGAACGTCAGGCACGTCGTGTTAGAAATAGACTGCAAATACCACTTTTGTATTTGTCTTCCCCCTTCATCCATTCACTCTCACCTTGCCATGTACTTATGGAACCTTGGGCTCCTTACCTAATTAATCATTTAAACTCAATTTCTTACATAGTATCAGAGCAACCTATCCGCACATGCGGATCAAGGTCCTAATCTTGACGTGCCCCCGCTACGCGCACTTCATCGTCGCGACATTCATTTCGAGTCGTCGGAATTTCGACGTGCTCCACTCTGCAGTCGCGCCTCCCATCGTCAACCGCCTTTGCGCTCGACCTCGTCCAATTTTCCATCTCTGAAGCTTTCACGCTTCTCATCGTCGATTTCCTCCTCGGTTCTCCTTGGTCGAATCTCAATTTCGACCATCTCTTAAAACTCGTTCTCGAGTTTCCCCTCAGACCCCGCCAGAATAGGCGAACTCCCCTCGGGAAATCACCTCCACGAACGTCTCGCGTCAAGCAAGAGCAGGTACACAGGTTGAAGCGGAGCGGAGCTGGTTGCGGAGCTGGTTGCGGAGCTAGTTGCGGAGTTGGTTGCGGAGCTGGTTGCGGAGCTGGTTGCGGAGCTGGTTGCGGAGCTGGTTGGGGAGCTGTGTAGCTGCGGGACAGGGCCTGGGGGTGTGTGGGGGGGTGTGTGGGTCCGGGGTTAGACATAGGCTCAGATTCAGTTTCAAGTCGGCGTTTTAACGAATTTTTGCAGACGCCATTTCCTACTTAGCGGCATTTTGATACAGCCGTCAGAGTGATTTTCAGCAATTCTCGTCGACCAATTTCCAGAAGTGCCGCGCTGCACACCGACAATGGCTTACTCAACCACTTCACTCGCCAACCCGATCCCGCTCCTTCGTCTCAAGCCGGACGGCACATGCTCCAACTACAAGGCTTGGCACTATGGTGTCGACAAGCACCTCCTCAGTCGCGAGGTGAAGGGGCTCGAGCTCACCGACGTCCTTCTCAACATCGGTGACGGCAAAGAGCCTCCTAATCCCGAGAGGTCCGCCGATCCAGCTAATGCCGCCACCGAAGCAGTTTATGCTGCTGCAATACTCAAGTACAAGAATTGGGAGAAGGCCGATGGTGCGGTCATTAGTGTCTTCATGGGCACCACTCCTCTCGAACTCGTCGAAACCTACCACAACTACCCGTCTGCCAACGCCATTTGGCTCTACCTCGAAGACCGCTTCCTGAACAAGAGTGCAGTGGGAGTTGCTATACTCATCCCCAGCATGTTCCAAGTGCGGCTCGAGGACTCACCAGGCATGGCGGACTATGTCACCAAGGTGCAGTCCATTCATGGTGAACTCAAACAGTTGGGGATAGTCTTCCCCGAGCAAGCCCCTGCAGCCGCTCTCCTAGTCGGCCTCACTCCGGCATACGAAGTCACACGCAAGATGCTCTTGGGCCTTGCTCCTGCAGACCTCACATTTGCCAAGGTCTCATCCGCGCTCCTTTCTGCCGAAAAGGACAACAGCGCTCAAGCCAAGGCCAATGCAATCCGCGCTCGCGTGCCTCAAGCCTATGCCGCTTCGGCGCCATTCCAGCGCAACCGCTTCCCCCCGTGTCCCTATGTCATCAAGCGCGGCCCTCGTGCCGGCCAGGTGTGTGGCGGCACCAACCACGCCCTTGCCTCCTGCTTCAAGAAGAAGGATGACGAGTGGTATGCCGTCAATGGGACCGCCTCCAAGCCGCCAAGCTGGATGGTCAATCGTGCTTCTCGCAAGGTCAATCAAGTCGAAGCGCAGGAATCCGTGCAGGCTGCTGTAGCTCCCAGTGCTGATGTGCGCCTCCACATGTTGTTCCCTCGCACTGCCATGATTAATGAGATAATTTCGCAGTGTCCTGGCTCACAAAGCACCTCAGCCACAATAGAGTTCACCCTCGACAATGGGGCCACTCACACGGTTCTCAAGGAAGAACACCCCTTCAAGCCATACGAGACACCAATCCATCTACTAGGAGCAGACTCCAGTTTCACAACACACGCCAAAGCTCCTCCACAGTTCCGTGCCCAGCTTTTCCTTCGGGCAGTGTCACCGACATGTGTGTTCCCACACTACGCCACAATCTCGTGGCCCAACACGAGCTCCAACGGGCAGGCGTCACCACGATCTTCCCAGCACACTCGGATCACTGTGACCTCTTCGACCCTAAGTCCAATAAGCTCCTAGCACGCTTCATATTCAACAGTAGCAAGCTCTATACGTTGCGTTCACCTGCACCTCTCGCCGCTCTCTCCCAAGCGCAAGCTGCTAGCACCACTCCGTGTTCGTGTCGCAGCTTCGCCAACCCAACCATCCTCTACCACCATCGCTTGGGTCACCCCAACTTTCGTACACTTGCCGACATCGCTTCCAAGAAACTTCTTCTTGGCCTCCCGTCGGCGCTTCCTCCACCAACAGACTCACCTGCACCCACCTGCCTGGACTGCACCAAGAGCAAGCTCAGACAGCAGCCGCACCCTTCCTCCCCATCCGTCGCAGCTACTCCGCTGGACCTAGTGCACATGGATGTCTGGGGCCCAGCTCCAGTCGCATCCCGAGGCGGTCATCGGTACTTTCTTACACTAGTCGATGACCACTCGCGGTATGTTTCTGTGCACCTCCTGCATACCAAGGCGGAGGCACCTAATGTCATCATGGCGTGGGTGCGCCAGGCTCAAGTCACGTTCGGCACTCCTCTGAAGTGCCTCCATTCTGATGGCGGGGGAGAATTTCGCAATGGCAAACTCGATAACTTCTGTGCAGCCCAAGGGATTCGGCAAACCTTCACGCTCCCCGAAAGCCCGCAGCAGAACGGCATTGTAGAGAGCCGCAACCACACCTTGGTTCAGATCGCTCGCTGCCTCCTCAGTCACGCCAACGCACCACGGTCACTCTAGGGATATGCCCTCTTCCATGCGGCACTCCTCTACAATCTTTATCCGCATCCCCACCGACCCGACACTACACCTACCGCTCTCTGGCTTGGGGTCACGCCTTCCGCCCGCTCTCTACGCGTCTGGGGGTGTACCGCGTATGTGTTGCTAAGCCCCCACACGTGCAGGAAGCAAGGTGGCAAGCTTGGTCCCAAAACCCAGACCTGCATATACCTGGGGCACAACTCCGACTCCATAGACTACTTATTCCTCAACCCAATCACCAGACAGCTGATTCGCAGCCGTGATGTCGTCTTCGATGAGACACGCCCATTCCACTCTGCGACCACGAGCGAGCCTCCTCCACCTCCCCCGATGCTTGTTTGGGCAGACTTTGATGCCCCACCTCCGGCCGCTGCCCCTTCTTCGGGGCCTTCTCCGTCCGGTGTGTCTCACCCAGCCTCCCCAGTATCCTCGGCAGCGGCACCTCCTCCTGCTCCGCCTTCCCCGAGCGTCGAGCCCGGCTCACCAGTCTCCTATCGGAGGCGCCCAGTCCCTCCGGTCCCACCGCAGCCGCCTTCCTCTCCGGTCTCTAGTCGCACTCGTTCCAAGGGACCAGCTCCGCCTCTCGCCTGAGGACCAGCCGCCTTCTCCATCCGGTGTTCGGTTCTATAGTGTGTTAGACAGGGAGACTGCAGAGTGCTAGAAATAGACGGCAAATACCACTTTTGTATTTGTACTTTTATATCCTAGTTTAGGTTATGAATGTTCTTGTGGTTTGGGGTGTACTCACAAATCCCAACCTCACTTAATTGTCATCCCCCCAATCTCCAATTACCCAATTGGAGATTCCGGAGATCCCAATGGGGATTCCCTCCAATTCCACCTTCATCCATTCTCTCTCACCTTGCCATGTACTTATAGAGCCTTGGGCTCCTTTCCTAATTAATTATTTCAACTCTATTTCTTACATACAGGATTGGGGCAGAGCTAGGCCGCTCACCTTAGTCAGTGAGCAAGAAGGTCAGCCAGCGGAGCTCCTGTGCCGCCATGGCACCGGCGTAGATCTCGGCCTCACAGCTGGACTGGGCAACAGACGAGGAGCGGGTAGCTCTCCACGAGACGGAACCTGAACCAAGGCTGAAGCATTAGCCCTACGAAGACCTGAGGGTCTCGGCGTCGTCTGCCCAAGAAGCGTCTGAGTGTCCAGTAAGGACCACTGGCCTGCGTCCTCCTAGCACTAACCCCATGCCCGATGTACTTGCGAGATAACGCAAAACCCTCTTAGCGGCTGACCAGTGCTACGGTCGTTGTCTACCTGTGGCCACAAAGCGAGCTAGGATGCTGAGAGGGTATGCGAGATCTAGGCGAGTGCAAGTCATCAGGTACATGAGGCAACCCACCAGCTCTGCGTAAGGGCCACTGAGCTCTACTGACTCCTCAGAAAATAGAGCAGAGAGTATGTGGTCTACAGGCAGAGGGGTGGGGTGTGCAGAGGAGAACTGAAGGCCGAACCTCTGAAGGACCTGGCGCACCAAGTGTGACTGAGTCAAAGTGATGGTGCGTGCTGCTCTATGCATGGAGATCTGCAAACCAAGGAAACGGCGCAGTTCTCCAAGGTCAGTGCAAGTGTGTCTCTTCAGCAGCTCTGCCTTCACCGAGGCCAGTGCGTCCCTGTCTCCTGTGGCAAAGACTAGATCATCCACGTAAACGAGGATGTAGAACGGAGTCTAGCCAGTACAAACGAAGAGTGAGAGGTCTGCAGAGAACGGAAAGAACTACAGGTCAGCAAGGGTAGTACGCAGCGTGTCGTGCCACTCACGGGGAGCCTGCCGAAGGCCGTAGACGGGACGCCGCAGGAGCCACTGGGTCCCAGGAGGGAAGTGCCGGTGAAACCCTGAGGTCGATGCAGGTAGACCTGCTCGTGTAGGCTGCCCTGAAGAAACGCAGTGGAGAAGTCGAGGGAGTGAAGCTTGTAGTCACGCTGGGCAGCTACGTGTGGTAGCATCCGAAGAGTAGTCATCTTCGGGGTCGGAGCGAAGGTCTGGAAGAAGTCCACCCCCTCACGCTGACTGAAGCCTCTAGCCACATAGCGCGCCTTGAACACAGGCGGCTCTCCAGGAGGGCGCTTCACCTTGAAGAGCCAGCGGCCATCGACTACGTTCACCCCAGGTGGGGGAACTGCGTCGACAAAGGTGCCGGTGGATCTCCAAGATGCCATCTCTTGCTCCATGGCAGCTATCCAGTGAGAGGCTCAAGGTTCCGAGGTCGCCTCAGCGTAAGTGCGAGGGGTCGGGATGTCGAAAGCGTCTGGGTCACCCTCAGGGACTAGCAGCATGGAACAGAGACGGGGAGCAGCCTCAGATAGGAAAGCAAGCTCGAACTGGCGGTCCTCCAAGACGTCACTGGCGAGGGCAGGAGCACCCTCGACAGACGGAGGACAGGCAGGGTCAGAGACCAGAGCGGTGGCGTAGTCAAGGGGGCGGGTAGAGGCAAAGTCAGCGACCACAGCGACAAGAGCGTCAAGACACGAGACCGGAACAGACGGGTCGGTAACGAGAGAGGCGAGGACCCGAGGAACAAGAGGACGAGCGGCACGAAGGTAGTCAGACAGAGGAGGAGGCGCAACGGTAAGAGAGGACGGAGGAGGCGACGGTAGAAGGGGAGGACGAGACGCGTGGGAACGGAGCAACTTAGGGTGAGAGCGCGGGACAGGGGAGACAGGACGAGCGCGGGAGGGACGGCGAGACCAGACATGAGACAGAGGCGTCGGGTCAGGAGACAGAGGAGGGGACACAAGGGGGGAGCGAGGGGGAAGACGAGCGGGGGAACACATGGCCATAGACAAGAAGAGGAGGAGACGGCAGGAGAGGAACAGACGCAGGGTCAGGGGACGGAAGGCCGAGCAGGCGAAGGGCGGACACCGGTGGGGACTGGTGCTGCGGCGGCGAAACAGCGACACCGGGACCGCAAGCTGCTCCTCGTCTACCTTCGGGACACTCCACTCCTACACCCCTAGAAGGAACACCCCCAGAGCCTGAAACCCCTCGAGCACCGGGACCACCCCCAGGGCCACCGGGACAGGCCACGACAAGAACCCCAGGACTAGCACCCACCCCAACGCGAGCACCCCCAGAGTCGACGAACTGCTGCTGCGACGGCTGCGGCGGAGACGACGGCTGCGATAGCAGAGGCGACGGCGGCTGCAGAAGCGGTGGAGGAGGAGACACCTGGGGAGGGGCAGACGGCGAGGACTGCGCCGCAGGACCACTAGAGTCACAAGACTCATCGACCGGGACAACCGACGGGAGAGGGGTGACGTGGGACACACCAGAGGGGGCAGGACGGGGAGGGGGAGGGGGGGGGGGCAAGGACCACTAGGGAAGGAGTGACTAGGAATAGGGGGGGAGAAAGAGGGGGACCGCAGTGGGGGAAGCGACGATAGAAGGAGACGGACTCGTCAAAGGTGACCTCGCAAGAGTGAAAGAACCGGTGAGACGGCGAGTGGTAGAAGTGCCAGTCGGACGCGTCAAGGGGGAAACCGAGGAAGACACAGGGAAGGGTGCTGGCAGTGAGCTTGTCCGTGCCAGAGGCATGAACGTGAGCAAGGCAGCCCCAGACGTGGAACGCAGATGCGTCACCAGGGGACCCGGTCCAAAGAAGGGTCGGCGAAACCTGCGGCCGTTGGGGGTGCAGCCACAGGTTAAGCTGGTGAGCAGCGTAGCGCACGGCGAACGACCACAGAAATTGGGGGCGCCGGCATGGATCATGGAGGTGCGAGCCACCTCCATGACCAAACCGATGCGTCGCTCAGCGACCCTATTCTGCTGTGGGGAGTCTGGCAGGGTGAACGTCTGGGTGATGCCCTCCGCACCACAAAAGCGGCCAAGGACACCTGAGGCAAACTCGCCACCGCGGTCTGAGTGAAGACGCAAGACAGGGAGACCTCGATGGACACGCGCAGAGACAAGCTAGGGGATGAGAGCGTCAGGCACGTTGGCCTTTCGCTCCAGGGGAAAAACTGTGGTGTAGCGAGTGAAGTCGTCGACAAGCACGAGGAAGTAGCGCTCTCGACGCGGCCCATGGACGGGGGCGGGGACGTCCATGTGCAGGGTCTGCAGCGGCGCGGCGGTAGGGGGAAACGAGGAGGAGTGAGGGGCACGGCGTTGCCGACCCTCGACACAAGGCGTGCACAGTGGGGCGGGGGAGGAGGGAAAAGCGGGAAACGAACCGGGGAGGCCAAGGACGAGACCGTGCTGGGACATGTAACGCAGACGCGGGAGCACAGGGTGACCTAGGCGGTGGTGCCACAGGAGATTCGGGTGAGTGAGGGACTGACAGGAGCAGGCAGCCGCAACCGGGGAAGACGCAGCCACCTGAGGGGGCGCCCCAACCGGCGGGGTTGCGGTGTCCAAGGTGAACAGGACGGACACCGGGTCTCGGGGGAACGTGGAAAGGGGGGCACCAGTGGCGGCCTCGGTACAGACAGCATACCGCTCGTGACCAGGGAACGTAGTGGTGACGCCAAGGTCCTGGAGGCAGCCGACACCAACTAGGTTCCTGGAGAACGAGGGGATATGCAGACCTGAGAGCGAGCCCAAAGGAACTGCCGGACAGGGAAGTGTGGTGGAACTGCGGGAGACTACTGGACCGCCGGAGGGGTCAGCAAGAGAAACTACAGCAGGAACAGGAAGCGGCGTCAGCGTAGTGGAGTCGCGGATGAAACACCGGGAAGCGCCAGAGTCCAAGGTGAAGGAAAGCGCAGCAGTGGCATGTGGCGATGGGGCAACGATGGAAGCAGCAAGGCTAAACAAAGCAGGAGCTCCTACGCCTGACGTAGCAGGGGAGGCTAAGCTAGTCACACCTACACTAGGTGACAAGGAGTAATAAGAGGGTAGCTCACTAGAGTCATCAGCATACATCACATGCAGGGCAGCAACAATGGCATCCATGTCCATGTCAAAAATCTGAACTCTACGACTGAGCAAACTGAGCCAGTCTGGGAGGTCGGGCGACAGGCCGAAGCGCTGACGAAACAGGTCGTCCAGGCGACGAAAATAGCGGGCAGTGGTGTGACCGATCTTACCGCAAACGAAGCCGCGGCGAGGACCGGTCTGGAGCTGGTACTGACATCGCACGCCTCCCGAACCGCCACCCGGTACACCACTACACGCACGGCCACCACCAGCGCCAGGCAACCCGGGCGGGAGGTCACTCGCCGGCCTCGTCTGCTGCGGCTGTTGCGGCTAGTGCTGGGGCTACGGCTGCTGCGGCTGCTGGGGCAGCTGCTCAGCCGAACCCGGCAGGAGCCCCTCGTCCGCCCCACAACCAGGCGACCTGACTCCACCACTACCTCCACTTGCACCCCCACTCCCTCCTCCGCGCCCTAACTTGGGGCGGCGACCCTTCCCCTGACGGAACTGCGCTGCAGCGGCGGTCTCAGCCACAGCTGCAGAACCATCGAAGAAGGTGCACTGAGCGGGGGCACAACCCTGAAAGATAGGGACCGGCACAGTACCGTTCGCCTGGGCGATAGAGCGGTGGCGGGTCTCGAAAACAGTCAGGGTGTCTACAAAGTCTGTGAGGGTGAGGTCACCAGGGTGAATGCTAAGGAAGCGGTCATGAGCAGCGGCAAGGCGGTCAGGGAGGCGGGTGGCAAGCAGGTAGAGGGTAGAGGTAAGGGGCGGCTGATGGGCTCTAAGCTGTGCGTCAGTGCAGGCTGCGCGCCAGGTCTCATCTATCGTGCGGAGGTGGGCAGCTAGATCAGCAACCGTGGGGAACGACGCTAGGTCAGGGAAGAGGAGAGGGAGGATCAGGCGACCCACCGAGGCAGCAGGCGGGGTGGAATAGCGCTGGATAACAGCATCTCAGAAAGCCTGGGCGGTGGTGATAGACCGAAAGCGTGGGCGCTTAGACAGGGGGAGGGCATTGCTAACAGCAAGCTGTGCGACAGCGTCACCGGAAAGCCAGACAGAGCGAGCAAGGGCACCCGCAGAAGACT
>BQMB01002383.1:0-42389 GCA_027943415.1 Closterium sp. NIES-67
TTCGCATGGACTTGGGTGCTTCGCATGCAAGGCCCCGTCCATTTCGGGAGTGTGCGATGATCCCGTCGAGTTTGATGCTGCAGCCGCCCGTTGTCCAGTCAATCTTCGGGTTGTACTGTCGCAGCCAATCCCTTCCCAGCAGCACATCGCATCCATCGAGTGTAGTCGCCAGCAGCCCCATCCGAAATTTTACGTGCTCCTCGCAGTGGAAACCGACGTTCTCCACTCGTTCTCGTATGGCCAGCGCTGTTCCATCTACTAGGCGGGCTTCAATTTTGGGTAGACACTTAAGTAGGGGGATACCCAAATTTTTAGCCCTATCCAGCTGTATGAGACTGTGACTCGCGCCTCCATCCACGAATATTTTCAGCAACACCCCGTTGACTTTACCCTCCACCAACACAGGGTGATCAGCAGTTTTGTCCCCCTTATTCGTCCGGGTCCGGTCGATTGCAGCAATCGGGATCACAACCCGGTGGGGACTGTGTGGCTCGGGCGAAGAAGCCTGCCCGCAGTAAGGGGCCCGGTACTTACTGACGCGACCCATTTCCCAGTCGCTCCTCCGGCTTCTTCCCCATAGAATTCTGAGTGCTATGATTCTGGGCAGTTGCGTCGATGTGACCCGGTCGACCATAGTGGTAGCATAGCCCCATATTTCGTGGAGGCAGCTGCGTATATGTCCACTGCGTCCATTCCCTTTATCGTGGCGCGCTGGTACTGGTTCTCCGAGGGCGAACCTCCGTCGTAGAAGTTCGTCCTCCGGCTTCGTGAGCGAATCAGCGCTTTAGCGAACTGGATAAAGTCTTGTAACTGGTTCGCAGGGCGTTGCAGTTTTATCTGGTACTGTATTTCAGGCTTCAGTCCGCCCATGTACCTGTCGACCTTTCCCAACTCGTGCATGTAACCAATGGGATCCACCAACGTCAAGAATGATGCGGTGTATTCGGACACAGATCCCAGCTGCTTCCACATCGTAGAGTCTCGCGCGCTTTGTCTGAATCAGGAGCGTGCTCAAACCGCTTGCGAAGTTCTGCGCACCACGTTGCCCCACGTGCGAATGTGGGTTGCACCAAACAGCAAATCTGCCTCGTCTTCGTCGCCGAATTCTTCTGACCACTCATGCTGTCCTTCTGTGCGAGTTGCCGCTGAGTCGACGATGACTGTCCACCACTGTAGGGCGGCCCCTTGTAGTAGTGTCAATGCATGGCTGATCCGTTTCTGATCGTCTCGGATGCCTGCCGCATTGAAATAGATATCCATGGCGAATATCAACTGCCGCAGACCGTCACGCCTTTATTAGCTGGGTCGAAAGAAGCAGGTTGCTGATATCTTACGCCACCACTTGTCGAGCGCGGAACTGTTGCCGGCTAGTCGCGCCAGCTCCATTGGCGACGGTTGTTGCTCACCCGCCTCACTTCGTGCATCGTCGCCCGGCTCCTCTGAACGCCTTTCCTGCACCTAGCGAAGTCGTTGGTTCTCGTCGCGGAGGTTGTCGACGACGCTTGTCAAACTATTCAATTGCTCCATTAATGCTTACAGGTCCACAGTTTCCCGGGCAGAGTTCGCAGCAGTCGAGGTCGTCTGTTCCTCAATCGTCGAGTCTACCGGGGCCATGGCGGTCAGTACGGGGCAGAAACTAGCGCACACGCTGTAGTTGTTGACGTAAAAATATTTACGATCGAAGACAACTGCTGTGCAGCCGTGCTAATCCCCTCTGACCACCCTTAACTAATTCAATGGGAAAACGGAAGGTTCATGCAAAGTTCAGGCTCTGATACCAGCTGTTCTGAAATAGGAAGTGTCAATGTACTATAATGTGAGAATACAACGGTCGCTATTGCAATGAAGGCACGAGGTTATATAGGAGTTGGCATACTAGGGCGATAACCTCGGAACGTGGGTAGGTTCGGCAATGTGGCGACAGTGCCGGGCGCGACTCGGGAAAGGGTTGGACCGATAATTGAGGCCGAACGTGACGAGTCGAGGAAGTCGGGTGTACGCGCTAGCGTACGACTCAGTAAGGAATGGAAATTCCTTACATTGTTGAGCGTTTGTAACCATGTTCGGGCTTCGATTAGGTGTGGTGATCAGCACGATACAGATCAGCCTTTACACTGCATACAATATGTGCGGGCAATAGAAGACACCAATCACCTCTTCTACCTAAAGGCAAAGACCCACATGTAGGATTGTTACATTACAGTGACGGAAACAATTGTCCGGATGTTTTGCATTAATTAGGGTTTTTGAGCTTCTGACTAGTGTACATAAAGTCTTAATATTTGATGGTGGTACGTTTTGGGAGGGGCACATAGTGGATGTGTTCACTGTGCTAAATTCCATAATAGTACACTGGATCTAGGTTAGTGCCAACAGCTATACAAAGAGTACATCCGGACAATTATTTCCCAGGACAAAGAGCAAACTTCGGAGCAGCATTTCTAGTACCTACTCCACCAACACTTGGCCTTGATAACCACCTGCACCTCCTAGGCATGTAATCTACGAGGTTAGTGCAAAAATTTACATGGATCTTCTCGCACTCTTCCTGGACCCACCCTTTTGCATAAGGGGGTGCGCACTAGGAAAATCATGAAGTATTTGAACGTATGCAAGAGTATTGTGCACGATTTTAGATTGAATGTTATCTCTGAGACTAGCCACGCTGAGGTGTGGCCAAAGATGTCATAAGTCGATTAGTCCCATCTTATCATGAATCGTCTTCGCCGTACCGTTGTAGGGTAGAATTACGAGCAGAATGGCGAAAACTAGCGTGTCCGTCGCGAAACTTAGGGTAATATAGCACGGTCGACTGTGCACCCATTCACTAATAGAATCACGTTAAAATCTACGAGTCTCGTCATGGTGCAGTAGTCGAAGAAGCCCCGACTGGTGGGGAAGAATATCCAGGTTCAGGTCTGGTGAGGAAGAGGGTCACTGTAGTACTACAAACTCATGCTCTCCAAGCCATTCCAAGCCTAGGCGGGACACATGCCTTAGAATGGCTTGGAGAGCATGAGTATGTTACGCTGGAGTGACCCTTTTCCTCACCAGATCTCAACTTGGATATTCTTTCTGAACAGTCACAACTTCTTCGACTGCTGCACCGTGACGAGACCTATGGATCCTAGTGCAATTCTGATAGTGCAAGGATGCACAGTCGACCGTGCTATGTTACCCTAAGTTTTGCGGCGGATAGACTAGTTTTTGTCACTCTGCTCGTAATTTTACCATACAACGGTACGACGAAGACGATCCATGATAAGACGGGACCAATCGACTTATGGCATCTTTGGCCACTCCACAATGGGGCTAGTCTTAGAGATAACATTCGATCTAAAATTGTGCACAATACTCTTGCAAACGCTCAAATCCTTAGCAATTTTCCTAGTGCTCGCCCCGTTATGCAAAAGCGTGGATCGCTGTAAAGGTTTGCACTAACCTCGCAGATTACATGCCTAGGAGGGTGCGGGTGGTGATCAAGGCCAAGTGTCGGTTGACTAGGTACTAGAAACGCTGCTCGGAGGTTTGTTATTTGTCATGGGAAACAATTGTCCGGATGTACTCTTTGCATATCTTTTGGCACCAAGTTAGATCCAGTGTACTATCATGGATTTTAGTATTGTGAAAGCATCCACTATGTGCCCCTCATAAAGCGTACCACCATTAAACATGAAGACTTTATGTACAGTGGTCGAAAAGCCCAAAAACCCTAAATAATGCAAAACATCCAGACAATTGTTTCCGTCACTGTATATAATTTAGCCTACTATGCCTTAACCGAAGAAATATAAGACACATGGATACCGGACGTCAAATGCTCACAACCTGGAGCCTGTTGGGGCGTCTCAGGAAAGCACCCATCCTTCCATGAGCCGGAAATTGTGAAGAACCCGCTCCTGCTGTACCTTGCCAACTAGAAAAACCCCTAAGACGGGTACCGTTTTCAAAGCACAAAATATTTGATCAGCAAAGAGCATACAGGCCGGAGTCTTTCAAGAGCCTCCGGTTTAGAACCTCTCGCCAAACCGGACAAACCACGAGCCGGTGCCCAAGTTGCAATCCCGAGCGTACTCGGCACGTACTGTCAAACATATCTTTGTATGTTGTTATAGACTAGGCTATAGAGAGTACAACACACTAGGCTATATTCCCTTGTATCCCATATTTCTAGTCATTCGTTAACTTTGATATGGTATCATGAGTAGGTTAGGTCCCCCCCGCCCACTAGTGCTTCCGCCCTAGGTCCTAGCCGCCCCACAGCAGCAGCAGCAGCGGCGGGCCGGCCGTCTCCCGCCCGGGTGGCCTGGCGTTGGCAGTGGCGGTGGTCGCAGTGGTCGTGCGCGCGGCGTGACGTTGGGTGGTGGTCAGAGTGATGGGCTCTGCCAGTACCAGCTCCAGACCGGTCCTCGCTGCGGCCTCGTGTGCGGTAAGATCGGCCATACCCCACTCGTTGCTTCAATCACCTAGACGACATGTTTCGTCTCCGCTTCGGCCCGTCGCCAGACCTCCCCGATAGGCACAGTCTGCTCAACTGTAGTGTTAGGATCTTTGATATGGACATGGATGAGATTAGCTCTGCTTTGTATGTGCTGTATGTCGATGACTCTAGTGTGACTGGTTCCTATTACCCTGTGTTGCCTAGTGTAGTTGTGCCCAGTGTGCCTAGTTCAGGCTCCCCTGCTGCGTCAGGCGTAGGATCCCCTGCCTTGCTTAGCCTTGGGTCCTCCCTCGCTCCTCCGACCCTTGTCGCCACTGCCGCGCTCTCCTTCACCCTGGACTCCGGCGCTTCCCGGTGTTTCTTTCAGGACTCCACTACGCTTACGCCGCTTGCCGCTCCCGCCGCAATTGCTCTTGCAGATCCTTCTTCAGGTCCTGTAGTCGCCCGTAGCTCCACCACCCTTCCCTGTCCGGCGGTTCCCTCGGGCTCCATTACAGGCCTGCACATCCCCTCATTCTCTAGGAACCTAGTTGGTTTCGATTGCCTTCAGGACCTTGGCGTCACCACTACGTTCCCTGAGCACGAGCGGTTTGCTGTCTGTGCCGAGGCCGCCACTGGTGCCCCCTCACCACGTTCCCCCGGGACCCGGTGTTTGGCTTGTTCACGCTCGACACCGCGTCCCCCCCAGTTGGGACGCCTCCCCAGGTGGCAGCGTTTACCCAGGTTGCTGCGGCTTGCTCGCGTCGGTCGCTCACTTACCTGTCGCTTCTGTAGCACCACCGTCTAGGTCATCCCGCTCTTACCCGTCTCCGTCACATGTCCCAGCACGCTCTTGTCTTAGGTCTCCTTGAGTCATTCCCTGCGCTCCCCTCCTCCCCAGCGTTGCCGTGCACGCCCTGCATCGAGGGCCGGCTCCGCCATGCCCCTCACTCCTCCTCGTCCCCCCCCCACTGCCGCACCGCTGCAGACCCTGCATATGGACGTCTGGGGCCCCGCCCTCGTCCATGGGCCGCGTCGCGAGCGCTACTTCCTAGTGCTTGTCAACGACTACACGCGCTACACCGCGGTTTTTCTCTTGGAGCGGAAGGCCGACGTGCCTGACGTTCTTATCCCGTGGCTTGTCTCTACGCGTGTGCACCGAGGTCTCCCTGTGTTGCGTCTTCACTCTGACCGCGGTGGCGAGTTCGCTTCTTGTTGCCTTGGTCGTTTCTGTCGTGCAGAGGGCATCACCCAGACGTACACTCTTACGGACTCCCCACAGCAGAATGCGGTCGCTGAGCGACGCATCGGTTCGGTCATAGAGGTTGCTCGTACCTCCATGATCCATGCCGGTGCACCCAATTTTCTGTGGTTGTTCGCCGTTCGCTACGCCACTCACCAGCTTAACCTGTGGCCGCACCCTCAGCGGCCGCAGGTTTCGCCGACCCTCCTCTGGACCGGGTCCCCTGGTGACGCGTCGGCGTTCCACATCTGGGGTTGCCTTGCTCGCGTTCGTGCCTCTTGCACGGACAAGCTCACTGCCCACACCGTCGCCTGTGTCTTCCTATGTTTCCCCCTCGACTAGTCCGACTGGCACTTTTACTTCACGCCGTCTCACCGTTTCTTTCACTCTCTCGACGTCACCTTTGACGAGTCTGTCTCCTTTTACCACCGCTTTCCCCACCGTGGTCCCCCTGTTACCCCCCCCTGTTCCTAGTTCCCCCTCCCCCGGTTCCCCTCCTCCCCTCCCTGCCCCATTTGGTGTATCTCACGTCACCCCTCTCCCGTCAGGTGTCCCTATGGAGGAGTCTGCTGACTCTCCCGGCTTTGCGGAGTCCCTCCCCGCACCCCTCCCCACCTCGGTCTCTCCTTCCCCATCGCCACCGCAGCCGCCTCCGCCGCTGCTGTCGGTGCTGCAGTCGCAGCTGCCGTCGTCATCGCCGTTGGGGTCCGTGCATTCTGGGGGTGCAGGGGAGCGTGCTGGAGTGGGTGCTGGAGCGGGTTCCCATTCTGGGGGTGCTGGCGTGGAGCTTCTTCGAGGGAGCTGTGCTGTCGCTGGCGGTTCTGGTGTTGGAGTCGAACAGCAGCCGCAGCAGTCGCCCCCAGTGTCCGCTCTTCGCCTCCTCGGTCTTCCTTTCTCTGACTGCCTGTCGGTGCCTCCTCCGTCGCCCACGCCTCCACCTCCGCAGGTCTACGGCCCGGTGTTTCCTCCTCCGGACTCCTCTCCAGCTTGTTTCCCTCCCCGTTCTCCTCCTATGTCTCCCCCCCTCTCTCCTGGCCTATCTCCTCCGTCTCACTTCTGGTCTCGTCGTCCGTCTCGTGCTCGTCCTACCTCCCCTGTTCCGTGTTCTCACCCTATGTTGCTTCACTCTCACGCGTCCCGTGCTCCCCGTCTCCTCCTGTCTCCTCCCCCGTCGCCGCTGGTTGTGGCCCTGCCTCCGTTCTTTGACTTCCTCCGTGCTGCACGTCCCCTTGTTCCTCGTATCCTTGCCTCTCTTGTTACCGACCCGTCAGTTCCTGTCTCGAGTCTTTCGGCTCTTGCCGCTGCTGTCACTGACTTCGCCGCTACCCACCTCCTTGACTACGCCACCGCTCTCGTCTCTGACCCTGCCTGCCCTCCGGCTGTCGGGGGTGTGGCTGCCCTTTGCAGTGACGTCCTAGAGGACAGGCAGTACGAGCTCGCTTTCCTGCCTAAGGCTGCTCCCCATCCCTGTTCCATGCTACTCGTCCCTGAGGGTGACTCAGATGCCCTCGACACCCCGACCCCTCGCACCTACGCTGAGGCCACCTTGGGACCCTGGGCCTCTGAGTGGATAGCTTCCATGGAGCAGGAGATGGCATCTTGGATATCCACCGGTACCTTCGTCGACGCAGTTCCCCATCTGGGGTGAACGTAGTCGATGGCCGGTGGCTCTTCAAGGTGAAGCGCCCTCCTAAAGAGCCGCTTGTCTTCCAGGGCAGCTTTCCTCTATGGCAGTCTACACGAGCAGGTCTATTTGCGCCGCCCCTAGGGCTTCTTCGGTACCTTTCCCCCTGGTACCGAGTGGCTCCTCCGGTGCCCCGTCTACGGCTTGCGACAGGCGCCACGTGAGTGGCACGACACGCTGCGTGCTACACTTGCTGACCTGCAGCTCTTCCCGTCGTCTGCAGACCCCTTGCTCTTCGTCCGTTCTGGCCAGACTCCGTTCTACATCCTTGTATACGTAGACGACCTGGTCTTTGCTATTGCAGACAGAGACGCGCTGGCCTCCTTCTGAGGAGACACACCTGCACTGACCTAGGAGAGCTAGGTCACTACCTTGGCTTGTAGATCTCCAGGAACAGAGCAGCACACACCATTACTCTCTCACAGTCACACTTTGTGCACCAGGTCCTTCAGAGGTTCGGTCTTCAATTCTCTTCCGCATAGCCTACCCCTCTGCCAGTAGACCACGGACTCTCTGCTCCAATCCCGAAGGAGGCTCTAGAGCTTAGTGGCCCCTACATAGAGCTGGTGGATTGCCTCATGTACCTGATGACTTGCACTCGTCCAGATCTCGCATACCCTCTCAGCATCCTGGCTCGCTTTGTGGCCATCGAAAGACACCGACCATAGTACTGGTCGGCAACTAAGAGGGTTTTGCGTTATCTAGCAAGTACATCGGCCTTGGGGCTAGTGCTAGGAGGTGAACGGCCTAGCTCTCCCCCGGTCCTATACGCTAACAACAGGGCCATGATCCTCCTGTGTCAGTAGCCCAGACTCAAGGGAAGAGCGAAGCATATCCAGATGCGGTACTTCCTCCTGCGCGAGCTACAGCAGCATCGCCAGGCCCGCGTAGTACACTTGGCCTCCAGTGCCAACACAGCTGATATCTTTACGAAGGCGCTTGCGCCTACAGATCATCAGCGGCACTGTGTACAGCTTGGTCTAGTTGCTGTAGTCTCTCACTTGCTAGGACCTTGATTGTGTATAGACCTTTATATATATATATTACTCTGACTGGCCTTGTGGTCTCTTCCCAGTGGCTGGACTAGTTGTGCCGCCCTGGTCTTGCTCTTGCCTTGTCTGTACTCGTTTGACTGGTCTTCAGACCCTTGTTTAAGAGGTTAGACTAGTAGTGCCACCTTGAACTGCTTGTCGCTCACCAGGCAATGCTCCTATCCAGTCTAGGGGGTGTGTCAAAAATATCTTTGTATGTTGCTATAGACTACATAGGGTTGTGCCTTAGAGAGTACAACCCACTAGGCTATATTCCCTTGTATCCCACCTTTCTAGTCATTTGTTAACTTTGATACGTCTGCCCTTCGCTTGCTCGGCCTTCCCTCCCCTGACCACCCACCTACTCCTCCCCTGCCGCCACCTCCCTTGCCTGTCTACGGCCCTGTCTTTCCTCCACCGGACTCATCCCCGGCTCGTTTCCCCCCTCGTTCTCCTCTTGTTACTCCTCTTGTGTCTCCCGACCCAACGCCTCCGTCCCACTTCTGGTCTCGTCGTCTTGTCTCGTGCTCGTCCTGACTCTCCTATCCAGCGCTCTCACCCCATGTTGCTTTGTTCCCATACGTCTTGTTCTCCCCTCCTCCCCTCGCCTTCTCTGTCGTCCTCTTTGTTGCTCCGCCTCCTCTATCTGACTACCTTGGTGCCTATCGTCCTCTTGTTCCTCGGGTCCTTGCCTCCCTCGTTACCGACCCGTCTATTCCTGTCTCGAGTCTTGACGCTCCTATCGCTGCTGTCACTAACTTCGCCTCTACCCACCACCTTGACTATGCCACAGCTCTGGTCTCTAACCCTGCCTGCCCTCCATCCGTCGAGGTTGCTCATGCCCTTAGCTGTGACGTCCTAGAGGATAGGCAGTATGAGCTTGCTTTCCTGTCCGAGGCCACTCCCCATCTCTGTTCCATGTTGCTAGTCCCTGAGGGTAACCCAGATGCCCTTGACATCCTGACCCCTCGCACTTACAGTGGCGGATTAAATTGTCCACATGTTTTGCCTTTTTTGGCATTTTTATGAGTGCAGAGGCGTATACATTAAGCCTTAATGTAAGGTGTGCATTAACGCTGAGAAGTTCAGTTAGAGCAGTCACTCCAGTGTTCAAACACCAAAGTAGTACCACACATGGTCCTTAAACTCCTAAGCATAGCATGGGAGAACATGTGGACAATTTGTACCGGAAAATGGTATCACACTAGATTCTAGGAAAACTAGTACCTAGTCCAGCGTCCCTTTGCCCGAATCACTGCCTTGATCCTCCTCGGCAGGCTGTCGATCAGGTTTGCACACACCTCCGGCGGTATCTTGTCCCATTCCTCCTGCACCCTCTCCCACAGCTCCAGCATTCCCCTTGGCGGCTTTTCGTACTTCCCCAGCTGCCTTTTCAAGTATGCCCACAGGTGCTCAATTGGGTTAAGGTCCGGGGAGCACGACGGCCATTCCAGCACCGCGTACTCCTGCTCCCCAAGCCAGTCTTGGACCAGACGACACCTGTGCTTGGGATCATTGTCGTGCTGGAAAATGACCTCTGAGGGGGAAAGCTTGAAAAAATCGATGGTCTGTTTGAGCTCATCTTGCAAGATGCTGCGATACAGCGGCCCATCCATCCTGCCATCTATCTTGCACATGAACCCCGCCCCCTCATACGTCATGCAACCCCACACCATCACAGAACCGCCCCCATGCTTAACTGTCTGTTGGACTTGGTGGCTCCGAAGGCTGGTGCCCTCGCGAATCCAGGCGTACGCACGTCCGTCGGAGCAGTAGCGGTTAATCTTCGTCTCGTCAGACCAAATCACCCGCTTCCAGTCCTCCAGCGTCCAGTCGGCATGCGCCCGCGCGAAGTCGAGACGATCGCGGATGTTTTTCGGTGAGAGCCTGGGTTTCTTGGGCTGATGCACGGCGATCAGCCCCGCGGATCGTAAAGAGTTGCGGACCGTCTTCGAGTCTACGGCGAGATCGTGCTTCTCCAACAACATCTTGGCCGCGTCTGAAGAGCTTTTCGCCTCGCCGCTAGTAATCGCACGTATAACTCCGCGCTGGAGACGGGTTGTGATTAAGCGGGGGCGGCCGGCCGAAGGCATCGTAGGTCGCACCTCCTCGCGACTAGTCTCCTCAGCGAGTTTCATACCGTAATCGTGCACGGTGCTCTTGCCTATGCCAAGAAGTTTCCCTATTTTCCTAGTCGAATGCCCCGCACGCAACATGCTTCTGATCCTCGCGCGCTTCTTCTCATTTAACGGCTTCATAGCGATGCGGTCGTAGGCTCGCTTCCGGACTAACAACTAAGCTAGGAACTGGTGCGCGTGACGATGTACACACTGAGCGACGGGGGAAAATAGATCTACTCTTCCGCTCGGTAGGAAATGTCCACATCGACAGTCGAGTAGTAAATTTCAACCCCACTTTCCGTTAGTGTCACAATCGCGCCAAGCAAGAAACGGATGAAGCAGAACTCAAAAACCGAGTAACAGAATGGAAAAAAACGGGTGTTACTATTTTCGAAACATGTGTTGCATAACGATACGTTTCAAAGTGTTAAACATCCGGGCAATTTAATCCGCCACTGTACGCTGAGGCAACCTCAGGACCCTGGGCTTCTCAGTGGATAGCTACCATGGAGCAGGAGATGGCATCTTGGAGATCCAGCGGCACCTTCGTCGACGCAGTTCTCCCACCTGGGGTGAACGTAGTCAATGGCCGGTGGCTCTTAAAGGTGAAGCGCCCTCTTGGAGAGTCGCATGTGTTCAAGGCGCGCTACGTGGCCAGAGGCTTTAGTCAGCGCGAGAGTGTGGACTTCTTTCAGACCTTCGCCCCGACCCCAAAGATGACTACCCTTCAGGCACTGCTACATGTTGCAGCACAGCGTGACTACGAGCTACACTCCCTCGACTTCTCCACAGCATTTCTTCAGGGCAGTCTACACGAGCAGGTCTACCTGCGCCGCCCACCGGGCTTCACCGATACCTTCCCTCCTGGCACCGAGTGGCTCCTCTGGTTCCTGGTCTACGGCCTGCGGTAGGCACCCTGTGAGTGGCACGATGCGTTGCATGCTATGTTAGCTGACCTGCAGTTCTTCTCGTCGTCTGCAGACCCCTCGCTCTTCGTTCGTTCTGGCCAGACCCCGTTCTACATAGACGTCCTGGTCTACGTAGAAATCCAGGATTTTGCTACTGCAGAGAAAGACGCACTGGCCTCCGTGAAGGCCAAGCTGCTGAGGAGACATACCTGCAATGACCTAGGAGAGTTGCACCGCTACCTTGGTTTGCATATCTCCAGGGACAGAGCAGCGCGCACCATCACTCTCACACAGTCACACTTGGTGCGCCAGGTTCTTCAGTGGTTCGGTCTTCAGTTCTCCTGTGCATAGCCCACACCTCTGCCAGTAGAGCACATGCTCTCTGCTCCAGTTCATGAGGAGTCAGTAGAGCCTAGTGGTCCTTATGCAGAGCTGGTGGGTTGCACCTGATGACTTGCACTTGTCCAGATCTCGCACACCCTCTCAGCATCCTGGCTCGTTTTGTGGCCACATGAGAACACCGACGACAGCACTGGTCGGCCGCTAAGAGGATTTTGCGTTATCTAGCAAGTACATCGGGCATGGGGCTTGTGCTAGGAGGACGCAGGCCAGTGGTCCTTACTGGGATACTACTTTAGCCTTGGTTCAAGTGCCATCTCGTGGAGGTCCACCCGCTCGTCGTCTGTTGCCCAGTCTAGCTGTGAGACCGAGATCTATGCCGGTGCCATGGCGGCACAGGAGCTCCGCTGGCTGACCTTCTTGCTTACCGACTTAGGTGAGCGGCCTAGCTCTGCCCTGGTCCTGTACGCTGACAACAGGGCCATGATCCTCTTGTGTCAGGAGTCTTGACTCGAGGGCAGAGCAGAGCACATCCAGCTACGGTACTTTCTCCTGCGCGAGCTACAACAGCGCCGCCATGCCCCCATAGTACACTTGGCCTCCGGTGCCAGCACAGCTGATATCTTTATTAAGGCGCTTGCGCCTAAATATCATTAGCGGCAGTGTTTGCAGCTTGGTCTAGTTCCTGTAGCTCCTCACTTGCTATGACTTTGATTGTGTACTTCTCTTTATATATACCTTCTTGACTGGCCTTGTGGCTTTTCTTCAAGTGGTCGGACTAGTAGTGCCCAGGGCCTCATATAGGATTTTGGGCATCCTGACCAATCAGGGCTGGCCTCCAAAAAACCATGTAGCACTCAGGGCTGGTTGCCTATCTTCATACAGATTCCTCAGGGTGGTTCCCCAGCTTATACTGTGACCTCAGGGTAAATTCAAAAACGTTAGAAACGTTGTAATAAGTCACATTGCACTGCAGCAGGATACTAACAGGATGTCGGTCGGTACTTCATGTTTTGCGCTAGCTTAGCCACTATTGGTCAAGCTTGTAAGATTTGGCGAAAATCTGCGCACGCAGCAAATCAGGCCGGGAAATTTTCCGACCCTCTGATTCTTCAGGGCCTGTTGTTATGTGACGCGATGTCAGGCCACTTCGTGACATTCAGGATTTTGCTTGTCAAATTTGATTGTCAACGCAGTCTTGACATGAATTAGCGAGACTTTTGTCGACATTGAGACAAGCCTCAGTTGAAAAATGCCTCGTCTGAATTTTCAGACGAGAGTCGAAGGCATGTGGGCAAACGTGAAACAGTTGCCGTCGAGCTGTTCTGACGACCCTTTTGAGTTTGGATGTTGGAGAGCTCGAAGGAATTTTGGGCATTACGAATTTGATGGCCAAGATCTGTTCAAGTGAAGTGACAGGAATTTGGTCCGTTCGATCGTCGATGAGAGTCAATCGTACACAGAGACTACGAGGGATTTGAATACAGTGCGTGCGGAAGACTACGCTAAAATTTCTAGCTCGCCGAGATTTTAGGGTTGAGGGGGGTTCGTGGAGGATTGTCTCTAGCATTGATGACTTCACCGAAAATTTAGAATAGTGGGGGGGGGTTGGGTTTTGTTCGAGGATTGTCTCTAGCATTAAGAACTTAACCAAAATAGAGTGGCGTGGGGCTAGCTGGAGGATTGGCTCTAGCATAGAGGACTTAGCCGAAATTTGTTTGGGCGGAAAAACACAAAGCATGCGCCCGTGGGGCACATGCACTTGCAAGATTCGATGAATCAGGGTTGTCCCCGAAAGCATACTGACACCTCAGGGCTGGTACACGAACACTATACTGAAACTTCAGGGTTGCACTATGACTTAAAACTGAATTCACAGTGTGGAAAATGATATTTAACTGAATTTTCAGGATTGACCCCTAACAAGCATCCTGAAAATCAGGAATTCATGATAAAACATCCTGATATCCGAGGGGCTGGTAGTACCGCTCTGGTTTGCTCTTATCGAGTTCGTACTCTTGTTGACTGATCTTCAGACCAGGCCTCTAAATTGGTTTTGGCCCACTCTTACGAATCAGAGTGCTTGAAATATTTTACCCTGCAAGCTAGGGTAGAGAAAAATCAAAGTCTGAAATAGCAGGGTAAAAAAAATCTTAGACTGCACACTCAGAGTACATTTCAAAACACCCGTCTTCCTTTCACTAAAATTGCCTTCCACTTCATGAATCTTTAGGAATCAGCAGCGCACATGCCCATCCTGTGAGACTTGTCCCTATAGAGCCAACGGCTACGGCCCACAAAGGCAACTGCTATTGCTATGCAACACCACCACCAGCACCACACCTACTCTACTCTACTCACCTCTCTACTATGCGCATACCCCAATGCCTACAGAGTCAGTCAGTCATCCTCTCGGCTCCACCAATGGAGTGGGCTCACTGGTAGAGGCCCCTCCATCTTCGACAGAGGTGCTGGCCGAGCTCAGATCTCGAAGGGGACGGCGTGGCTTCTCACCGCGGAAGACAGCAACCACATCAAACCAGTCGATGTTGTATTGCAGGAGGGAGCACCGCATCAGGTCCCCCAGGGTTTCATCTCCAAGGCACCCACGCTCCCAACTCTTGATGAGGTTTTGCTTTGAGAACCCCCGCTCGCATTCGACTGTGCTGAGGGGAAGGACGGCGAGTGCCTGCCAGAGGCGGAGGATGTTGGGGTACGATCTCTGCCACTCGTTGTTGTCCAACGTCAAGACAAACCCCTGGTGGAATCCGTCGTCCTTGTACTGCGACATCATCGCCGCAGTGAAGACCCACAGCTCTTGGACGGCTTTGTTGTAGTCGAAGCCTGGACAAGGGATCACAGCGGGAGGGAAGCAGGTAAAAGGGTTGGTGAACAACGGTTCGGGGAGCATGCAACAATAGCGTATGTATGTATGTATGAACCTGCAAACATGGAGTATAAGCAGAGTTACCATGACTTCTCTCAGCAGGCAGCTTGCCTCCAAAGAGGCCGTGGTTCTGCTTCAACCACTGCTTGCACCGCGCCAGGCGCATCTCGTCATCCAACGGGTACGTCTTCGCCTTGTAGAGCTTGCACCCCTCCATGTCACTAAGACTTCTCAATCGGCCACGTACACTCCCCACGAGCTCGACCGCGAACTTCCGGCAGACGACAGCGCATGAGTCGAGGTCGCTCTCGGAGGTGTGCCCGTCCACCATGCGCTCGTGCAGCACGTACTCGAACAACTGTGCGTTGCCCTCGTTGTCCACACCTTCGACGCGCACCCGCCTATTGTTGGGCGACCCATGCGCCTTGAGGAACTCCCCGAGCCTGACGCTGCCGCCGTTGCCGAAGTACACTCCCCCTCCGCACTTGATGTATCGGTCAGTAATGCGGTTGCAGGTGTTGTCCACAAGAGACGAAATGACCGTCATGTCAACCTGCGAGTGGGGTTCGGTAGTACAAGTGGCACAAGCATAGGGAAGGAATTGTAAAAAGAAGACGCAAATAGACTTTGTCACGCAGAGCTGCTTTGACACAAGCTTTGCACGAAAGACTCATGCACGTTGCATTCACCGATTGAAAGGCAGATGGGAGGCCAACAGGGAAAATCGCCCAATACCTGTCGCTGCTGGAATCGGGTGTTGAGGTGGTTTAGTTCTTCAAGGATGTCCGCCAGGAAGTATAGCATGTACTGTACTTTGAACGACGTAACTACCTCATACAGCCCGCCAGGATGACCTCGCAGCAAAATCACAGCAGAGGGGAGGACCTCAACAAAGCGCACCACTGCTTCCCCGCGAGACAACCAGCGAATGGCGTAGATGCCTTGCGCCTCGAGGTTGGTATTGCAGTAGACTAGCTGAAAGTTTTTAAAGCTGCTATGCTGGACGTTCGACCGCCTGATGAGGTCGGCGAAAGCACGGATGAGGATGTCGATGACGTTGAGTTCTGTAACGGCAGCCGCAGCGTCCTCAGCAGCCAAGGCCTCTCTGAAATGGGTGGTAAGGGAGGGGGGATGGGAGGGGGGGGGGGGGGGGGGAGAGGGGGGGATGCAAGGCACAAGGAAACATGTTAGGCGATTGTTGAAACACACAGATCAAGTTAGGGACCCAACGAACCTATGCGCGATGCAATGAGTCGCGACGAGATGTAGGATGCGGCTTTTCAGCCTGGTGACGACCCCGGATGTGGCGTCCGTCATCACAGAAGCCCCATCGGTCGACATGCCAACAATCCTCTGCAGGTCGAGGACGATCGACGAGAGAAACTGCAGCAGGACGGCGGTCAGCGACGCGGCATCGGTCCTCTCCACCGACAGCAGTGCGACGAACTCAGTAACGACGTGAATGCCGCGGAAGAAGGTGGCGTACAGAATCATGTGTTTGCCGTGGACGCGATCCGTGCTCTCATCAATCGCAATGCTGACGTAGGGGGAAGAGAGAAGGTGCTGAAGCTGCTAGTCTCGCAGGTAGTTCGATATGGCCTTAATTCCCTATTTGAAGCCGTACCTGTAGTACAGGAGCATCATGCACATAAGCGACAGAAGTTAGAATCGTTACAACAAAACAAACAGCGGATCGTGTCATGTGCAAATATAAAGAGCTTTGAGACTTACTCGATGTAGTACATCCCGTACGCCCCTCCCTGCGGCAAGTCAAGCAAACCTCCCGACGCAAGGAAGTAGCATAGGGCATTGTACATGGCGATGGGAGCGTCAGCCTTACAGATGAAGAGGGCAATATGGAAGCACCGTATGAGATGCTTTGTCGAGGAGTCGCTCGTGCGCCACTTGTTAAGCATGCGCTGCTGCTCCTTCTCTCTCTCTCGCTCCTCCTTGGCTTTTAGTGCATTTTTGTGCGCCCGCGTGCCGACATGGATGCGGATGCTTGCCACCTGTAGGTCGCGTGCACTCTCGCCCTTCTTCCCATAGTTGGTGTTGCTAAACGCGTCGCCAAAATGCAAGCACACAGCACACTTTAACGCAGGACGACCATTTTTCATCTGTGTCAATCGCAGCCAAGAAAATCGGCGAGACCAGTCGTCGACAAAACGACGCTTGATTATAGCGTACTCAGCATCAGCGGGGGACGAGGGGTTCAACCCTAAGCTAGGAGTTGGAGGGGGTGGAGTTGGCGCGGGGGCAGGCTTCTTCGGTGGCGATGCCCAGGGCAGAGGACGCTGCGTCCAGTGAGCGGACGCCTTCCGCTTCGTTGATGCGTCGACGGATGACTCCCGCGAGCTGGCAACGGGCTCGAACGTGCCCTCGACATGCTCCAAGTCGAGGTCGGGCATGTCATCGTGCGACGAACAGAGAGGTGACATGGGCTCAAATGGATACTTCTGGTGATGAGGAGGAGAGAGGCGAGAGAGGCGAGCGGGACTAGTAGGCTGCACGTTGGGAATAGTAGGTGGAAACAAAAGGAAAACCCCCATAACACTCAACCCGTTTCTAGGAGGAGGCTCTGTCTGGTCCGTATCGTCGTAGCTGTCCATGGTGCTCTCCCAGAAAGACGACGGGAATAAGATTGGTGAGAAACAGAGATGTGAGGAATATTGAGAGACCCTGCTTGAGCAAGAAAGGGATGAAGCATGTGGGTCTTTCCAGAACGCAGATGATGGGCTCAGAAAGAGAGGGGGGGGGCGGCATGCACGCAAGCAGTTTCAATGTTCTGTAGTCGCATCGCATGTTGCTGCCTGCTGGGGTTTCTAGCTGTGTTGTTCGTGGGACCATGGCAGCGCACCACCAAAGCTGCCAAACCGACCAATGAGGTCCCGCCGCAGAGCTAACGAGGTGTGGTCTGAGGTGGAGTCTGCCACAGCGCATATGCCAGTGGGCGGGAAAGCCAGCACGAAAATACCTGTGGCGGGGGGCATGCATCTAATCCCGCGCTCGAAATCCGCCACGAGTCTGGTCCTTGAAGGTTTCTGTATCAGGGTAAATTTAACGTCAGTGTACACAGCTCCGGAACCCGGTTTCTGTACGGGTAAACAATTTCTTACACTTTCTGAATCAGAGTTAAAAAACATCTAGGTCGGATTTTAAGACGACATATAAAAATACCAGGAAAAATCAGCGCAATCAGGGTGTTTCACCCGGCTATTGAGAGGTCTGCTTCAAACCCTTGTCTCAGAGGTTGGACGAGTAGTACTGCCCCGAGTTGCTTCTCTTCTCAGGCACTTCCCCTTCTCCAGTCTAGGAGGTGTCAAACATATTTGTATACGTTACTATAGCATATATAGGGGCATGCCTTAGAGACTGTACCCTGCTTTCTAATTCATTTCTGCCTAAGCAAAAAATCACAAAAGGATGACATATGTGACGTGGGGACACAATAGATTTGACTATATCCATCAGCAAGTTACATGAAACACCCTGCCTCTTTCATGCTTTATTACCATTACCCAAATCTCCCTCCCCCATTCCAAAATGTGCCCTTCAAACCTCTCATCCCATCCATCCACTACTCAAGCCTGCTACAGAGGAAGCAAGCAGCCACTGAAAGGCCACCAGGAACACTATCAGATGCAAGAATCAGCAGGAACACTACCAGGAACTCAGATGCAGAATCAGCAGCACAGTCAGCACCAATTTGCATGGAAGCTCTAGATGGTGGCAGCAGGGACGCAGGTGTTGTTGCCCCTGATGTAGCTGTTGCTGTTGCTGAAGTGAAGCTCCTCAATGCAGGGGCGGAAGTCATACGCCCACGCATACAGAATGTTCACCGTCTCCCCGGGGAACATCTGCACATTGCCAGCGGCCCCGCGGTTCATCCACATCTCGCAGTACCCCGGCAGGGTTTGCCCGAAGATGGGGCCTGTCTGGTACTGCGTGGGGTTGGGCGCGGGGTTCTCCAGGAAGCCGTCCCACAGGGTGCCAAACTCGAAGCAGTTAAACACGACCAGCGGGCTGGTGACGTTGTACGCGCACCCGTTGTAGAACGTCATGTTGAAAATGTAGCTGTGCAGGTCGAACGGCCCCAGGTACTGCGACCGCACCGTCACCGTCGACCCCCCACACGCTGAAAAACAGGGAAGGGGGGAGGGGGAGAGGGGAAGGGGAAGAACAGGGAGGGGGGGGTGGGGGGGCGGAGGGGGAGGGTGTAAGGGAAGGGCAGCTTAGTTTTTCCAGGCTTGAAAGACAAAGAAAAAAGGGGGAGAGGGGAAAGGGCAAGAAGAATGCGCAGCTTAGTTTTCCCAGGAATAAGAGTGGTAACTCTGCCCCTGGATAGTGCATGCCGGAGGGTCAGAACTGAAACCCTAAATATTGCATGAGAGGGGTTCAGAAATGATGCTCAGAAATGAAATGGAATGAAGAGTGAGGGCAAAGAGCATGAGGGTAAGGAGAGGGGCAGGGGAGGAGCAGCACTTACTGGTGGCGAGGGCCTTGCGGCGAGGGATGTGGGAGAGGTAGTCCGGCAGTGTGTCGTGGTGAGAGAAGGTCTCAGCGGCCAGAATGCGACCGCCCTTCCTCTGCTGCCCGCCCACGCCCTTGCCTGCCGCCCTTGGGACTATGTCCCTCGCTCCACTCACCGACGCCGCCAGCAGCCCCACCGCCAGCGCTGCCAGCAGCAGCACGCGAGCAAGACACGCCATGAGAGGCGGGACGAGGGGAGGCTCGAGGTGGAGGAGGTGGGAGGAGGAATAAAACGTCCTGAAGAGAGGAGTGGGGAGAAGATGCCACTGAAGCTGATGACTCCATGGCTGCACTCGGTGGTGGCTTTATAGGTGAGGATAAAGGCGTCCAATGGATGATGGAAGGTGCGAGGGGCGAAGTCCCGTGTCTAGGGACGGAGGAAGAGGAGGAGGAGCGAGCACAGCTGCCTTGATCGTGAAGGAGGTGAGCAGTCGGAGACGCATGCTGGCCGCAGTCAGGGACGCAATGCAATGCAACTGTCGCTGGCGATTCCCCTGCTGGCTACACGAATCCCGTCACCAAGACTACCATTCCCCTCTCTGGTATTCAGTCTGAATGCTACTAGGCACGGCCGTTGCACTGTCACATGTCGATTCCTCTGCTGGCTACGGTGCTGGTGACCGATGCGGAAGGATGGCGAGAGATGATGAGAGGTGGTGAGCGGCGGTGAGGGATGCCGAGAGAAGGAAGGCTGGCGGCGATGATTCCATGGCTCGAATCATCAGCGGACATGCCAAGCGTCGGCGATCGAGGTAGTACTGTAAAAGGCACGCTGACATGCTACCGCCGACTATTCAACGCGATTCGATCTGAGGTACTAGCGTCGGCGGCATGATACGTGGGGGACTTGAAACCCGCGGAACGGAAGTGCAAATCTTTGAACGGAGTTGCACAAGCGCCGGCGACGGTTACACGAAACGACGAAAAGCCGTTCTCCCATTCATGGTCACCCTCCCTTGCATCCGCAGGCGCCTGATCTCTCTCTAGAGCGCTGACTCATTCTCGTTTCTCTCCCCTCTCCCTCTAGCGCGCTGACTCGCTCTCGGCGTCAAGCAGGGCGAGCATACACCAGCATACATCTGGTAGGTCGAGCAGCAGCAGCGACGGTTAAACGGCTGTCTGCGAGCCTAACGACATGAACCAGTCGCATCGCGAGCTACATGAACGGTTGGCTTACTGGGATGGCTCCCCCAACCCTAGAGACGGTTAGGATGACGCTGCTCCCGTGTCGCAGCGCACAGATCCATGTCGCTACTTTGGCAAGCCGTCTCTTTCTCTGCCTATCATGTCCTCCCTTCATTCATCCCCTGGGGCCTTCAGAAAGGGAACCCTGCCTGCTGCCTGTGGCTGTTGGTGTTCCGCTGCACACGATAAGTGTAACTCGCTTCGCCTGCGCGAGATCTCTGAGCGAAGACCTGGTTGACGAAATCGATTTCGACTTAGTTGGACAAGGCGTGAATGTCGCGACACAGCTGACAAGGCGTTTGTAACCACGTTCGGGCTTCGATTTGGTGTGTGATCAGCACGATACAGATCAGCCTTTACACTGCATAGAATATGTGCGGGCAATAGAAGTCACCAACCTCCTCTTCTACCTTAAGGCAAAGACCCAGATGTAGGATTGTTACATTATTTAATTCAGTCTACTATGCCTCAACCTGAGAAAGATCAGACACATGGATACCGGGCGTCAAATGCTCACATCCTGGAGCCATTTGGGGCGTCTCAGGAAAGCACCCATCCTTCCATGAGCCAGAAATTGTGAAGAACCCTCTCCTGCTGTACCTTGCCAACTAGAAAAACCCCTAAGACTGGTACCGTTTTCAAAGCACAAAATATTTGATCAGCGAAGAGCATACAGGCCGGAGTCTTACAAGAGCCTCCTCCGGTTTAGAACCTCTCGCCAAACCGGACAAACCACGAGCCGGTGCCCATGTTGCAATCCCGAGCATACTCGGCACGTACGGTGCCGAGCCTGACGCCAGCCCCCACCGAGGCTCCGAAGCCGGCTCGGCGGAAGAACTCAGTAGGGTTACCAGATACTAGGCCGGAGCTCCCGAGGTCAGATGCCATCTCAGCAAAGGCGTAGGC
This sequence comes from Closterium sp. NIES-67, assembly GCA_027943415.1. NCBI lineage: Eukaryota > Viridiplantae > Streptophyta > Zygnematophyceae > Desmidiales > Closteriaceae > Closterium > Closterium sp. NIES-67. The sequence goes on from BQMB01002383.1 coordinate 21,254, forward strand.
ATGGGTGGTCTTGACTGGAACCCGAATCTCACCAGCAAGCTGCGAGGGGATGATGGGAGGAGAGAAGAGAGGGATGAGGGAGAGTGAGACTTAGCACGGCATGGGCAGAAGGGATGATGCGACAAGAAGGGGCGGAGGGAAGGCTGGATGGCAGGAAAAAAAAAAAAGTTCAAGGAGGGGGCAGTCGGAGGTGTTGGGGGAGGAGGGGGGGAGGAGGAGATGGGAAGGAGAAAGGATGAAAGCTGTGATGCACATACATACCCACGCACACACACCCACCCAACCGTGAGGAGTCTATTTTTGAGGCGCCTCAAAGGAGCAAGGATGAAAGCTATGACACACATGGCCACGCACACACACCCACCCAACCATCCACCCACACCCACATCTCCCCCCCCCCCCCCCTCCCCACCCACAAAAACAACAAGTACCAACCTCCAGGAAGCGTCGGGCCGCGCCAATCTCGCCCATGTTGTACCCGCGGACCGAGTACGGCCCGCCCAGCGCATATGCCTCGTAGGAGGGCAGGTCGCCCACACACCCCCCGTAGCGCGCGTGCAGCACGCCCACCATGGGCGGGCGGTCCGAGCGGTCCACGTCCTCCTCGCTGAGCTGCACAAAGCGCGTGTGCGTCACCTGGTGCCGGTTGAAGAAGGGGAAGGCGGAGCCAATCCCTAGGCCCTGGTCCACCTGGGGGTTGTGTGTGGGGGGGGGGGAGGGGAAGGGATGGAGGAGAAAGGTTGGATCGGTTGAACAAGGGGAAGGCTGACCCGATGCCCAGGCCCTGGTCCACCTGGTGATTCACGGAAGGATGGGAGGAGATGGGGGTGCATGGGGGTTGACACCGTCAGCTGCACAAACCGCAGGTTTGTCACCTGGTGCTGGTTGAAGAACAGGAAGGCGATGTGCTGGTCGTCATGTCCTGGTGCTGGTCGACATGAGGATTTGGAGGAAATGGGGGGAAGGGGGAGGTGCGGGGAGATTGGTGCGATTCGGGGCGATGCAAATGGAGGTCTGCATTCCCTGCCTTGCATTTGCATCAGCTCACCATCACCCACCCCTCACCTGAAAGATGGTGCGATCGCCGACAGGGGTCCCATTAACGAAGTTGGTGTTGTCGCACGTCACGTTGGCCTGCAGGAATCACCTTCACTCGCCAATCCACTAGACCTTTCAATCCTCACCTGGAAGATGGTGCGATCGCCGACGGGGGTGCCGTTGACGAAGTTGGTGTTGTCGCGCGTCACATTGGCCTGCAGGAACGCCACGCGGTCCACACCCGTGCCGCTCAGCGTGGTGGGCGGGCCGTCGGGGGTGGGCAGCCCGGACGGCAGCACCTTGAAGCCATGCGTGCAGATGCTCGTGTTCTCATCGCGAGTTGTCACCTCCTCAATTACTGCTCCGTAGGTGATGCGGCTCTGGCGGGTGAAGTTCTGTTAGGAGGCGGAAGTGAGGAGATAGAGGAAAGAAGGTGAGCAGGCTTGAGGCCAGCACCTTGGAGCTGTGCGTGCAGATGCTCGTGTCCTCGTCGCGCGTGGTGACTTCTTCGATCACGACCCCGTACGTGATGCGGCTCTGACGGGTGAAGTTCTTTTTTGGAGAGAAAAAGAGGGGGGGGGGGGGGGGTGGAGAGGGAGGAGAGAAGGAAGGAAAAGGCTGGGCAGGCCGGAGGGCAGCACCTTGAAGCCGTGCGCGAGGACACCTTCGTGCTCTCATCAGGATTCACGAGTGCTGGTTGAATCAGGTGACCCAAGCATTTCAGTTGCATTTCAGTCTATGTTGGAAAATACGCGTACTGCGTTTTATACGCTAGCGTATATACGCTTGCGTATATACGCTATACGCTTGGATTTGGGGTCCAATACGGCAGGAATACGCATGCCCGGGCAGGAAAAAAGGTTTGCCCGGGCAGGGTAACAAAACCAGGGGGCAGCAAGGAAGCCATGATGGTAGCGGCTAGGCTAGGGTTTCTGAAAACGTGACTCTCAAATGAGAGGCATTTTCTGAGGGGTCGAATTTTGACCTGCCAATTCCCTCCCTTTCACCGCACTCAACCCCCCCGTCTACAAAGTCAAATTGGCTTCCAGCCAACCAACTCCCTCCCTTTCACCGCACTGAACTCCCACCCATCTACAAACTCCAACCTTTCCTCACAAATGCTCGACTCTCCCCCCCATCATCTCCCCCATCACTTTGGTAGAAGACTAACAAGCACCGTAACTCGCGCAATCGCCGCCACCTAGCTAAGCACACCACCGTTTCGCTTCAGAGCTGAGATTTGGACGGAAATGGGGAACGGCAAACACGGGATGGCTTTCAATCACGTACAGAGCAGGCTGGGCTATGGGCAAAAAAGAATTGGCGAAAAAACCGCGACGTCGCGAAGTCGCGGAAAAAAAAAATATAAGTTTTTTTTTTCGCCGGGCAGCCCGGGTATCGCGTATCGCGTATTCCAAGCGTATCAGCGTATTGCGTATATTCGCAAGCGTATATACGCAATACGCAAAGCCTTCTGTGCGTATATTCCAACATAGATTTCAGTTGCCTTTCAGTTGCATTTCAGTTGCCTTTCAGTTGCCTTTCAGTTGCATTTCAGTTGGCTTTCAATTGCATTTCAGTTGCATTTCAGTTGCATTTCAGTTGCATTTCAGTTGCCTTCTCACTGCTCTTCTCACTGCTCTTCACCATTTTTACCATTTGTTTCCCAGATTTCCGTCCCGAGGCACTGCTCTCCACCCTTTCACACCCCACACCTCACCTCACTAACGGTGGCCTTGATGCCCGCCCGGTCCACCCAGATGGCCGGCACCTCATCCAGGGACGGCCCGCCCGTGAAGACAGCCGACACCTTGCGGTGGTTGAAGCACGTCACACGGCCCACCCGGTTGCGCGACGTGTCATCAACGCCGTCGATGTACGGATGCACGTACTCCAGCTTGAACACCAGGTCGTCCTGTGGATAGCGTGGAAAGGAGTGGGTTTAAGAGGGAACACATTGGCCACTCAGCCGGCCCAGTTGTGAGACGTGTCATCATCTCCGTCGATGTACGGACGCACGTACTCGAGCTTCAACACCAGGTCGCCCTGAGAGCAGGGGTTGCGGGAGTGAGGTTAAAAGGGAAAGTCGTTGGTCACTCCGCCCACTTGGTTGCAATCTGCAAACCGTGCCATCCACCACTTCAATGTACGGATGCACGTACTCCAGCTCGAACACCAGGTCGTCCTGTAGACGGGAGGGGAGGGAGTGGGATTAAGAGGAGCAGACAGTTGTGTCAGACGGTGCCTGAGGAAGGCAGTACCTTGGGAAGGCAGTACATGGGGACTCGCCTAAACACATACATAAAAGGAAAACAGTCAAGCATTACTGATACAGCACCTGGGGAAGGCTGTACCTGGGGCGAGAGCAGGTTGCCCGCGCTGACGGAGCCAGTGACGGAGCGATTGAGGCCGTTGATGTTGCGATGCTCGAATGACACGCTGCCACCTGGCAGGATGGACACCTGTCGTTGAATGAATGCCACAGAGATGAGGAGGGGGAAAGGCGGGTTGGAGGGGGTCATGAGGGGAACACGGTGAAAGGGATGGAGGGGGAGGAGTTGACAGAGAGGAGGGGGGTGCACGAAAAAGGGGAGAGGAGAGGAGAGGAGAGGAGAGTGCCGAGCAGGGGAAGGTGGTGTGTGCACGAAAAAGGGCAGCGGTGGGAGTTGGCCAGAAGAAGACAGAGGGGTGAAGCCAGTCAGCTGCGCTCGACATGCGCGGCACTCTCCAAAAGTGTCACACATCCCTCATAGCTTACAGAGCGGAGATTTTTTAGTCGACTAAAAAAAACATCCTGGGTTGCCTCAAAGCTAACAGCGCGGACTTGCCAGTGCCTCCAGGGAATTTTTGCAGGGTATTTTTGAGAATTCTAAAAAATACCCTGCAATTCCTTTGAGAATTCTCGAAAATACCCTGCATTTTTTTTAGAATTCTAAAAAATGCCCGTGCCTCCAGGGAAAACTGCTCCGCTCTGTCTGCGCCTCAGCAGACGTCAGTTCCTGCTGACGTCCATCAGCAGACGTCAGTTCCTTCCTGCTCGTTGTTTAAACATCCGTGAACCTTAACCTCCATCACTATGCCGCCCTCCAGCTGACTGCAAACCCCACACCACACCCACCCCAAAGCCCCCAAACTCACAGTGAACTTGTCAGTGTTGCCGGGTTGGATGCTCCACCGCTCGGTCTGCACCTCGGCGGACGTGGGCTCCTGCTCCCCACCTCCACCTCCATCTCTATGCCTTCAGAGAACGCTACTGCCCCACCCACTACCCCCCAACCGCCTCCCTGCAGCTCACCGTGGGCTTGCCAGTGTCGCCGGGTTGGATGCTCCACTCCGTCTGCACCTCGGCGGACGTGGGCTCCTGCTCGCGGACCTTCACCTCCATCACTATGCCGCCCTCCAGCTGGTCGTCGGGCCGCGGGTTGACCTCCATATTGGCGAATAGCTGCAGGGACGAGATGCTCTGCAGGGCCTTCCTTCCAGCTTCAATGTTGAACACGTTGCCGGGCTTGATCTGCATGGAAAGGAAGAAGGGGGAGCGGGGGCGATAGGGGAGGTTGGAGAAAGGGGATGTTTGGTGGCCCTCCAGCTGGTCGTCGGGCCGCGGGTTGACCTCCATGTTGGAGAACAGCCGCAGCGACGAGATGCTCTGCAGGGCCTTGCGCCCCGCCTCAATGTTGAATCCGTTGTCAGGCTTGATCTGGTGGGGCGAAACGGGAGATGGGGAGGGAGGGAGGGAGGGAGGGAGGGAGGGAGGGAGGGAGGGAGGGAGGGAGGGAGGGAGGGAGGGAGGGAGGGAGGGAGGGAGGGAGGGAGGGAGGGAGGGAGGGAGGGAGGGAGGGAGGGAGGGAGGGAGGGAGGGAGGGAGGGAGGGAGGGAGCGAGGGAGGGAGGGAGGGAGGGAGGGAGGGAGGGAGGGAGGGAGGGAGAGAGGGAGGGAGGGAGGGAGGGAGGGAGAGAGGGAGGGAGGGAGGGAGGGAGAGAGGGAGGGAGGGACAGCAAGGAAGCACAGGTGCTGGTTTGCCTTTGTACAGAAACACGGCTGCAGCAGCTGGGCCTTGAGGTTGTGGCTGCAAACTGATGGTACTGGTGATGCTCAGATGCTCGAGTTCGGCATCAGCAATAGCGTCTCGAAAACTGCCACAGCAAGCCCATTCACCGATCTCACGTTCCACAGCCTGCTCTCGTCCGTCATGCCCTCGCAGCTCTCACTTCCTCCCCTCATCGCCCTCATCACACACCCACACCAGGTGGGCCACACACACATGCGGATGGGCAGCTCCCTGAGCACCACCCGCTCGTCCGTCATGCCCTCACAGCTTTCACTTCCCCTGTCAGCCCTCTTTAACCATCTCACGTCACACACTCACCCCCAACAGTCCACTCACCCCCAACACTCCACTCACCCGCTCGTCCGTCATGCCTTCCCTGTGCTGCCATCCCCTCATGGCCCTCTCTATCCCTCCATCCCACTCAAATCTTCGCCTCTCACGCCCTCCAGTCCACCACCCACACTCACCTCGATGGGCAGCTCCCTCAGCACGACGCGCTCGCCCAACATCCCATCGCAGCGTTGCCATCCCCTCATCGCCCTAGCCCTCTCTATCCCTCCATCCGACTCAAAAATTCGCCACACCCACTCCAGTCCACCACCCACACTCACCTCGATGGGCAGCTCCCTCAGCACGACGCGCTCGTCCGTCATGCCCTCGCAGCGCTGCCCCATCTTGTCGAGGAACTGCACCTCCACGCCCGTCACGTCGCCCTCCACCACCTCGCACACGATGTCGGGCGTGTTCAGGTTGCCAAAGTTGATCACCTGAGAGAGGCGGAACGGGGGAAAGGCGGGAGGGACGGGGAAAGGAGGGAGGAAAGGGGGAAAGGGGCGGGAGGAAAGGGGAAAGGCGGGAGGAAAGGGGGAAAGGCGGGAGGAAAGGGGGAAAGGCGGGAGGGACGGGGAAAGGAGGGAGGGACGGGAAGCGAGGAGGAGGAGGGAGGGGAAGCGAGGAGGAGGGAGGGAAGGGAAGCGAGGAGGGAGGGAGGGGAAGCGAGGAGGGGGGTTGGTATACCTCGCTTATCCCAATTATATCCCCCGATCTTCGTTACGCGTTCACTCCCTCTCTCCACCCCTCTCCCCCGCACTCACGAGCACGCTCAGACACACAGACTCACGTTGGCGCAGGCGTAGCCCTTGTCATGGTACCACTTCAGAATGCGGTCCCTAATCTTCTGCAGCATGCGCGCGGTGAGGCGCCCCTCGCGCTGCACCATGGCGCTGAGCTCGTTCTCCACCTTGCGCGGCAGCAGGCACTGCCGCGACTGCCTCAGCCGCTCCGCATACGCCGCCTCCTGCTTCGCCGGGTCCTCCGACGCCTCCTGCCCGCCCGCGTCTGGCTGCACCAGCCCCATGTTCACGCACCGAACCGTCTTCGCCGCCTGCCACTGCGCCTCCAGCACCTTCACCTCCAGCTGAGATCGGTACATCGAGAGCAGGGTTGTGTGTGTTGAAGGGGGGGGGGGGGGGAGGGAGGAGGGAGGACGGGTGGGGAGAGGTGGGGCAGGGGGAGAGGAACGACAGGGGTCAGCAATGGTAGCAAGAGCGCCTGCCTCAGGCGCGCAGCATACGCTGCCTCGTGCCTGGCCTGGTCCCCACGCAGTCTCCTGCCCGCCCGCGTCCGGCTGCACCAGCCCCATGTTGACGCATCTCACCCCATAGCGCTTCTCAGCCGGGGCAACATCCTCTTGGCACGATCCGCCGGAGCACTAAAAACGTGTGGGTGGGTGGGTGAGTATGCTGTGGCCGTGTGGTTTTCGTGTTCTGCTGTACCTGCGTCCGTTCGTCCGGCCATCCTCGCATCTGTTCCACGCTGTGTTTGGATTTCTCTTCTCCGCCCTTATCCTCCTCATCCCCGTTATAAGCCCGCCCATTACACGCCCCTTAGACCCATCCGGGTTGGCAACGCTATCCGCCTGCACCATCTGAAACATGCCACTGCCTATTTTTTAGGCGCCTCAAAAATAGACTCCTGCACCATCTCAAACATGCCACTGCACGCCATCTTCTGCACCTCCCCTTTCAGTTCTAACTTCCACCTAGCTTATCCCCTCCCCGTTATACAGCCACCTTCTTACACGCACCTTGATAGACCCGTCGGGATTAGCGACGGTGTCGGCCTCGACCATCTGGAACATGCCGCTGGACGCCATGTTCTGCACCTCGGCCTCGAGCTGCGCGCGCGTGCACACGGAGCCCTTGGCGACGGACACCATCTCGTAGAAGCCGTCCGCCTTGGGGATGACGCGGTCGCTGCGCTGGTCCACCAGGTCCACCTCCGCCACGCGGTACCGCTTCGTCGTGCTCAGCTTGTCCACCGCCACGCGCGTGCCCGCCTGGGGGGAGGGGATGGGGGGACGAATGGACAACGGGCAACGGGAAGAGGGGAAGAGGGTTGGATGAGAGGACAAGAGAATTCGTCGTGCTTCGCTTGGCCACGGAGACCTGCGTGCCCACCTGGGGGGGGAGGGGGGGGGGGGGGAGATTGGGAGGTGGACACGACGAGGGGAAAGAGGGAACGATAAGGGGACGACGGACTTGGACGTGCCACGCGCGTGCCCGCCTGGGGTGTTGAGACGAAGATAGAAAAGCGCGAAAGACGGTTACGAGCTCGTCGCGCCACGCACCAGTCTATACTCGCGTGCCGTGATCATCGGAACAATCCGTACCCGCATGCCGTGGGGGTCGGAACGATACGTACCCGCAGCCGTGAGGGTCGGAACGATACGTACCCGTATGCCGTGAGAGTCGGAACAATACATACCCGCATGCCGTGGGGGTCGAACTCCTCCGCTTTAGCCGCAACGGCCGCCGTTTTCTTCTCCTTCTCCTTCTTCGCCTTCTCCTCCGCCTCCTTCTTTCCCGCCGCCTCCTTCGCCTTCGCACCCCCCTCCTCCTCCTCTTCCTCCTCCTCCTCTTCCTCCTCTTCGTCGTCCGACTCCTCCTCGTCGTCGCTCTCCTCCTCGTCCTCTGATTCCGACTCCTCATCATCCTCCGCAGCTACAGCCGCATCCCACTCCCACCAATTCCGCTTCCCCCCGCCTCGCCCCTTCCCCCCTCCGCCACCCCCTCCGCCTCCCCCGCCACCGCCGCTGCCGCCTCCCCGCCGCCTCCCCCGCCTCCTATAACACTGGTCAGAATATTAAGACCATCTTGTCGCATTAAGAAGCAACCAATGCCGCTGCCGGCTGCTAGCCCTGCGCCGGTTAATGCGGCTTTCCTGACCCATCCGGAGTCTCCGGAGGAGGTTATTCGGCTCCGATTATGGCTGCCGTTGCTGCTGAGGGCGACGATCTGAAAGGGCCGGCGTCTGGATGAGGAGCGAGAGGAGGCAGGGTGCGGCGGAGGAGTGTGGAGAGCGGCTGGTTGCGATTGAGAGCCCGATGCGGCCTCCAGGGGATGTGTCACGACCAGCGATCTGGTCGGGAGAGATGTATGCATCGCCGGGTGAATGCATGGGGAAGAATGGGAATGGAGTGTTGAGTGAGCCGAGAGCGATCGGACGACGAAGATAAGGAAGCGTATTCTGGAAGCAAAATGCAGCGCCTATTTTGAAGGAAGAACAAACTAGAGGGAGGGAGAGGAAAACCGTAAGGCACTAAGGTGGTTCTACGCGCACGGAAACGGGATTAAGCGAATCGGAACCCTATTTACGAAATCGACAGTAAAACACCACGACTTAAATAAAAGATAGGGCGTACTTGACACTCGCATAGCTAGCAGCGACGGTGCCAGCTGCTGTCGCCATTGTCCTCTGGCGAGGGTCACGGAAGCGTGTGAATGCTCCTTCTGTTAACCAGTCAACTTAATGAGAGCAAGGTAGAAAATATTCAAGCACTGCTGGTTAGGGTTTCACTGGCTAGAGATGCCGTGGGGATAGTGGAATTAGAGACCACCCACGGCGACCAGGCTTCGTGCGATCACTAGCTTGGTCGACTTCTGACCAGAAAGGAGGGAGAAAAAAGAAACAGCAAGAGAAGGAAAGGAAAGGTGATGGCTGGGGGGAAACCAACAGATTGGGAGAGATGGCACGGATGCGAACATCAGCGACTAGCGTGTGAGGTAACCACGTTCGGAGGGCCGGAGGCTGGCTGACTGGGACTGAAGTCCTCGTCAGCAGCCAACGGATTGTAGCGAAATGTTCATTCGGGTTTTGGGTTTGCTAGGGGATTGACGCGGATGATCCCAAAGCTCATCATTCTGCCACCTGGACAATATGCCAAGTGGAGACGCATTCGCCTACTGTGGGTTAACCCCATTTCACCTTAAAGCCAGGGACCCAAGTTTCTAGAACCTGGGGCAAGTGTTTTAAAGCTGGTTGGGAAAAGCAGGTTTTGTGTCATAAGGGCGCGTGAATTGCAAAAATCGCAAGCGATTTGACTGGTGCCCACAGCTCGCCGGCCAATCAGTAGTTTTAGTCCCAACCAAGTGTTTTACAGTTGGTAAACTTGGGTCCCTGGCTTTAACTTGCACCTTTAACCCTTCATTTTACTAGTTATAAGTGTTTGGAATACTATAAAAAATGAATGAATGAACAAGACACATTAAGCATGCCAACTACTCCTCTCATGCCATAGCTACCTCTAGTAACTCTACACTATCGAAGATTGGAGCACTCGCGCCTTCGATATAGCCCACGTCGTGTTCGAGTGTGTGTATGTGAGCCGACAAAGAGCGAGTTTATTGGGGAAGATAGCAGGTTATTCCTCCTCGAGTCAAGGCAATATGGATGCTCCACTTCCGAAGACTGCTCACTCTCATCGCTGCTCTTCACCGCTCCGTACCACTCATGGACCAAGCAGCCTCGCGGCCCAGCCACATCCACACCTGAACCTCTTATTGGGGGACACGGCAACGACGATGCCTGTGGCACCACTACATTTCTCTCCTGCAACGGCCAGGCAGTTGTTTTTGTTGCCATCACCTCCGCCGCCACCACCGCTGCTGCTGCTGAAAATGGTGCTGCCAGTGCTGCTGCTGCAGCACCTGCAGCACCTGGAGCACCTGGAGCACCCCCTCCCTGCACAGCTTTCTGCTTCACGCATGAACCTGGTGAACCCAGGAGGTGGCCTGTGGCCCCTCACACCCCTGAAACCCCTGCTTCGTGGAGCCTCAAAGGACGGCCCATGACCCTTGGAAGCATTTCCCCGAGGACCTCTGGACGTGGACTTGCCTCATGGGGAAGCTCCTGCTGCCGCCTGTCAGCCACCCACCAGAACACCTGCCGCCTCCACCCACTGAACCATTATGGTCGTTTTGCCGCATCCACGTGCCAACCTGGCTGTCAGACAGGCAGTTGCTGCTGGGTTGGTGGGAGAAAGAAGTGTTAGGAGGGGCTGGTACCCATGCTGCTTCCAGAGCTGCTGCTTTCTTTGAGGACGCCCGCAGCCACTCGTACATCGCCACTTGGCGCACCACCGCGTAGTCCGACTCCTCGTCCTCGCTATTGAGCTCCTTGGCTTCGTTTTTGTAGTCGGCCCCACCTAGCAGTGAATGCTCCGCTATCTCCTTAAAGCGAGACTGCCCTCCAGCACTCCACGCCCTGCTGCCATGCTCTGCATGCTCTTCAGACGGGTGAGCCGCAAGCATGCGTGCATGGCTCACCTCCCATCCCTGCATGCGGCTGTCAGCCATGAATCGGTCCTCCTCCCTCATCTCCCCTTCCTCATCCACCAACAAATGCCCCAATCGTACCTGCCTCCCCTCCCACTCTTGCCCCTGCCCCTGCTTCTCCTGCACCTGCCCCTGCTGCTCCTGCTGCTGCTGCTGCTGCAGCTGCCACGCCCTGCCCCTTCCAGCAGCACCAGACGCCGCCCATGGCACACACACCCCGGATCCTCCACCCTCACCCTCATGCAACACCCTGAATCCCCACCACGGCAGCTCTTGCCCCTATCGGACCAGCACGCACCGCCGCTGCTCTCCTCCCTGCCACAGCCGTTCTTGCCCCTATCGGACCAGCACGCACCGCCGCTGCTCTCCCCCCAGACACGGCAGCAGCTCCAATCCAGGCGCCTGGTACCCCCGAGCTACTCTCTCCACGTCCCTGCCATAGCTGCTGACACCGCTGCTGTTGCTATCCCCGCCGGCCCCTGCACCACACATTACCAATGCCCCCCTGCTGTTCCTGCCAGGGCAGCTCCCAGCGCCGAAGCTCCGCCCCGTAGCTTGGGGAGCTGTTTCCCCTGCTGGCATCGCACCTGGAACCCCCTTGCATCCCCCCTCCTCCCCTCTCACATCCACCCCTCTCATCTGCTCCCTTCTCACGCCTTCCCCAACCCCTCTCACCTCCGCCAACCTTGCACGAAGCCCATCTGCTTGCCCCTACCATCATCCTCTGAAGCTGAGTAGCTCTTGCTAGAGCCACCAGCCCTGCCACAGCTACGGTGACAGTCACAGTTGTAGCCTCTGCTACAGTCACAGCAGCCACAGCTGGAATCACAGTCATCATAGCGGGAGTACCGGTTACAGTCACAGCCAGGGTGGGAGCCAAAGGCACCACCACAGTCACAGTAGCTGTTAGAGTAACAATCACTGTTACCGTCACAGTCGAAGGAAGGGTGATCAAAATGACGGTTTGGTTGATGGGCCAGCAGGAGCTCTGTTGGGCGGTGGGAGGATGGAGAAAGGAAATCCTTGCTATCCCTGACGTGGCGCCTGCAGCTGACTTGGCGCCTGCTACTGACAAAGCACCCTCTGCTGACGTGGCACTTGGTGTAGCTGCACATATCCTCAGGGCCCATGCCACGCCGACCCCTGTCGGAACGTGCCAACGTATAGTCCATGCCATGCGGGCCTTGACACGGCAGCAACCCATGTCGCAGCAGGCACTGCCACCCTCGCCCGTGCAGTCAGTGGCATGGCGGCTAGCACGGCTCTCCCCGTCCTCCCTGCGCCACGCGTTCGCTCTCCTGCCCCCCTCAACGCCGGGACCATTACCATGTCTCGGAAGAGCGTTCACTCGCTCCAGAACGACCGCTGACATGGCAGACTGGCGTTCCCTCTCTCCAGAACGGCTGTAGCAACCAGGGGCAGCCCTTGCCGTCTGATCCCCTCCGAACGCACCCTCTTCACAAGCTTCATTAGTAACATACCGCTCCTCTTCTGTATAAGTCTCTTCTGCTCCCTCAGGCGCCTCTCCTTCTGCATACTCCTGGACTTCTGCGTACACTTCCTTTCCTGTCCACCTCTCTGCCTCTGAATGCCCCTCCTCTTCTGAATACCCCTCCTCTTCTGAATACCCCTCCTCTTTTGAATACCCCTCCTCTTTTGAATACCCCTCCTCTTCTGAATACCCCTCCTCTTTTGAATACCCCTCCTCTTCTGAATACCCCTCCTCTTCTGAATACCCTTCTCTTCTGAATACCCCTCCCCATCTGTCCACTCTTCTTGCCAGCTAAATTGCTCCCCGTCGATATACCCCTCCCCTTCCATACACCCCTCCCCATCCATACACCCCTCCCCATCCATACACCCCTCCCCATCCATACACCCCTCCCCATCCATACACCCCCCTCTAACATCATCAGGAAAGCGCATCCCTTTAGACCCCCCATCGCCTGTCAACCTGGCCCCTCCATCCCAGCTTCCCAGCTCATCCGAATCACAACCCCGATTGCGCATCCGGTCCAAAAGGTGGGGCGCGTTCCTCAGCTCATGCAGCCTCAACAGCAGATTCTGCACTCTAGCAGACATGTTCTGCCTCACAGACATGTTTCGAGTTGCTGTTGCCATGCAACGCGCACCCACTGTGCGGATCCGCTCCTGCAACAAGACTTGGGACGCCTCAGAAGGCTGCACCCTCAAGGACATGCTGTGAGCTGACTCGGATCGGGCGTCCACCTGCTCACTCCTCTTCACTGCCTGCATCCTCAGCGCGGTCGCCATCGGCGCGTCAAACGTTGGCACGTGCGGCGGCGGGGCCCTCGCTTCCTGACCTGGCTCAGGCAGCTCCTGAGCCTGTGCCTGAGCCTGAGCCTGTGCCTGTGCCTGTGCCTGTGCCTGTGCCTGTGCCTGAGCCTGAGCCTCGGAATCATCGGAATCCTCCGAGTCCTCGGAATGCTCCGCCTGCTTCTCACTCGTCCTCACCTCATGTATCTCCTGCATTTTCCTCGCCCCGTGCAGCTGCAGTAGCTGCTGTATCTTCTCTAGGTTGGACCCAATAGAAGCAGACGGTGCTGAAGAATCTTTTAGATGCCTCAAAAGTATCTCTTGCTGTTTCTGCACCTGCAGCAGCTGCTGTCTATTCTGCAGCTGCTTCTGCTGCTGCAGGTTGGACCCGATGGGATCAGGCAGGGCTGTAGGAATGGAGGAGAGCATGTTCGGTGCTGATTCTGACGTGTCTGAGCCATGTTCTGACGTGTCACTGCCGCTGCTGTCCAGGCTGTATCGCAACCGCCTCAGGCTACAACCGCTACAGTGTTCTTGGCTGTAGCCAGGGGTGGTGGCCTTATGGTTACTATTGCTACTGCTGCTACAGCTACTTCCTGTGTTGCATCTCAATGGGCCAGTGCTACAGCTGCTGCTACAGCTGCTCCCTGTGTTGCACCCCAAGAGCTTCCGGCCTTTCTCTTGACCACACATATAGCCTCCCCCGCTGCTGCTTCTGCTGCCGCTGCCGCTGCCGCCGCTGCTGCTGCTACAAGTGCTCTCTGTGCTGCATTGTAACGGATTAGAGCCACTAACCTCGCCATACAAGTAGCTCTTCTCATTCCTGCGCCTGCTGCTGCTCCTTCTCCTGCTGCTGCTGCTGCTGTTGCTGCTGTTGCTGCTGCAGCAGCAGCGCACTGCAAAAGCCGTTACCCCGCTCATTCTCACATGGCTGTGGTCTGCTTCGTGTGAGGGCCCTTTTACATCGCCGCCCCACCTGTGCCCCCCCCCGCTGATGCTGGAACAGCCTGTGCTGCCTGTGCTGCCTGTGCTGCCTGTGCTGCCTGTGCTCTTGCTCTTGCATCGGTTGCGCCACTGTGACCCACCCTGCAGCCGCTTTGCCACAATCCGTGAGATTGCGTGCTGTTGCTGCTGTTGCTGCTGCTCGTGGTGGTATTGGTGCTGGAAGCCATGCTGGTGCTGTTGCTGGTGCTGCTGTTGCTGCTGCTGCTGGTGCTGGTGCTGTTGCTGCTGCTGCTGGTGCTGCTGCTGTTGCTGCTGCTGTTGCTGCTGCTGACGTTGCTGCTGCTGTTGCTGTTGCTGCTGCTGCTGCTGCTGCTGCTGTTGCCCCGTAAGCTCATATTCGTCCCCCTTCCACCCGTTCTCTCCCTTTTCCCACCTGCCGACTCTTTCCGGTACCTCTCCCCTCGCTCCTCCCACCCATTCTCTCCCTCCTCCCACCCTTCCTCTACCTCCTCCTCTCCCTCCTCCCACTCTTCCTCTCCCTCCTCCCACCCTTCCTCTCCCTCCTCCCGCCCTTCCTCTCCCTCCTCCCACCCTTCCTCTCCCTCCTCCCACCCTTCCTCTCCCTCCTCCCACCCTTCCTCTCCCTCCTCCCACCCTTCCTCTCCCTCCTCCCACCCTTCCACTCGCTCCTCCCACCCACTCTCACACTCCTCCCGCCCTTCGTAACCTTCCCGATCCTCTTTCGCTCCCTCCTCTTCCCAACCATTCTCTTCCTTCTCTGATCCATCGTCTTTCTCCTGCTCTCCATTTTCTCCCCCCTCCTCCCACCCACTCTCTCCCTCCTCCCATCCAGCTCTCTCCCCCACCCATTCTCCTCGGCCTCTTTCTCTCTCTCACAAACTCCTCTCTCAGCTCCTGCTTCCTTTCTTGAGTCGACTCAAGAGTCATCCCCCACCCATTCTCCTCGGCCTCTTTCTCTCTCACAAACTCCTCTCTCAGCTCCTGCTTCCTTTCTTGAGTCGACTCAAGAGTCATCCCCCACCCATTCTCCTCGGCCTCTTTCTCTCTCACAAACTCCTCTCTCAGCTCCTGCTTCCTTTCTTGAGTCGACTCAAGAGTCATCCCCCACCCATTCTCCTCGGCTTCTCTCTCTTCTCTCACAAACTCCTCTCTCAGCTCCTGCTTCCTTTCTTGAGTCGACTCAAGAGTCATCCCCCACCCATTCTCCTCGGCCTCTTTCTCTCTCACAAACTCCTCTCTCAGCTCCTGCTTCCTTTCTTGAGTCGACTCAAGAGTCATCCCCCACCCATTCTCCTCGGCCTCTTTCTCTCTCACAAACTCCTCTCTCAGCTCCTGCTTCCTTTCTTGAGTCGACTCAAGAGTCATCCCCCACCCATTCTCCTCGGCCTCTTTCTCTCTCACAAACTCCTCTCTCAGCTCCTGCTTCCTTTCTTGAGTCGACTCAAGAGTCATCCCCCACCCATTCTCCTCGGCCTCTTTCTCTCTCACAAACTCCTCTCTCAGCTCCTGCTTCCTTTCTTGAGTCGACTCAAGAGTCATCCCCCACCCATTCTCCTCGGCCTCTTTCTCTCTCACAAACTCCTCTCTCAGCTCCTGCTTCCTTTCTTGAGTCGACTCAAGAGTCATCCCCCACCCATTCTCCTCGGCCTCTTTCTCTCTCACAAACTCCTCTCTCAGCTCCTGCTTCCTTTCTTGAGTCGACTCAAGAGTCATCCCCCACCCATTCTCCTCGGCCTCTTTCTCTCTCACAAACTCCTCTCTCAGCTCCTGCTCCCTCTCCCACTCTCGCCGTGCCTCGTCCTCTTCCCCCATCTCCCACTCCTCCCCATCCTCCACCTCCTCTTCACCCAGTCCCCACCACCTCTCCTCTTCCTGCTCTTCCTCATGTTGTTTCTCATCATTTTGCTTCTCCTCTTCATCCTCCTCTTCCCTCTCCTCTTCCTCCTCCTCTTCCTCCCCCTCGTCCTCCTCCTCTTCCTCCTCCTCTTCCTCCTCCTCTTCCTCCTCCTCTTCCTCCTCCTCTTCCTCCTCCTCTTCCTCCTCCTCTTCCCCCTCCTCCTCATCCACTCCCCATTCCTCCCCTTCTTTGCCCCCCTCCGCACGGTCTGTCCCTGACCCCTCCTCACATCCCTCGTTTCGATCACCCTCCGGAATGATTTCCTCCTCCTCACTCTCCTCGCATTTTCCCCTTCCCTCCACTGCACTTTCCACGCATCTTCCACTTCCCTCCACTGCACTCTCCACGCAACTTCCCCTTCCCTCCTCTTCACCCTCCATGCCGCCCCCTTCTCCCTCCTCCGCACCACCTCCACCTGTACCACATGACCCCACACCAGATACCCTCGTGACAGATCCACCTGCCCTGGGCATGCCTGAATGAGATGCGCCTGCAGCAGAATCGCCTGCAGCAGCAGCAGCATCGCCTGCAGCAGCAGCAGCATTAGCATCAGCAGCAGCAGCAGCAGCAGCATTATCAGCAGCAGCAGCGGCAGCATTATCGCCACCTATATGCTTGTTTTGAGGCCCGCCCTCAGAATCCATCCCCTTCACGGTCCCCACCCTTCCCGTCTGCTCATTTGCTCGTCGCCCCAGAGATAGAGGGGCGATTCCCAGCCTCCCCATCTGTTCCCTCACTGCTCGCTGCATCGCTGGTGCCCTTTCCACAGTGGCTCCAAGTGCGGTATTCCCGAGGGAGATGCTTCCAAGTGCGGTATTCCCGAGGGAGATGCTTCCAAGTGCGGTATTCCCAAGGTCGTTCTTGGTGGTGCCCTCAAGGGCGGTTCCAGTGGCGTGCAGGCAGGCTTGCAGGAAAGCAGAGGCGCGTTGATGGAGGAGAGGCGAGGTGAGGATGTCCCGCGCACTTGGACGGCCCGACGGGTCCTGAGGAATCCATTGGATGGGCGATTGGGAGTTGCATTGGGGGAACAGGGGGGGGGGGGGGGTGGATGGGTGGATGGGGATAGAGGTGGGAAAGGAGCGCAGGAAGACAGGAGTGCGTTGATGGGGGAACGGTGAGGTGAGAACGCCTGGTGCACTGGGTCGGTCAGAAGGGATCTGGGGGGAGTATGGGGAAAAGGGGGAGTATGGGGAAAAGGGGGAGTATGGGGAAAAGGGGGAGTATGGGGAAAAGGGGGAGTATGGGGAAAAGGGGGAGTATGGGGAAAAGGGGGAGTATGGGGAAAAGGGGGAGTATGGGGAAAAGGGGGAGTATGGGGAAAAGGGGGAGTATGGGGAAAAGGGGGATGCATTGGGGGAGGAGGGGGTTGGATGAAGAACACGCAGGCATGTACACATGTAACTGAACGAGCTCTGCAGCACTGCACGAGCTCTGCACGAGCTCTGCACGAGCACTGCACGAGCTCTGCACGAGCACTGCACGAGCTCTGCACGAGCTCTGCACAAGCTCTGCACGAGCTCTGCACGAGCTCTGCACGAGCACTGCACGAGCTCTGCACGAGCTCTGCACGAGCACTGCACGAGCTCTGCACGAGCTCTGCACGAGCTCTGCACGAGCACATGTCTGGAGAGATAATCAATAGACGGCCCCAACGCAATTGGAGGTACCTGAGAGTGCCGCATTCACCTGAGATTTTTGAATTCACCTGAGAATGTTGAATTCACCTGAGATTGTTGGATTCACCTGAGAGAGCATCCGCCTGACGAGCGCACAGAGGTCAGGAGAGTAACTGCCAGACGTTGGGTGGAGACGAGTGAGGGAAGGGCAGAGAGAAGGGGAGTGGGAGAGTGGGATAGACAAGTGATGCTGGAAAGGAGAAGTGATAGCGAATGCGCTAGGACGTCGAGTGGAGAAGAGAAGTGGAGAAGTAAGGCGGGGGGAGGGGGAGGAGGAGGAAGAGTGGGATGGTGAGTGTTAGCACATGAAAGCGTGGCTGGGTGAAGAAAAACTGGATGAGAAAACAGCGGACTGGGCAGAACATTCTCACCCAAACGGCTCCTAACGCGACGGCATGGGGTCATGGCACATACTAAGGAGCATGGGGTCATGGCACATACCATGGCGGCATGGGGTCATGGCACATACCATGGCGGCATGGGGTCATGACACATACCATGGCGGCATGGGGTCATGGCACATACCATGGCGGCATGGGTTCATCGCACGTACCATGGCGGCATGGGGTCATGGCACATACCATGGCGGCATGGGGTCATGGCACATACCATGGCGGCATGGGGTCATGGCACGTACCAAGGCGGCATGGGGTCATGGCTCGTACCATGGCGGCATGGGGTCATGGCTCGTACCATGGCGGCATGGGGTCATGGCTCGTACCATGGCGGCATGGGGTCATGGCACGTACCATGGCGGCATGGGGTCATGGCACATACCATGGCGGCATGGGGTCATACCATGGCGGCATGGGGTCATGGCTCGTACCATGGCGGCATGGGGTCATGGCTCGTACCATGGAGGCATGGGGTCATGGCTCGTACCATGGCGGCATGGGGTCATGGCTCGTACCATGGCGGCATGGGGTCATGGCACATACCATGGCGGCATGGGGTCATGGCACATACCATGGCGGCATGGGGTCATGGCACGTACCATGGCGGCATGGGGTCATGGCTCGTACCATGGCGGCATGGGGTCATGGCACGTACCATGGCGGCATGGGGTCATGGCACGTACCATGGCGGCATGGGGTCATGGCTCGTACCATGGCGGCATGGGGTCATGGCACATACCATGGCGGCATGGGGTCATGGCACGTACCATGGCGGCATGGGGTCATGGCACATACCATGGCGGCATGGGGTCATGGCACATACCATGGCGACATGGGGTCATGGCACATACCATGGCGGCATGGGGTCGTGGCACGTACCATGGCGGCATGGGGTCATGGCATCCCGCCAGCACGAACGACACGAGCTCTTGGATGGATGTGGCGGGGAGCGCCGGCTCGCTGAAGCTCATGGCCCCATGGAGCAGGCTGCCGAGCGCCCATACGTCTGAAGGTGGGTTGAGGGTCGATAGGCGAAAGAAGGGGGATAAATGCATTGGACGCCATGCGGCGGGGAGAGATGGCTCGCTAAGGTCATGGCTCGCTAAGGTCATGGCCCGTTGGAGCAGGCAGCTGAAGGCCCATATGTCTGTGGGGGGGAGGGGGAGTGGGGTGGGTGGAAGAAAGGGTGGGGAGAGAGAGACGGGAAAGAGGGAGAGAGAGAGGGAAGGAGGGGGAGAGGGCGTGTGGGTGCATGGATTTGTATGGATGTGAGGTAAGGGATGGATTGCAGCACATGGCTGTTGAGTCAACTCAATGGTCACCTTCCATGTGAGGCAGGGGGTGGATTGCAATTTGCAACACAAGGATTGACGGTTTGGCCAAGCCGCTGCTGAGCACCCGCTTGGCTGTGCAGGGGTGCCGATACTTCCATATCATGTCAACCATCGTTTCATCTCGCTTGTCATCTCACCTGACTTGCAGTCGTACGGTTCCTGGCGTATCATCTCAGGCGCCATGCGCAGGGGAGTCCGAATGAAGCCACTGGCTAGCCGCCCTCGCCCCTCTCCCCACTCCCGCCCCTCGCGCCCCTCTCCCCGCTCGCGCCCCTCCACCTCCTGCGAGACGCCAAAGCCGCCCAGCCGCACAGAGGCGGGGCCCAGCTGCGTATTGTTAGGGGAGTTGCAGAGAAAAACGTTCCTGCCCTGTTGGATAGGGGGAGAGGGGAGAGGCGGTTTTGGTGGGGGAGTGGGGAGAGGAGTTTCGGGGGAGGATTGGGGAGTGGTGAATGCATATGCTCAAGGGAAAGGGTAGGGCATGTGCGCATTGTACGGGCTTCAAGGCGCTTCACATTCGTACCTTGATGTCTCGATGCAGCGCGTTGCGGTGGTGTATGTGCTCTAACGCCAAGGGACGGGGCGGGGGTTGATGGATGTGCTTCATGTACCTTCACATGCATGGAGTACCTCCATGCATACTAGGTGACTTTTGAGTCGACTCAAGAGCCGTTTCATGTACCTTCACATGCGTGGAGTACCTCCATGCACACTGATTGCATGCGTTATAATGCCTAAGTATGCAATCTACCTTCACACGTGTACCTCGATGCATCGGTGCTGCACGTTGTGGTGGTGCATGTGCTCCAGAGCCAAGGCCAGTTGCAGCAGCCAGTGGAGAATGCTGTGCTCGGTATACTGGAGGAATGCCAAGAGGGAGGGAGGGAGGAACGGGAGGGGGGAGGAAGAGCGGAAGGGGAAGTTGCAGCAGGCAAATGATCGGGGAGAGGGATCACTGGGATGTGAGGAAGGAAAGGGAGAGCAACTATCAGGCCAAAGCACCAGAGAAGCACATGCAGTGCGCCACAACGGTAGAAAGTAAGGGAGCTCTGAGGCAGGAAGTAAGTGTAGAGTGAGTAGGCGTGAAAACGGGCTGTTATTTCTACTCTATTTGGTCAAGCGCGCTCAGCAAGCAGTGGGAGAGGAGTACAACAGAGACAATGTGTTGCTCGCAGTGACTCATGGGGGAACCCAGATGTAAGCAAACAACCCTCTGGAAACTCACAACGAGCGGCTGTCGTGGTGCTTCTTGATGAGCTCGGATAGTGTTTCCCCTCCACAGTGCTCCGTCACTGTGGCACACGACGCACACAGACAGTGATGATGGAGTCGAAGCGTCGAAGCAATGACGGGAGAGAGCAGCGCGTGTCATTGCCCGAAGTTCAGAGCACGGAAACACCCTCGGGAATACCGGTGCACCCATCATTGAGACTTGGGAATACCGATGCACCCATCATTGAGCCTTGGGAATACCGATGCACCCATCATTGAGCCTTGGGAATACCGATGCACCCATCATTGAGCCTTGGGAATACCGATGCACCCATCATTGAGCCTTGGGAATACCGATGCACCCATCATTGAGCCTTGGGAATACCGATGCACCCATCATTGAGCCTTGGGAATACCGATGCACCCATCATTGAGCCTTGGGAATACCGATGCACCCATCATTGAGCCTTGGGAATACCGATGCACCATCATTGAGTTGCCTTAGGATACATCCAATCTTAGGTTTGCCCGATGCACTGTCCCTATTATCTCGCTCACCAATGCACATGCTTCGTGTTGCCTTGTCGATAAACGTCTCCTGCACGCACGCGAGCAGGGAGAGAGTGAGCCACGTCATGATTGGTCAAGTCGAACCGCGTCATCTCAGCCACGTCG
>BQMB01002384.1:0-41816 GCA_027943415.1 Closterium sp. NIES-67
GTTTGTTCCCTCCACCTCCTTCCCTGCCAGAGAGAAGAGCTCTTCTAATGAAGGCAGGTCTCCTGCGAGTGAGGGGAAAGCAGCGATGGGAGAAAGAAAAGAGAGGAGAGGAGAAAGAGGAGAGAGAGGGGGGGAGGGGGGAGAAAAAGAGCAGTAAGAACATCTTTAATGAACGTAACGTGAAATACTAGTTGTTGAGCTGAAAAAAAAGGAGAATAGACCTCACCAGTTGATAACTTTGCCTACCGGATGGTTCACTTTCGTAATCCACCCACCAAATTCACTTATGGTCGAATGGAGAAAGCGGGAGGGGAGGGGGAGGGGGGGTGGGGAGCGGGAGAGGACCGCTCGAAGGAGAGGGGGGGGGGGGGTTGTGGACGGTGGGTGGAGAAGGGAGGGTGGAGATTTGGAGTCGTGTGGGGGTCCAGGGACAGATTTAGTATCAGAAACTGAGAACTTGATTGATTAAAATGAGCAAGAGCATACATCCTTAAGTACCGAGCATCGGAGAGGATGGCAAGGGATAAGGGAGAATCGAAGGGAATCCCAAGGGAATCCTCCCAAATCGTGGGGATTTGGGATGGATTGGGTTGGGATAGGTTGGGGATGAAAACATAGCTACACCCAACCTAACAAATTTGTGTATCCCTAAAACCAACAAAGTGCCAACACACAAAGTTGTGTTAACCGAATTGCAGCCTATCTCTAACATTTAGTGCCGCTCACCCGATTCGATGCCAGCAGGTAGAGGGGGAAGCGTGGAGGGAGGAGGCAGAGGAGAGCAAGGCTGGCCCCTCTGCTGCTTGAAACTGGTGAATTCCAAGGGGAGAGGGTCCTGGTGTTGAAATGGGTCAAGAAAGGGGCGGAGGAGAGAGGTAGGGGCAGAATGACGAGACACTGGGTGAATCCCAAAACCGGAGGCAAGGCTGGACCCTCTGCTGCTTGAAACTAGCGGATTCTAATGGAGGGGATCCTGGCGGTGGGGGGGGTCGAGAAAGAGGGGGGAGGAGGGAGGAAGCGGCATAGGTGACGAGACGAGACACTGGGTGCCCCTGAAACTGGGGGCAAGGCTGGCCCCTCTGCTGCTTGAAGCTGGCGGAATGCCGGCAGGAGAGAGAGGGCTCGGTGGTGGAAGGGGTCACCAGGAATGGAGCAGTGGAAGGAGTACGGGGCATAACGACAAAGCGTCAGGTGCCTCTAAAACCAAAGGCTGCTTGAAGCTGGGGAATGCCAGCGAGAGGAGAGGCCTTGGTCCGTGGAAGGAGTGACCTGGAATGGCACCATTCTCACCATTCTCACCTGGAGATTGTGCAAGGCAGCTCGCCATGTGTCCAGCCGAATCCTCCTCTCCTTCTGCTCTCCCTCCTGCGGCTGTCCTGGCCCTTCTCTCCCAGTTCATGCACGGCTGACTCGACCTGCTCAAGCGGAAGCTTCCAGCAGGTTTCCACTTCCTCCTCTGCAGCTACAGTGCGGACAGAAGGAACCTGAGTCGTGCCAAGGGGGGGAAGCAGCAAAGGGTGTCGTATGGGAGGGAAGAGGGAAGGGGAAGTCAAGGGGAAGTGGGAAAAACAGCGGGAGGTGGGGGAGGTGGGGCGGTGGGAGTGGTGGGCGGGTGGGAAAAAGAGGGTGAGGATGCCGGCGGACAATGACTGTCAGGTTAAAGGAGACGTCGGCTTGACCTGCAGATTGAACGGGGCTGTAACGAGACAGCTCATGCAGACAGGAAGGCTGCATGCGGCAGTTCCTGCTTGCACGCCTGGCTATGGCAGTGGAGGATTCGCCTTGAGTGACAACGAGGCCAGAGCCGAGGGAGCGGAGAGGGGAGCGCAGGGAGGTTTTGGCTGGACGGAGCAGAATAATATTACTATGATGCCGAAAACTTGTATACCTGCTTGCATAGTTTAGCTATGGCAGTAGAGGAGTCGCCTCGAGTGACAACGAGGTCAGAGCCAAGGGAGCGAAGAGAGGAGCGCAGGGAGGAGGCAGCTGAGAGGAGCAGAGGTAAGTGACTGGCTGGGAGTGCTGGGGGAGGGGAGAGAGTGGGAAGGGAAGAGGCATGAGTGAGGGCTTGAGTAGTGAGCAATGGGCTGAAAAGAGTTCAAATCTTCACGGATTTTAGGTACAATCACATTGTCAAGGAACGTGTGTGGAAGACAATTTGCAGACACAAGCCCCTCAGTAATTGAAGGAGGCAACTTCAAACTTCATCATTCGTAACTCAAAAAACCAACTGCAAACGCTTGCTCGCCTACCTGACAGAATTTCTGGATCGAAGACGAAGAGTGGAATAGCATGGCTCGTTGTTGCTGCTGCTAGGGCTGCTGAATCAGTTGGGCCAGCAGCAGAGAGATCGTGCAGGCCCGGATGGTCGTTGACTCTCAGGTCATGCTTGAACCACACGATCGTGGTAGCGGCTGTTCGGATGGAAAAAGAACGTGAGTGGATTTCATTCAGTCAACTCAGGATACTAAGAGCGTGAGTGGTAGCCTGCTTGGAAACAGAGCCTCGGATTTGCATGCCAAAACTCAAGGCTACAGAAATTCAAGCCCGATTGACAGTTTCTGATTATAAAACAAAATCTCAATGCTGAAAAACATTTATCAGCAACCATGCCAAGTCGTAGGCCTGAATGCCAAATATCAACCGTAGATGTGAATCAGATTCAACTTAAACGCCAAATGATCGAGCCTTAAATGTTACATGTCCAGCCTGAATGTTGATTTTCAGTATTGAACACTATTTTCCGAGCCCATACAGCATAGCTGAATGGAAAGGCGACCCCCAACCCCAATGATGAGTTGCCCTTGAACCTCACCTTCGGAATCCGCACTGTTTGAGGCCATGGTAGTCTGGCTTCTGGTGCCTCTGAAGCTCCTGCTGCTCTCCCGTCGCGTGTTACGGCTGCTGAGACGCAGATACGATCCTTCTACGAACTCGTTAAGATTTAACGGAGAGAAATTTCGCAGTCCGGGACTCTGGTTACTGCGAACGGGCTGGGTTCTGTTCGCTCGGACGAGAAAGCGAGGGCCACCGTGGACGGAGGAAAATATCGGTGAGGTGCATAACGCGGATGCAACGCGGGTAACTCCCATGCTGGCTTGAAGCGAGGAAATGGTGGATGTCATGTCGCCTGGATACTGACAATTAGGCGGATTGAGGTGCCTGAAACACGATCCAGATAGCGACTACAACGTGGAAAACGCTGGCCACTGTACTGTTGACACGTCACTCGCCGTCAATCTAAGGATATTCGAAGCCTGCTGGGAGCAACGCTCCTGGTAAAACACGTAGCGGGAAGCGCGGACGGTGGGAATCTTGGATGGGGTAACGATATCAGGGGAAACAGAGCCGGTCGGAGAATGGTTGACCTCCAAAAAATCCAGAGAGTTGGTCAACGGAGTGAATGATTGAGAAGAACTGGAGAGATCGGATCAACTACTCTGGCACCACCATCAGTGGTAGTGTGACACTCCCAAAACCAGCTGCAGGAAACTAGGTGCTGTGGAAAGGCTGCCGTGAGTGACTCTGCCCAGAGTCTCCGAACGATTCACTCATTCTGGCAGGACATGTTCTGAAATCACTGGCGACGCCGGGTCAGCAGCTAGTGCGAATCAAGTGCGGATCTGGAGCCAACCACGTGTCAGGTGGGAACAGATTTGTGTTTTTTCCTGGTGTCAAACCGGCATGTGCTCTTGTGTGGAACGATAGACAAGGCTCGACGCCAATGCGTCGTTGGGGTTGCGTAGCAGCTTGATAGAATCCTGAAATGAAATAGCAATTCTCTCATGCAAATAAATAGGTAAGATATTTCTTTGGTAAGGTAAGCTATGTGCAATTGTTTTTCAGATTGGATATGAGCGTGAACATGATTTGAAGTAATCAGGGGATTTTGATGAGAACTGTATAAGCGAGAACAATGCCATGGGTTTTCTACAAATCTCAACATGATAAAAATGTTTGGTTGAAAAACAACAGCAAATGGTTATTATGGATACCATAGTTGTATGATATGTAGTAAATTAGTGATGCATTAATAGGCGAGTACTTCTCTGTAGCTATTAGAACGTATGCATTTTTGCTGAGACGAGAGGCAAAAGAAATTTACTGTTGTGGCTTTTTATACGAGCTTGACTTTTTAGTTGCAGTGTTTCACGTCGGATGATGGCATGGCACACCGTCAAAATGATTGGTTCGTTTTTACGTTGACTGTCAAGTTGCAGTGTGACTGCATCTTTTTTTTCGAAATTTATTGGAACCTTGAGTTTTTGGAACCTTGAGTTTTTGGAACCTTGAGTTTTTAGTTGCATGAGTACAGTTTCAGGGTCGTTCGCTGAATTCCTAAGCAAACTTGGGCAGTTTTTTCTCTCTTATTAGTTTGTTTCGATCTTGACTGTCAAGTTGCAGTTTAACTGTGCTGTTTGCCGGAACCACCTGCAAAGAACGTTCACTATAGTCGAAATTTGCTAGACCTTGGCTGTTTATTTGCACAGCGTCAAGAGAAGACAGATAACGTTCACTGTAGTCAATTTTCCCTTCCACCTTCAAGATTCTTCCCCCAAGAAGTTCTTCCCTACCACATCTCCCTTCTCGCTGGCTCGTCTAGCACTTCTAGATTCTTCCCCACAGTTCTTCCCTACAACAGCTCCCTACCACGCTCTCTGCCACGTTATGGCGCTGCGACGTGCTGGCGTGCTAGAGGCACAGTGCGCTTTGGCGCCTTGCACATTGGCACTGTGCTCCTGGTGCCGCGCGCGCTGGCGCCGTCTGCGGTAACGCCGCGCGCGCTGGCGCTGTCCGCGGTGGCGCCGCCCTCGATGGTCCGGTGCGCTCTGGCGCCGTGCGCTGGCTGTCCGCGCTGGCGCCGTGCGCGCTGGGACGGTGCGCGCTGGCGCCGTGCGTGCTGGGCCGGTGCGCGCTGGTGCCGTGCGCGCTGGCGCCGTACGCGCTGGCGCCGTGCGCGCTGGCGCCGTGCCGCCGTGCTTGCCGGCGCCGTGCGCGCTGGTGCCGTGCGCTCTCTCTTCTCTCCTCTCTCCTCTCTCCTCTCTCCTCTCTCCTATCTCCTCTCTCGTATCTCCTCTCTCCTCTCTCCTCTCTCCTCTCTTCCCACTCCTCTCTCCTTTCTCCTATCTCCTCTCTCCTATCTCCTCTCTCTTATCTCCTCTCTCCTATCTCCTCTCTCCTCTCTCCTCTCTCCTCTCTCCTCTCTCCTCTCTCATATCTCCTCTCTCCGCCCCACGCCTCCCTCCTTCCCCGATCCTGCCCCTACCGCGTCTCACCTCACCCTCTCAGGTCAATGCTTTCAACCTCGCAGCAGCCAGCAGTGTGACTCGGTGCGACTTTCTGTGGCTTGGCTTTTCTCCGCCCCACACCCTCCTCCTTTCCTTACCTTGCCTGTCCCTACCGTGTCTCTGCTCACCCCCTCAGGTGAATGCATTCAACCCAGCTTTAGTGGGCAACGTGATGTGCCGCAACCTTATCAACATTGTCTGGTGCATGTGCATGGACATGGCATGCCTGGCTGTGTGTGTGTATGGGCATGGCATGCCTGACTGTATGTGTATATGGGCATGGCATGCCTAACTGTATGTGTAAATGGGCATAGCATGCCTGGCTGTGTGTGTGTATGGGCATACCATGCCTGGCTGTATGTGTGTATGGGCATAGCATGCCTAGTTGTATGCGTGTAAGTGCATAACGTGCCTGGCTGTACGCATGTATGGGCATAGCATGCCAGGCTGTTTGTGTGTATGGGCATAGCATGCCTGGCTGTATGTGTATATGGGCATAGCATGCCTGGCTGTGTGTGTGTATGGGCATGGTATGCCTCGCTGTATGTGTGTATGGGGATGGCATGCCTAGCTGTATGTGTGTATGGCATAGCATACCTAGTTGTATGCATGTATGGCTGTATGCATGTATGGGCATAGAATGCCTGGCTGTATGCGTGTATGGGCATAGCATGCCTAGTTGTATGCGTGTATGGGCATGGCATGCCTGGCTGTGTGTGTGTATGGGCATGGCATGCGTGACGGTATGTGTATATGGGCATAGCATGCCTAGCAGTGCGTGTGTATGGGCATGGTATGCCTCGCTGTATGTGTGTATGGGGATGGCATGCCTAGCTGTATGTGTGTATGGGCATAGCATGCTTGGCTGTTTGTGTGTATGGGCATAGCATACCTAGTTGTATTGTATGCATGTATGGGCGTAGCATGCATGGCTGTATGCATGTATGGGCATAGAATGCAGGGCTGTAAGTGTGTATGGGCATAGCATGCCTAGTTGTATGCGTGTATGTGCATGACGTGCCTGGCTGTATGCATGTATGGGCATAGCATGCCAGGCTGTAGGTGTGTATGGGCATGGCATGCCTGGCTGTGTGTGTGTATGGGCATGGCATGCGTGACAGTAAGTGTATATGGGCATAGCATGCCTAGCAGTGTGTGTGTATGGGCATGGTATGCATGGCTGTATGTGTGTATGGGGATGGCATGCCTAGCTGTATGTGTGTATGGGCATAGCATGCCTGGCTGTATGTGTGTATGGGCATAGCATGCCTACTTGTATGCGTGTATGTGCATAACGTGCCTGGCTGTATGCATGTATGGGCATAGCATGCCTAGTTGTATGCGTGTATGTGCATAACGTGCCTGGCTGTACGCATGTATGGGCATAGCATGCCAGGGTGTATGTGTGTATGGGCATAGCATGCCTGGCTGTACGTGTGTATGGGCATAGCATGCCTAGTTGTATGCGTGTATGTGCATAACGTGCGTGGCTGTATGCATGTATGGGCATAGCATTCCATGCCGTGCGAGCTGGCGCTGCCCGCGCTGGCCCGGTCTGTGCTGGTGACGTGCGTGCTGGCGCCGTCTGCTATGGCATTTTGCTCATGCCACATATTCGTTTTTAGCGTGTCCCCCTCCTTTTTACCCCTCCTTCTCCTCTTTCCATCCCTTCATTCATTCTTAGGTACCTCGTAGGTCATCGCCAGCGTCCCCACAATTTCAGTCTATAATTTTCTCCTTACTGCCGTTTTTCTCCCTCCCCTTTTGTTATTCTCTTCCTCCCTTCTATCCCATGTAGTACTTCCGCACTAAACCTTAAACCCCAAACGCAATATCTAACACCATGAGTGTATATAAACAAATTATGTGGTCCACTTTTGAACGTATGTTGTGTTTCCATAATTCACTGGTGTACTGTGCAGGTCATGTAGCACGCGCTGTCTGTTCCAGCTGCAAGACAAAGAACATCTTCCAACACCAATTTCTATTCCTTGTTGGAACATCATGCGGGTACAAATTTGTGATTGCACGACGTTA
The DNA here is from genome assembly GCA_027943415.1 of Closterium sp. NIES-67. Lineage (NCBI taxonomy): Eukaryota > Viridiplantae > Streptophyta > Zygnematophyceae > Desmidiales > Closteriaceae > Closterium > Closterium sp. NIES-67. The sequence continues at coordinate 7,326 of BQMB01002384.1, forward strand.
TCACTGTTCTCTAATTTGGATATAGGGGACTCCAACTATTAGGCTATTTGCGATGCTGCATGTGTTTGCTTGATTGTTTGCATGAGAGGGGTGTGCATGGGTTTGATAAATACTGTCTGTTTCGGGGTGTGTCTGCTGCTCTTAGTCTCTATGTGCATAGTGCGTGTGGCTGCAAATGTGATAAGGCGTGGATTGTGTCTGCTTCGGACGTGCTGCTTATATGCAAGGTGTTGCAATTAGAGGTTGTCATCGTGCCTGGGGCAACTCTGTTGTCCTCGCACACCCCATCAATCTCTGTTGCAGCATTGATGCATATATGCAATCATTTCGTAGCAGTCACAATCCTATCGTACATACATGTTCATTCCATCCACCGTATTTATCGACGAGATGGGGTGGTTGGCACAAGGTGGATTTGGATTGTGTTTGCCTCGAGCGTGCTGCTTATATGCTAGGTGTTGCAATTAGAGATTGTCATCGTGTCCGGGGCAGCTCTGCTGTCATCGTGCACCCTATCAATCTCTACTGCAACACTACTAGCGCCTATATGCACTCGTTTCTTGGCATTTGCAATCCTACAGGATGTTTGATTATACATCAAATTTTGTTGAAATGTGTCATGCGGTCTAATTGTTCCATCCGCCGTACTTATCGACGTGATGGAGCACTTTGGACATTTGTTTCATATTTTGGAGTTGCACCGAACAGTTAACTAAATTCTTAATTTTTTTACTGTTCGTATTAATGCTCTGAATTGTGAAACCGATTTTATAGGGTTGCTACGCAACCCAAAAACCCCGTCTTTGTGGATACCATTTCGTGGATGACGATGAGATTTTGCTACCCAACCTGCATAGCCACACAACTTCTATGCCTACGATTTCGTGTAGCGAGATCCAAATTCCACGCCTACAGTGCAACATCGTTGGCGAAACTCAGCTGTCACGCGTACATGTCGGTTTGGGCATTCACGCGTACACAATCTCGGTTTGGGCATGTCATTCGCGAATGTTGATTGGTCGCGAAGAACTTTGTGGGAGGTTAGTTGGACAAATGCCCCGAAGGACATGGCTGGAAGCAGGTGCCGCGAAAACGATGGCGAAGAGCTGGAGGTGTTTGCGAAGGTCGAGAAAGCAGATGGCGATGGAAAGGACCGTTGCAACGTCCTTGTGCTGATGGTATTACTTTCTTCTGATGGCAGATAAGAAATCCTAGGCAAACTGGGCTTACCCACAGCCTAGATATTCGGCGAATTTCACGCGGCCTGGTCATTTCAGCAACTCCTCCCGCGCAGTTCGGTTGTTCCTACCTTGCAGTTTGTAAACACCTGTGTCTTTCGGCAGTTCCTATGCAGTTCGGTACTTCCTACACAGTTTGGTAGTAGACTCTATCTCAGGCTTGTGAAGTGGCTTGACGTGTTAGTTTCGGAACTAAGACACTCCTTCTCCCACTATTGACGCGACAGTCTGTACCACAGCGTTCATCAACGCTAACACCGACACGGAGTTGTTGACGAATAAGGCACCCTTGGAGTCATGTGCTCTCGCGCTCCTGTGCCCGCGCGAACCGGAAACTTGATGACCGAGCGTCCGGAATCATTCTCGCCGTTTCCAGCGTAGTTTTCATTTTAAGAGCTCGAAACTCCAGAGTCGTTCTCATTCCAGACGAATACGTGGCCATGGCTGCGAGCACCACCCACAGCAGCGTTCAAATCAAGAAGGAAGCCGCCATGCATACTGCTTCTAAGCTGCTTGAGACGTCTCAGAAGAAGGCTGCCGTCGACGCCAACCATTCAGTTCCGAAGCCGCTAAGGGAGAAGTGCTGGCGCGTGACACATGATGAGCTCTTCTCCGACTGGAAGGTACAGACAATACTGCTCCCTATCGATTGCAAAATAGTTGTAGCTGGTGGCTATTGTCGGCTAAGTCATACCTGCCAAATCTCTCATTTCCAGTGTTCAGTGGGGTTGCTTGCAAACGCTCAACTCTATGCAGTAACAGCTCGTGTTGCCCTGTAACCCAGTCTCTTCCACCTCTCTCAACCCCCATCACTTTCACCTCACTTCCTGTTCAATTCCTCCTCACTTAGTAAATTTTCCACGTCCAACTGTTCCACGCCAACCCCTTATCTTTCCCCACTTCCTCCTGCATCCATCAGCTCCTAACCGCCGCTGACGATTGGTCAAACCATTCCCAAGGCGTCCCAGGAACCACACGGTACCGCATTGCAAACCTTCCCGACCAAACTGGCCCGGGCGTGTACGAGCTGGGGCTGCTTCCGAACCAGGTGGTTCGGCGGCAGCGGCGGCTGCACCGGTCGCAGGTCCGGGTGGTGTACGTGGGGCACTCGGACAATGTGCGGACCAGGATGCAGCAGTATGGGCAGTCGGGATCGCATCTCAAGGCGATGTTTGAAGAGGTTTTTCGGGAGGACTATGCCGTGGTCTTCCGATGGACTGCTGTAAGTGGCGGCTTCTGTTCTGAGAGTTGTTGTTTGGGGAGAGGGGGAGAGGGGGGAGGGTTGTTGGGAAGAATGTGCGGAGTAGGATGCAGCAGTATGGGCAGTCAGGATCCCATGTGAAGGCGATGTTCCAAGGGGTACGTGGGGAAGATCATGCCAAACATCAGAAGGACTTCTGTGAGTGGGGGCTTCTGTTCTGAGAGTTGTTGTTGGGGGAGAGGGGGGGGAGGGGAGGGTTGTTGTTATTCCTGCCCTTTTCTCTCTTCTCGACCCCTCACCGATATTTTCACTCACTTCGCACTCCTCCTCCCTCCCCTCCCCCACCTCCCCTTCCCCTCACATCGCTCTAACCCCTCCTCGACCAGGCGCCCACTAAGGCTGACGCAGCAGCAGCCGAGACGCTTCCCCTTTCGTCCTTCGAGTACTCTTGGAACATCTGCAACAACCACCACCGCCGTTACGACCACCTCTTAACACACCCCCCCCCCCCCCCTCTTCCCTGCATCTGTCTAACTCCCCCTCGACCAGTCTCCCACCAGGGCTGACGCAGCAGCAACAGAGACTCTTCTTCTCTCGTCCTTCGACAACTCTTGGAGTGTGTGCAGCAACCACCACCGCTGCCACAACCGCCTCTTAACCCTCCCCCTCACCCCCCCTCCCCTCCTCTTCCCTACATCTGTCTAATCCCCCCTCATCCAGGCTTCAACCAAGGCTGACGCAGCAGCAACTGAGACGCTTCTCCTCTCGTCCTTCGACTACTCCTGGAACGTGTGCAACAACCACCACCGCCGCCACGACCGGCTTCTAACTAAGCTCCAAGTCGGGCCCTCCTTCTCCCGCCGAGTCGCCCTCGCCTTCCCGTCACTTCCCCTTGCTCGAATCATCACTCCTGTTGCCGTTGGGGCGGATATAACAGCTATCACTGCTGTCACTGCTGCCACTGCTGCCACTGCTGCCAGTGCTAGCGCTGCTAGTGCTGCTGCCACTCCTGCTCCTGCTCGTTCGCATGGTGCTGCTGCAGCTCCTTCCCTTCCAGCCAATGCTGCTGTTGCCCCTCGTTCCTCTTCCCCTGCTGCTAGAAAGCAGGAGAGAGCAGCAGAGAAACTCCCAGGTAGATCACCAGGTAGAGCAGCATGTAGGGAGTCAGGTAGGCCAGCGGCTAAAACACCTGACAGAACACCTGGTGAACTGTCAGGTGGAGCAGCAGTGACGGTCTGCGGGGCTCCCCTCTCACAGGGAGGAGTGTGCAGGGCTGCTGCAATTGAAGGGCGGCTCAGGTGTGCACAACACAAGGGCATGAGGGTCAAGAACCGAGGTGCCGTGTGTGACGGTGTGAGGGAAGGAGGGAGGGGAGGAGGGAGGGGAGCAGCGTGCGATGGGGAGGTGGGACGAGATACCATGCCGGGTCGGGGAGGAGAAGCAGGAAGGGATGAGTGGTGGGAAGCAGGAGGAGCAAGAATTGGTGTTGTTAGAGAAAAGAGGGAGGAGGGAGGTCGAAAGGAGGGTGTCAGACGGAAGTCTGGGGATGGGGGAGAAGGCAAGGAGGGGGCGAGAGGGAAGGTTGATATCAAGGAGGGTGCGAGAGGAACGGGTGACAGTAAAGTGTGTGTGGTGGTGTGTGGGGCTCCACTTGCTGATGGTGGAAGCTGCTGGGAAGCTCCTGTGAAGGGCCGAGTGAGGTGTGTGCTGCACAAGGGCATCCGTGTCAAAGGGAGATCGAGTGTTCTGTGAGGTGTCGTAGTGGTTAGCGATACGTACTGTACAACCCAGTCCGGTACAAAGTACGTACAGGTACATCAGAAGGATCCTTATATACATAGCCCATCAGTATTTGTAAAAGGCTCGACGGGGCTCAAAGCAATGTAGGGCTGCTGCTCTGCCAGTGCACGGATGTTATAATTGATGGGCTAGATTCTCGTACAAATGCCCGCTGCAAGTGTCTATCCCTACGTACAGTATGTTTCAACTCAATGGGTTGTGTCATAGTATCTTATGGCTATGGAAGATTTCTAGGATGTTACAACTTACATTACCATACATGGATTAATGGGAACTAAAGCCTCTTATAGGTTACCTACTAAAACCAATATACCACATGGCTGTTTCAACCCAGGAGGCACCACTGGTGGACACCGCAGCTGCCTCCTCTGCTTCTTGCGAGCTCTACAACTCCTCTGCTTCTTTCAACGCAACAGGTTGCACAGGGTTTCATGCAGGGCACGCACACCACATGCTATCTACGGAACCCAAGGTACCGCATGGGCTGCTTCAGCCCAGGAGGCACCACTGATGGACGCCGCAGCTGCCTCCTCTGCTTTTTAGTCTGCGTTGGGGGAGATTGGAGCAAGTGTTAGTGGTGAAGTGGGGGACAGGAGAGCAAGAGTAGCAGTGAAACGGGGGAATATATTATTAAAAAGAAAAGAAAAAAAAGAAAAAGAAAGAAAGAACGCTCATCCTGTCGGCCACTTATTTATGGGGTCGAGAAAACACTCATTCTCAGCATAAATTACGAGTCCATGGTGTGAAAGACTGGAGCACACCTTGGTGCTTGCGTTGTGCCTCTTGCCAGACCGCCATCGCTTGTACTCGCCATTGGCCAGCAGCTTGAATCGGCGCTTGAGTGACCTGGATGGGACGGGAGGGAAGGTGAAGAGAAAAAAGACGCAGCAAAATTCGTGGTTTACGGCAACGCAAACATTTTTTCCCAACCCGCCACCGCTGGTATCCGCCATTGGCCAGCAGCTTGAAGAGCGGCGCTTGAGTGGTCTTAATGGTCAGGAGAATAGCACGTCCTCCTTCTCAAACCAGCCCATGCCGCAGGGAAATTCGTAAACCTTAAAGGGTGTTTTTGAGAATTCTCAAAAATACCCGAAACCTTTCACTGTTCTGAACAAGTGAAGGAAGAGAGGGTGTGTAGGGAGAGGGTGGGGGATAAGAAACAATAAAGGGTTGTGTTTTGAGGCGACCAAGCCAAGTCTTCCCGGCAAGGCACTGATTGTTGTACTCGCCATTGGCCAGCAGCTTGAAGCGACATATGCGTGAAATAGGATTTTTAGAATTCTAAAAAAACTAACTCAGCATATGCGTGAAATGGATGGGACGGGGGCGGGGGGGAGGGAGGAAAGGAAGCGGGTAGAGAGGGCGGGGAGACGAGGTGAGGTGAGATTAGGGAGAGTGAGGATGGTTTTTTGAGTCGGTTCAAAAGCAGAGTGAAGATGGAAATTCTTGTGAGGAGGGAAGTGAGGGGGGAGAGAATGGGGAGAGCAAGAGGGAGGGAGAAAAGTGGGTGAGGCGTGGGGGGGAGGGAGCGAGAGAGCAACAGGACGTGAGAGAAAGAGATTCGTGCGTCGCATTGGCTTTGGTCGCATTGGCTTTGGTCGCATGTGTGTTCCGGATGCGAGCGGAAGAGAAACAGGGGTCGAAGGGTATTTCTTTAAAATTCTAAAAAACACCCTGCAAAATCACCAACACAGATGCGACCAAAGCCAATGCGACTCACGAGTAGGGCAACACTGCAGAGGAATCGCCGACCAGAAAGGGCAGGAAGGGCAGAAACGCGGAGAGTGGCGGGTGATAGACGGGTGATAGACGGGTGATAGACGGGTGATAGACGGGTGATAGACGGGTGATAGACGGGTGATAGACGGGTGATAGACGGGTGATAGACGGGTGTCTATCACAGTCGGCCCACTCTCCACGTGATAGACGGTTCACGCGGAGGTGACAGACACATGACGTGCTGCAGCCAACCCAAGTAGGGCTCACGCACTGCGACTCACGAGTAGGGCTTCACTTTGATCTTGCTGCCCTAGAACCGCCAACCCGAAAGGGCAGACAAATGGCTGAGAGAGGGTGTGACAAAAACAGGTCGTGACAGAAGCGAGGTGTGACAGAGAGCCGAGGTGACTCACGAGTAGGGTTTCACTTTGATCTTGCTGCCGAAGAATCGGCAACCAGAAACGGCAGAAACGGCAGCAAAGGCAGTAAGGCTGGGAGTAGGATGTTGAGATAATCGGCTGGAGAAGAGAAGAGGATCTGAAATGCCGAGGGTTGTCGTGCTGGAGGTTAAAGACGGCTTTAAACTGCGGCTGATTGTGGCACCGTGGATTAGTCTAGAAAGGTTAGTGGAGGAACCGTGGGCTGATGGGGTGACTAGTCGCGCGGTTATCAGAGGACTGACGGCAAGAGAAACGGGGGAAAACTGCGCGGATCGAGCGGATGAACGCGCAGGAGAATGAGCAGAAGGATGGGCGGAAGGGTGGGCGGGAGGATGGGCGGAAGGATGGGCGGACGGGGAAGCTACATGAGAGGAAAATGCAGCAGCGGGAGGAGCGACGATCGCGGGTCGAGATGGAAATGGCCGCGAAAGGCGGGGAAGTTGCCGAGACACGTGGCTGAAAGCGGCTCGACAGGCATGTTGGGCGGCTCGGGAAGAGGACATGGTCGATTCTTCAGAAGCCGGATGAGAGATTCGGAGGAAAGATGATACCGGGAGGCGGCGACGGGAAGCGCGCTAACGGGATACACGCATGCGATCGGGCTGGCGGGCGATCGGGCTGGCGTGCGATCGGGCTGGCGATCTGGCGGGCGATCGGGCTGGCGAGCTGGCGGGCTGGCGGGCGAGAGATTGAGCCGTGGGAGGGGGGCGGGCGATCCGGCCGTTGGTGCGTTGACTGGGAAGGGTGGGATGGTGAGGACGACGAACAGTGATGGCGAACAGCGAGGGCGCAGCGAAAGTGGTGGTGGAGGTGGAGGTGGAGGTGGAGATTCGGGAGAGAGGCGAAGTACTCGTTACAATTCAGCTGAATGTCTTTCTTAAAGTGTTGTTACTTCTATTTTTCATAAGGGAAGCAAGAAAGCCCCACTATATTCCAAACCCCAATTAGCAATATTCGTACAATTAGTTAGTAGTCATCCTCCCCCTCTTCCGAATCCTCCTCCATTTCATCCTCAACCAGGTCCTCATCCTCATCATCTACATCTGCTCCCTCGTCTAGTTTCATCTTCCCTGTCCGTCTCGCCAACTCATCCTTCTCTCCCACCGAGTCAGCTCGAAACCGGGTCATCTCGGCACTTTGCCGTTCCGCCTCTTTCTTCGCCTTTTCTGCTCTCATCTGCTCCAACTCAACCCTGGAAAAAAATGAGGCGTGAAAGAAAGAAGGGGGAGAAGGACAGATAGGCACATAGGGATTGTACCATGTAACACAAACAAGAAAAACATGGTAAGCCTTGAGGGGAGGGAAAAAAAGTTGCAAAAGGAAGAACACTATTGCATAGGAAAATGGTTCTAAAAACTCCACTGTGAAAGCCTGCAAAGGATTTGCCCCTTGCATACCTCTTTCCCACCATGGGTATGTTCGACAAATGTCCTCTTTTCTTACCTGTAGCCTTCCATGTACTCTTTTCTAGCTGACTCGACAGCGGCAAAGAACTCCTTAATCCCGCCTCCTGTGACGGCAGACACGCCCACGGCGTGCAGGTTGGAGTAGAACTCGTCCAAGGCGAGGCAGAGGGAGCGAGAGAGGGAGGCGGAGTAGGAGGGGTCACGGTCCACTGCTGCCTGAAACGCCTCGAAATCATGCATCCACTGTGAGGGAGGGGAGAGAGTGGGGAGGGGGGGGGGAGAGGAGACAGGGGCAGAGGGAGGAAAGGGGAAGTAGGAGAGTGGGGTGGAGTAGAGATTGAAACAGACCACAGGGATATGGACTGATGGAAACCCAAAACCCTGTATTCACCGCCAAAACGTGAGACAAAAACTCCAAACCTGAACCCCTCAGCGGCAAAACTTCAAAAACTCCAAACACGTCAGCTGCAAAGTTGTGCCATGCCACGTCAGCCTTGCTATGCGCCAGCAGGAGAAGAAAACATAAATCCCGAACCCTCTCCAACCCAGTACCCCAAACCAGTAACAGTAGCCTAGCCCAAAACCCTAACGCCAAACCCCAGAGTACCTCCACAGCAAAGGCATGCTGTGCCACGTCAGTCTTGCTGAATCAGCCAGCAGGAGCGGTAGTCCCAAACCCTAGACCCCTAAGCCTTCACCCAAGTACCTCAACAAATCAGCAGACAGTAACCCAGCCCAAACCCCGAACCCCGAACCCCAAACCCCCAAGTACCTCGACAGCAAAGTCGTGCCGAGCCACGTCAGTCTTGTTAAACGCCAGCAGGAGCGGTAACCGCGTCTTGTACAGTATCCCGCACGCATACAGCATGCTGCTTATGAAAGTGCCGGGATTTGCCGCCCGGGGGGTGTCCACCACAAAGCACACGGCAGTTGGGAATGTGGACGCGAAGGCTTCTGTGATGATTGCTCCTGAAGCTGACCAGGTGAAAATTTCAATCTGCCCGGGCGTGTCGATGAAAACGTAGTCTAGCGTGTCTGCTCGGCGCTCCACCAGTGTGATTACCTGAATGTGACAATTATGGAAACAGAAGCATGTCACATCTCAGCATTCCACACAGTCATGTGTCAACCCAGGGCCCACACGTTGTACTGCCGAAGTGACCTGACATGACAATATTGAGTATCCTTCAGAACGGCACGGAGTGAGGACAATATCTCGGATGTCGATATTTGCAAGGTAATGCACGGTGGTAGGGCACTGCCAGATAAACTTTCAGGTGCCTAGAAAAACAGCTCACCTCATCAATCTTGGTTGTAAAGAGGTTCAAGGAAGTGAGAATAGCGCCGTTGGGTCCCAGCCCATACTCCTTCATCACGTTCTTGTAGTTGACCGTGTCTCGGATGTCGATGTTGGCAAGGTAAGGCACGGAGGGCACTGCCGGGTCGAGGTTGATGAGGTAGTGGGCGATGTTGCTGCCGTGCATGTGGGCATACAGGCGCTGCATGAGTGTTGTTTTGCCGCTGCCTGTCATAAGAATTCGCAGAAAGGGGCAACAGACAGGGTCTAGGTTGATCAGGTCGAGGGCGTCTGCTGCTGTGCACGTGCGCATACAGGCACGGCATGAGTGTTGTTTTGCCACTGCCTGGTGTTCCGGAGAAGGGGAAAGAACAGAGAAGAGGCAAGGTAAGGCACGGAGGTCACTGCCGGGTCTAGGTTGATGAGGTACCGTAAGCCATACCCATGCCATGCCCATGCCCATGCCATGCCCATGCCATACCCATGCCATGCCCATGCCATGCCATGCCATGCCATGCCATGCCATGCCATGCCATGCCCATGCCATGCCCATGCCATGCCCATGCCATGCCCATGCCATACCCATGCCGTACCCATGCCATACCCATGCCATACCCATGCCCATGCCCATGCCATGCCATGCCATGCCCATGCCCATGCCCATGAGGAGGTGCCTACTTTCGCTACAAGGAACTATCGTTACAATCAGTACCAGCCATGCCCACTACAATCACAACCACTGGTTTCTTCCTTCCGCCCGCCTCCCCCTGCAGCTGCGCCGGTTCCGCCTTCTCACTCCCCTCCCCTTCCCCCTGCTGCCCCGACGGCGGATTCCCCTCCCCACGCGCTTCCGCCTGCCCCGTCGGCGCGCTCCCCTCCGCCAACCCTGCGCGCCCGCTCGCCTCCCCCTGCTGTGTTCCGATTTCGTCAGTCCCACCTTCCTGGGATCCACCCGTCGAGGACATCGCGAGGAGTTTCGCAGGAAGATCGGATCAGCGTAGGATCTCCCAGAAACGAATCAACGAGTCAACGAGTCAACGAGTCAACGATTGAGAGATTCGATTCGCTAGATCGTGATTGCGCGGGGAGGAAAATTCGCGGGCGTTTCCTAGAAAAGACGCAGATGCTTGAACGACGTCAGACAAGACTACAGGCTATCAGCACAAAAGAAATTAGAACGCGAAGTCGCCTGTCACAGAGGGCACTTGGTGCCCACGCTGGGTTTGAAGGCTTTCGCATCCTCGCCTTGAGGAGCCCCTCGTAACAGTAAGGAGGAACTGCAACACATGGTACACCAAACAGAGTTGCCTAACATGCACCTTGAGTATATGATGGAGGTCGACATGAACTCAATAAAATAGCATTGATTGCAAAAAACTAGCATATGAACAAAACATCAGGCCTGTTTCTTCTTGCTTCTTGGGGTGGTGTATCCCTTTGCCGTTAACCCTCTTTCGCCGCTACCTCTCAAGCCTAACCTCTGCTGCCTCTCGGCATAAATCCTCTCAGGTGCTAGCACCTCAGTTATATTATACATGACCCCTCTATTGTATGTATTTTCTACAGGAACACTCGCAGGATCAACCCATTTTCTTGAGGTGTGATTGCGGTCTGCTCCACCAAAGACCTTGGACCACAAGGCAGAGAACCACCCATCACCGGATTTGCACACCTGTAACCTCGAAAAGTCAACCCCAATCGCATGCTCCCTCTTTGCCCGCACTCCCCTTGTTGCTCCTGCTGCTGTTGTCGCTTCTCCCGTTCCTGCTGTTGCTCCTCCTGCTCCTCCTGCTGCTGCTGTTGCTCCTGCTGCTGCTGTTACTTCTGCTGTTGCTCCCACTGCTCCTCCTCCTGCTGCTCCTGCTGTTCCTGCTGCTCCTGCTGCTCCTGCTGCTCCACCTGCTCCTGCTCCTCCTCCAGCTGCTGCTCCTCCTGCTCCTCCTGCTGCTGCTCCTCCTCCTGCTCCTCCTGCTGCTCCTCCTGCTGCTCCTCCTGCTGCTCCTCCTGCTCCTCCTGCTGCTGCTCCTCCTGCTGCTCCTCCTGCTCCTCCTGCTGCTGCTGCAGTTCCTGCTCCTCCATCACTCCTTGCCTTCACAGAAACTTTGCCTCTCTCTGCTTCAGCACACTCACTTTTCCTCTCAACCGCCTCCTCTTTCCTCTCCTCGCTCTCCCTTCCTCCCTCTAACGCCGCCTTTCCTCTCTCCCCCCCACCCTCTTCCTGAGTGTTCTTCTCTACGCTGTTCTCCCCTTTGGCACTCTCCCCTGCACCCACATCCACCTCCTTCCCTTCTCTCTGCTGCTCCTGCTGCTGCAGCATCCTGGTAGCTTCGTGTGCCACCCACCGTCGGTACTGTGTCCACTTGTAGGTCTGGAGCAAGGATGGATAAGCATCAATGGGAATCGAAATGAATTTTGAGTCAATTGGAAAATGAAGATGGTAGAGGAGGAAGCGGGAGAGGACAAGGAGGATGACGAGGAAGGAAGTAGATGTAACTTGTCTTTCAGGGGTTAAACATATGGTACAGGGGTGAAGGGGGGGAAGGGGAAGTACCTCGTTGGTGGTGACGTTGGTAATCACGAGATAGAGGTGGTAGAGGAGGAAGCAGGAGAGAACCACGAGGATGACGAGGAAGAAGAGCAGCAGGGTGCACTGGCGATGGAAGTAGACAGTCAGCCACTGGGGTGGGACGAGGGAGGGAGAGGAAGAGAGGGCAAGAAGAAGAAAAAATTGAAGCACGATAGGATGACGAAGAATTAGAGGAGCAGGGCGCACTGACGATGGAAGTGGACAGTCAGCCACTGGAGAACAAGGACAAGGATAGGAGGGGGAGGAGGGGTGGGGAGAGGAAGAATCAGGAGAGCAGGAGAGAAGGACGAGGATAACCCCGAAGGATAGCAGCAGGGTGCACTGACAGTGGAAGTATACGGAAAGCCACTGGGGGTGAGGGGGAAGGGACAGGGGAGGTGAGGTGGGGCGAGGAAGAATCAGGAAAGCAGAAGCGAACAATGAGGAAGACAAGATGCGGAGAAGGGCGCACTAACAGTCTTGCATTGGTAGTAGGCAGTCAGCCACCGGGGGTGGGAGGAGCACAGGAGAAAGATGTTTCACAGCAAGGGAGAGATACGAGGACGACCAGGAAGAAGAGGAAGACACGGAGAATGGCGCACTGGCGGTGGTAGTAGACATTCAGCCGCTGGGGGTATGTGAAGGGTCATTGTGTTACACTGAGCATGGAAGGAGGAGGATGAGGACGAGGATGGCAAGGAATGCAGGGGTCCAAAGAGTCGACTTTTGAAGCGCCTCAAAAGATGAATGCAGGGGTCCAAAGGGTGCACTGGTCAGAGGCTCACCTGAACGAGAATAGGTAGCCAGCCAGACACGTGCGCCCTGGAAGGATCATGCGCTGACACAAGGACGACAGAGCATCGGGGGAGAGGGGGAGAGAGCGAGTTGGGGGAGGAGGGGGGGGGGAGCAGAGAGTAAGGAATGAAAAATGTGTGGCCTCCCTTTGCGTTGAGGGAGGTGGCCCTGAAGCACTGAGGGAATGGCCCTGCAGACACTGCAGAGGCGCCTCAAAAATAGACTCCTCAAATTTTGTTGAGGCGCCTCAAAAATAGACCCCGTACTGAAGCAGTGAGGAGGGAATGGCCCTGCAGACACTGACGAGGGAATGGCACGGCATGGCCCTGCTTCCCTATGACGGCTTGCAGTACAGACATGGTTTTGAGTCGACTCAAAAGCACGCCCTGTACTGTCAGCGTGTTAAGTGTGAAGAACACGGCGTGGGACTGCGTACCTATGATGGCAGTGATGACATGGTTGCGTATTATTTCCCCCGCCAGAATCGAGCACACGCCAAACACTCCATAGGCCAGGAAACAAATGTTTCTGAAGGAACCGAGAGGGAGAAAAAGGGTGGCATGGGCACCGGGGCGGAGTTGGGAGAAACGGAGGGGTAGGGGGGTCTAACGGCATGCCAATCTATTTGTCAGTATACCTGTCTTCAGATGACACCGTCCAGTATGCAGCAGGGGAGAACGGGGCAAGGGAAAGGAACAAGGAGAAACTTACACACCTTGAGCCCTCCCAAGACATGCACTGTGTGCGTGTTTGTGACCGCTCAAATCACGACTTTCATACCGCAAGGAGAAACTTGCGCACCTTGAGCCCTCCAAAACCAAACCATGCATACTGTGTGTGTGTGTTTGTGCGCGTGCCATATTTCCTGCATCTGCCTGTGTGGGGGAAGGGGGAAACGTGAGAGAAGCAGCAGCAGCAGCAGCAGCAGCAGCAGCAGCAGCAGCAGCAGCAGCAGCAGCAGCAGCAGCAGCAGCAGCAGCAGCAGCAGCAGCAGCAGCAGCAGCAGCAGCAGCAGCAGCAGCAGCAGCAGCAGCAGCAGCAGCAGCAGCAGCAGCAGCAGCAGCAGCAGCAGCAGCAGCAGCAGCAGCAGCAGCAGCAGCAGCAGCAGCAGCAGCAGCAGCAGCAGCAGCAGCAGCAGCAGCAGCAGCAGCAGCAGCAGCAGCAGCAGCAGCAGCAGCAGCAGCAGCTGCAGCAGCAGCAGCAGCAGCAGCAGCAGAGGCCGCAGCACCTGTGTCCCCCCCAAAGACACTTACACAAAGAGGAAGAGCAGGAAGAAGCGCAAGTTGTTCTCCCCCACACAATTGTTCTGAACGCACACAAGTGTCAAGGAAAGAGAGGGGTTAGAAAGAAAGGGGGGGGGGGGGTTAGGGAAAGGTCAGGGCCGCTTTTGAGACATCTCAAGAGCAGGAAGAAAAGCAGGTTGACTTTGGCAAGCACCAGCTATGAGCCAGCAGCACCAGCTATGAGCCAGCAGCACCAGCTATGAGCCAGCAGCACCAGCTATGAGCCAGCAGCACCAGCTATGAGCCAGCAGCACCAGCTATGAGCCAGCAGCACCAGCTATGAGCCAGCAGCACCAGCTATGAGCCAGCAGCACCAGCTATGAGCCAGCAGCACCAGCTATGAGCCAGCAGCACCAGCTATGAGCCAGCAGCACCAGCTATGAGCCAGCAGCACCAGCTATGAGCCAGCAGCACCAGCTATGAGCCAGCAGCACCAGCTATGAGCCAGCAGCACCAGCTATGAGCCAGCAGCACCAGCTATGAGCCAGCAGCACCAGCTATGAGCCAGCAGCACCAGCTATGAGCCAGCAGCACCAGCTATGAGCCAGCAGCACCAGCTATGAGCCAGCAGCACCAGCTATGAGCCAGCAGCACCAGCTATGAGCCAGCAGCACCAGCTATGAGCCAGCAGCACCAGCTATGAGCCAGCAGCACCAGCTATGAGCCAGCAGCACCAGCTATGAGCCAGCAGCACCAGCTATGAGCCAGCAGCACCAGCTATGAGCCAGCAGCACCAGCTATGAGCCAGCAGCACCAGCTATGAGCCAGCAGCACCAGCTATGAGCCAGCAGCACCAGCTATGAGCCAGCAGCACCAGCTATGAGCCAGCAGCACCAGCTATGAGCCAGCAGCACCAGCTATGAGCCAGCAGCACCAGCTATGAGCCAGCAGCACCAGCTATGAGCCAGCAGCACCAGCTATGAGCCAGCAGCACCAGCTATGAGCCAGCAGCACCAGCTATGAGCCAGCAGCACCAGCTATGAGCCAGCAGCACCAGCTATGAGCCAGCAGCACCAGCTATGAGCCAGCAGCACCAGCTATGAGCCAGCAGCACCAGCTATGAGCCAGCAGCACCAGCTATGAGCCAGCAGCACCAGCTATGAGCCAGCAGCACCAGCTATGAGCCAGCAGCACCAGCTATGAGCCAGCAGCACCAGCTATGAGCCAGCAGCACCAGCTATGAGCCAGCAGCACCAGCTATGAGCCAGCAGCACCAGCTATGAGCCAGCAGCACCAGCTATGAGCCAGCAGCACCAGCTATGAGCCAGCAGCACCAGCTATGAGCCAGCAGCACCAGCTATGAGCCAGCAGCACCAGCTATGAGCCAGCAGCACCAGCTATGAGCCAGCAGCACCAGCTATGAGCCAGCAGCACCAGCTATGAGCCAGCAGCACCAGCTATGAGCCAGCAGCACCAGCTATGAGCCAGCAGCACCAGCTATGAGCCAGCAGCACCAGCTATGAGCCAGCAGCACCAGCTATGAGCCAGCAGCACCAGCTATGAGCCAGCAGCACCAGCTATGAGCCAGCAGCACCAGCTATGAGCCAGCAGCACCAGCTATGAGCCAGCAGCACCACTCACCACCCATGCACAGTGGTGGTCGAATCGGGAGATGCAGCGGTTGCACACCCTGCAGTGCTTGGCGCGGGCAGGCCTGGGAGAGCCAGACGAAGGGAGGAGGGCGAGGGGGGAAGGGAGGGCATGATGAGGGTAAATCAAGTGTGCAGAAACGCAAGGCAGGGAGATACAGCGGTTGCACACCCTGCAGTGCTTGGCGCGGGCAGGCCTGGCTGAAATAAAGAAAGAGGAAAGAGATTATATGTCTCCAGTGGGGCCACAACTATAACCGGTACCAGGTAGATATCTTGTCGATAAGATAAGACCCCTTAGACTTGGAAACACCTAGGTGCTTTGCAGGACGAGCAAGTTTAGTTTTGAGATGTCTCGGTTCTAGACCCCCTAGACTTGGAAACACCTATGTGCTTTGCAGGACGAGCAAGTTTAGTTTTGAGATGTCTCGGTTCTAGACCCCCTATACTTGGAAACACCTATGTGCTTTGCAGGGCGAGCAAGTTTAGTTTTGAGATGTCTCGGTTCTAGACCCCCTAGACTTGGAAACACCTATGTGCTTTGCAGGACGAGCAAGTTAAGTTTTGAGATGTCTCGGTTCTAGACCCCCTAGACTTGGAAACACCTATGTGCTTTGCAGGACGAGCAAGTTTAGTTTTGAGATGTCTCGGTTCTAGACCCCCTAGACTTGGAAACACCTAGGTGCCTTGCAGGACGACCATACCCCTCAGCTGTAAGGATCCCATCGTAGCATGTGTGATTGTACCGGGGTCACCTCACACTGAAACGGGTCAGCAACACTATATTACCTCGGTATCTGGCACGAGGAGCAGATCTTCCTGGTGTAGATGACCCCGCGGTGTGGGTACTCAGCGTGGATGGAAAAAAACGCTTGCAGTTACACAATATATATAGGCACCATACCTCGGGATCTTGCAGGAGGAGCAGATCTTCCTGGTGTAGATGACCCCGTCATATGGATAAACCGCCTGCGTCTGCTTGACTGTAGCGGATGTGACTGTACCGGGGTCAGCCACACTCGCTATGACAAAGGTTGTGAGCGCTGCGATAAGAGCTGCCGGCGCAGTGTATCTGGAGGGAAAGGGGGGAGCGGGGGGGGAGGAAGGGATGAAGGGGGGAGCGGAATGTATTTTTGAGGCGCCTCAAAAATAGACTCCTCACGCAGGGAGCGGGGGGGGGGGGGGAGGGGGGATGAAGGGGGGAGCGGAATGAGGAAGGTTGTGAGAGCTGTGATAACAAATGCATGCAGACGCAGTGTATCTGGACGGAATGAGAGGGAAGGCAAAGGGAGAGGTGTGAAAGACCAGAAATCAACAATGTTTCGATATAATTGAGCATTTCTTTCATTCTAAATGTCAGAAACGAATTGCACCTACAATGGAGTATACCCATGGATAGGTACGGTCCAGGATGAATGAAACCCAAGCAATGATAATATAAGCACAATAGCGGAAGTGTTTCCAGCATAGTAGAAGGGCAGGAGATTATATATATATATATATATATATATATATATATATAGGTGCATGGATGCAGGAGAAACGAGAAGAGAGGGGTGCAACCGTGGATGGCGGAGAGCTATGGTCCAGGAATGAAACCTATGCAGTGATAATGGAAGATAAAGTAGCAAGAAATGATTCAGTGCGAATGGATGCAATACGAATGGAGAGCGATATGGACGCAAGGATGGAGGAGAGAAGAGAGGAGAGGGAGGACCTGTGGATGGAGGAGAGGTACGGCCCAGGGATGAAACCCATGCAGTAATAGTGGAAGGCGTAGTAGCCTCCAATCACCAAGACGAGGTAGAAGATCTGAGGTGGATGAACAAGTGAGGGAAGTTGTGAGGAAGGGAGACGAGAAGGACGAAATTCGTGCAAAAGATCGGATTCTCAATCAGATTCTGAGCAACCCGGCAGGTCAGACCTGGAAGAGAGGGTTTCGCTGCTCGCAGCAGAAGTGGAAGATGACGTCCCCGGCTCGTTCTCCTCTCTCGCCGAAGAAGAAACCGAGAAGGTAACTGTACGGAGAGATGACACGGGGTGTCGGCACAGTTCAAACTATGAAGGATGACACATGGAGTTGATACAAGGTAGAGCGGATGATATGCCGGTGGAAAGCGATGACAATGTTATAGATATAGAGTTGTTTTGAAAGGACGAATTTGATCGAATCTTATGTGCACAAGGAGTTGATTGAGGAGAAAAGGTAACGTACAATGGAATCTCGAAGATCCCTGACGTGATCCAGTAATGCGCGGTGCTTATAACGGTGCCATCGAACGACGTCGATTCCCCAAACAGCAGGACGAATAGGACGAAACCCAGCACTGCCACGTAAGTGAACAGCAGCAGCAGCGTCGAGTCCATGCCGACAGCTGGCCTTTCGGCTAGCGGATCAGCGTGTATCGGGAGCAATCAGGGAGCGATCAGGGAGCAGACAAGAGGCGTCAAGGATCCACCATGCCAGGCAGTCACTATGAGGTCTCAAAGAGTGTTGTGACGTCCGGAAGATTCGCTGAAAGGACTATCATACGGAACGAAAGCCGTCTTGCAGTGGTCACACCCGAATCCGCAGTGGGGTTGGAACTCGCGACGGAGAATGCAGATTAGGAGGCTGCGACACTCATGATAAATTTACCACTACGACGACCAAACCGCTTAGGCGAACCTGGCAGACGACAGTGAATTCTCAACAGAAAGGTCTGATGGAGAAAGGACTAAATTAGCTCTCAGACAAGCTACTCAGAACAGGTGGTGATTGCTCGGAGTGGAGGGAGCGTTCGAACTCTGCTCTATATAGGAGGCTCAAATCACTGTAAATTATTACACGACACCGTTCCGGATCATAATCAATAACGAGATTAACCCTAACCAGGTTTGATTATG
Source organism: Closterium sp. NIES-67 (assembly GCA_027943415.1). Lineage (NCBI taxonomy): Eukaryota > Viridiplantae > Streptophyta > Zygnematophyceae > Desmidiales > Closteriaceae > Closterium > Closterium sp. NIES-67. Next base: position 25,546 of record BQMB01002384.1, read on the forward strand.
GGGACAGGTTGATGTGCGGTTTGGGTCGGGTGTGAAACCGGAACTGTAATGCTGGTCGTTGATTGGGTGCATTCTTGGCCAGCGACGGGTAATGGACGTATTAACGAAATTGGAAACCTTCGCATCGAGAAACACCGATGACAACTTCCGGCATCTGGTTTCAGGATCAGATGGTACAGTCTGACGTGCTAGTCGATGATGCGCCCAGGACACATCGCCACGCACATCTCGTACGTTCGGTTCCCGCGAGGCTCTTCGCGATTCGTTTCAGCTCTTCGCCAGCAAAGTCCACCAAGCACACCTCGAGAACATCCTGTCAGCTCGGTTCAGCATGCTTTGACATCTACTCACACAGCAATGAAGCTGGGGATGCCGTAGTCATCAGTAGCACCTCAGCACCTAAGCTAGTTTTTTTTGCAGACGTTTTGACTAAGCTCTTTGCTTAGTACACCTTGGCTCTTGCGGCTCCTCCTGGCCAGCCTTATCCTTACTCCATGGCTCCGCGTTTTACCGTTGATAAGTAATGAGGGAAGTCGACGCGAATTAGATACATGGTTCGTGTCTGTCCGCGCTATAGGTTCTAGGGACAGCTGAAGCATTCAGAGAGCGTACTACTCCTAGTAGGTGAAGCACAACAGCCTGTGAGTGTCCGGTACTTTGGAGTACAGAGGACCTTACATATCTGCCCATCTTGGATCAACAAGACAACACGGCTGAAAGGACACACGATTCCCAGCGGCAGCGTTGCCACCATGTTATACCGTCGACCTGCAGGCTGCATCCCGTTTCTGAAATCTCCTGAGAATCCCTGGAAGAAGACCGTACTGCCGTGAGGCTGCCTGTACAGAATCGTCAAATTTCTCGTTATTCTTTCAAAGAGACTTCGCGCTATTCTTTTTGGTTGCTAGGAAGCCCAGTTTGACATCCCGTAGGCACTACTGGCTTCACGCCTTTTTGAAGGGACTAGCCTCACATTCTGCTTTTGAGTCGACTCAAAAACTAGGCTCACATTCTTGGGAGCTTCACCGCTATTTTGTCTCGTTGGCCCACTCGCCGCGTGGCTCGGTCCATCCTGAGTCGCCTACTGGATCGGTTCTTAGAGACCAGTCGGAGTCTGAGAATCCTCTGTAATCAAAATCTGCTCGGAGCTCTCAGTAACCGCCATGCTGCCTCGTTGGGCCACTCGCCGCTTGGCGCGCTTCATCCTGGGCCGTCTAGTGGGTCGGTTCCTGGAGACCAATCTGAGCCACGAGCAGATCGAGGTTCATCTGGGGTCGGCGTCTATCCACCTCTCGGATCTCCGCCTCAACACAGAATATCTCAACTCCCTGGTGCGTCAGGGTGACCTTGATTCATCTATCAGAGCAAGCAACCTCATATCCGCCTCAATACTGTAGCTCCCTGGTGCGTGGTGCCTGGCGATTGCTCGTGTTATGAGCACCACTCAAGCACTTGTCTAGTTTAGAGGCGCCTCAAATCGAGGCGATTGCACGCGTTATTATCATACCACCACTCAAGCACGTTGTCAACTTGTCGTAGTTGTTATGTGTCAGAACCGCGTGGAGTACGAAAATGAGTTGTCTTTTTCTTCCCTCTATGCTCAACCTATTCCCAACTCCCACTGTTATGGGCAGATTGAAAACAATGGGAAGGAAACCTCAGGAACAACAGCAGCATCAGCACCAAGAGTCGTCTCTGGAATTTCCCAGAATAAGCCCAAGCAGGCGCTCCCAACCATCCGCTTCGTTTCAGGGCGCGTGGGCAAGCTATCTGCGTCCCTCCCTATAGTCACACTCACCTCATTAGACCAGCCGTGTACAGTGCACCTGGATGGGATCACCCTGGTAGCGGTGGTGTCGCCTCCTGGCCAATCAGGAGGGAGAAGAGGCAGGGAGGGGGGGAGTTTGGGAGAGGGAGTGGGGGGCAAAAGCCGTACGTTGAATGGAAAAGGATTAGATAAGAAAGGTGAGTGTGAGGAGGATGAGGAGGAAGAGGAGGAGAAGGAAGAGGAGGGGTATGAGGAGGGGGGGGAGGAGGAGGAAGAGCAGGATAGTGATGAGGGTTTGGAGGGATTTGTTGGTGGGGGGTGGGCTAGTTTTCGGGGATTTCAAGGGGGTCTACAGCTGGTAGCAGGGCTGGTGGAAAAGGTGTTACAGCGGTTACAGGTGTCCGTAACACATGTACAGGTGCACATTGTGCTTGACGACAGGACTTCCAGGCTAAATCTAGCAAGTGCAGGGGCTTGTAATGGAGGTGACTGTAACGGGGATAGGTTTGGTGCAGACGCCTGGAGGGATTCTAAGGGAGTTGTTTTTCGTTTGGAAGAGTTGGCCTATGGTCCGGCAGCCTCAGATGGGTGCGCTGAGGAGCAGGGGGGGAGGGACGAGCAGGGAGAAGAGGGAAGGTTGAGAAGAAATGGGGGGTTAGGTGTGATGGGAGGGGACAGGAGGAGTGGCGGGGGTGGTAAGAGGGGTGGCGGGGGTGAAGAGAGGAATGCAGCAGGAGTGGGAGGAGTGGGAGGAGTGGGAGGAGTGGGAGGAGTGGGAGGAGTGGGAGGAGTGGGAGGAGTGGGAGGAGTGGGAGGAGTGGGAGGAGTGGGAGGAGTGGGAGGTTCGGATGGTGGGGTGAAGGGAGGGGCGAAGGGAGGGGTGGCGCATATGGTGCTGGGAGGGGGGCCTAAGGAGGTGAGGTTTAGTGGCGCGAGTGTGTCTCTGGTGGGGTGCTGGGAGTGTGGGGATGGAGGGAGGGAGAGATGGGGTGCAGGGGAGGAGAAGGAGGAGGAGGAGGAGGAGGAGGAGTACGGAGGAGAGGGGGAGTATGGGGAGATGAATGGTGATGTTTATAATGAAGCAGCGTCTAGCATGTATGCAAGTGTACTGGGCGGGCAGCAGTCTTTTTTTCTGGATGCTACTGAAGAAGGCAGTAACGAGGATGCAGGCTCCTCCATGTTCCAGTCTGCTATGGGGTCTGCTAGTAACGAGGATAGTTCACTCATGTTTCAGTCAGCTTCCAGAGGATTTAGGGAGTCGGATTCATTTCAAGACGCTCATGGTGAGCTGGCACAATCTCAGTACTCACGTGCAGACATGTCACAGCGTGCAGCCACAGCTGGCTCATCACCTGCCACGTGTCTGCACCTGAAGCTTCAGACGTGCAGCCATCAGGCGGAGGTGGTTGTGATTGGCGGATCAGCAGGCGCAGCAGAAGGCAACAGGGAAAGTCAGGGAGAGAGGGAGACAGGGACCATTGGAGAGGGGACGGGACGTGGGCGGGAGAAGAGTTGTTGTGTGGGGTGTGGCAGGAACAGCCCAGCGTGGGCCCATAACCCTCTCAACTCTCCGTGCACAGATGGTTTGAGAGGGACCGTTCCAGAGAGCGAGCGCGGAGCGCTGGGAGGAGTCAGTGGGCGGGTGAGAGTAAAGCTAGGGTTGCACGGGGGTAAGAAGAGCGGTCCAGTGGGGGTTCCAGTGGGGGGGGCAGTGCAGAGCAGAAAGGGGGTGGGGCAGAGCAGGGAGCCCTGTGACACGGTGCGGAGAAGGGAGGTCCAGGTGCGGAGCCCTGTGGTGGATGTTGCAGTGGAGCTGTCGCCTGTTGTGATTCAACTGGATGTGACTCTAGTGAAGGGGGTGCTTGGGGCGCTGGAGAGGTTGAGAGGGGAGGAAGGAGTGGAGGAGGGAGGGGAGGAGGGGGTGGCAGGGGAACGCGAGGATGTTGGGGGGTGCCGTGCAGACAGAGGAGAGATTAGGAGGGTGAGGGACGATGGGGATGAGAGGGAAGAGGCAGCAGCATCAGCAGCAGCAGCGGCGGCGGCGGCGGCGGTGGCAGCACGAACGACAGCAATATGGGCACCACCAGCAGCGTTACCAGCAGCGCCGTCATTGGTAGAGAATTTTGTAGAGGACTGGCTGGAGCAGAGATTGGCGCAGAGAAGACAGGTGAAGGAGGAGAGGCGGAGAGGCAAGCAGGAGGAGGCAAGCATGACAGCTGATATGGAGGCAAGGTGAGTGCGGTTGGGGGTGAGGTCAGAGAGAGGTGGTATTATGAGATAGGGGGCTGGTTGGAGCAGAGATTGGTGGATAAAGCCAGGGAGGAGAGGCCGTGGTGTAAGGAGGAGGCACACATGACAGCTGATATGGACCCAGGTGAGTGGGGAGGGGGGTGAGGTAGGAGAGAGGCGCTCTTATGAACTAGGTGGCTGGTTGGAGCAGAGGTTGGCGGAGGGAAGGCGAGTGGAGGAGAAGAGGAGGAGAGCTAAGGAGGAGAGGCTTCGGAAGGGATGTGGGGGAATTCATGACAGCTGGCATGGAAGCCAGGTGCGACTTTTGAGGCGCCTAAAAAATCTGGCTCGGAAGCCAGGTGCGGAAAAGGTGGAGGTGCGGTGAGGGAGGCGAGAAGGCGCGTGAAGGGGGCCAGGCCGTGGAAGGGGTGTTTCGAGGCATCACAACACACGGAACATGGGGGTGTTGCAACAGTCAAACAAACTCACTGATGCTGGGAGCAGAATGAAGGCGGGAGAAAGGGGGTGGTAGACGAGTGGAGGGAGGAGGAGAGGAAAACGTTGGTGCCACTTCCCTCGCCCTGCACCTTATCTCCATCCCCCCTCAACTCACCCGCATTTCCCCTCACCCCAACCCAATTCCCCCCTCCCCCTCCCCCTCCCCTTTCCCCCTTCCCCTTCTCTCTCCCCTTCCCCCATTCCCTTTCCCCCTCCCCTCCTTCCAGCATGAGTGAGTTCTTCGACTGCCTTGACACGGCTATCTTCCTCTCCTCCTCCCTCTCCGCCTCACTCCATCCGTCCACCACTCCCTCCGACCCTACACCCGCACCCACCGCCTCTCTCTCCCACAACACCACTCCTCCTCATTCACCCCTCCCTCCTCACTCTCGTGCGGCTCATTACGCCGCCCCCCCCGGTCTTTTTGATTCGTTCTTCGCACCGTCGTCATCTTCTGGTTGGGGTGGTGCTGGGGGAATACCCTCCTCTTCCTTCTCCTCCTCCCCTTCCTCCCCCTCCTCCTCCTCCTCGCCCGCACCTCACTCGCTCTGGTCCTGGGCGCATGCAGCAGTCTCAGCAGTCTCTGCCACGTCAGCACTGGCAGCTGGCATGCCGCCCGCTGCGGCTGCATCCTCTGCTGTCTCTGCCTCTCTGGCGCTTGCAGGTGACATTCCGGGCGTTTTTTCTCTTTCTTTTTTTCCATAAGAGTCACAAGTGCGTTCTGGTGAGCGCACATGAGTGATGCAGGCAGCTCGCGTCCCCCCCCTCTGCAGCTGCGTCCTCTGCTGTCTCTGCCTCGCTGGCCCTCGCAGGTGAGCTGTTTCCAATCCACGGACCATCCATCCATCACTCAGCCGTTCCTCTGGTCATCACTCTCTGCAGCACATGCTGACTTTTCTTTTCCTGCGTTCTCATTCCGTTGCCCCTTCTCACAGGACACTTTCCACCGCTCCCTAGCCTTCCCTCTTCTCCTGTGTCATGCCCTTCAATATTCTCCTGTGCCTTCCCTCTTCCTCGCCCTCCTCTCCCCTCCCCCCCCCTCTCCCGCCATCCCTACCAGAGCCCTCCCGTCCAGTTCTATCTCTTTCTCTCGGCATCCCCAGCGTCGCCCTCTCTCTCGCGCGCTCACACCAAGAAAGCAGAGACTGTGAAACCGCCAGTGCCTGGTCTGCATCCTGTGCTGGTGTGAAAGACGGAGCTCTGGTCCTTGCGTTGGACGGGGTCCATGCTTCACAAGAGGTGAGTGAGAGAGGCTGCTGAGTCCACGAGCTTGTGTTGAGGCGAGCCCTTTCGTGCGTGAGTCTTTTATGCTGGTTTGGCTGCAAGCTCTGCTTGTGCCGCCTCTGCAGCCTGTGCGGGTGTGGGAGCTGGAGCACGGGCCTGGTCCTTGTGTTGGCCGGGCTCCTTGCGCCACAGCAGGTGAGAGGGACTGTCGATTTCACGGAACTGTGTTGCGTTAAACGCCTTGATACTCTTATGTTGAAGGGGCTCTGTGTGCTGGAGCACTGGTAGGACCTCTGTTGAAGAGGCTCTGTGCTGGTGTAGGATGTGGAGCTCTGGTACTTACGTTGGAGGGGCTGCTACATGCCTCACAACAAGTGATGGGGGGTTTTTTCATTCACTGGCATGTTCTGCTCTAAGTGTTGGAGATGGTGTGTATGCCCGTTGCGTTGGAGGGGGTTCCATCCACAGGAGGTGAGAAGAAAAGCTTTCCACGTTGATCTTTCCATTCTAAGTCAAAGAAGACCCCTCTAATTCGACTGCCCCACGCTATCCCTCCCTCCTCGTTATCCCTCCAGGTGTACGCTGAGGAATCTCAGCACCACAATGAGCTCTCCATCAGCAGCATCACCCTCTCCTTCCATCCCTCGTGCCCCTCCTCCTTCTCCTCTTCGCCAGTAGCAGCACCGGCAGCAGCAGCAGCTGCTATGCTCAGTGCTCCAGCTGCCACCGCTGCAACCACTGTGAAGCATTGCTGCTCAGGCCGCAGTGGCTACAGGGATAATGCGGAATGGGCAGAGGTGGGCGCAGGCGAGCATCACCTGTACAGGAACCACACTGAATGGGCGCAGGTGGCTAAGGTCCTACCTCTTCATCCACCTCCCTCTCCCTCCCTTCCCTCCTCCATTTCCTCCCCCAGCATCCCCTCTTCCTGCACTTGGTATGCTGCGCATAGTGCGCACACTACGCACGAAAAGGGTAAGTTGTCAGCCCCTGCTGTCAGTCCCTGCGCACGCCTCTATCTGTGTCCTCGCTGCAGCCCTGTTAGGCTCTTACAGGTGTCTTCTTCAACCAGTGAGCATGCACCAGCAGCAACAGCAGCTGTAGCAGCAGAAGCCAAGGCAGGTGGGAGGAAGGGCGAGGCTGCAGCAGCAGCCATAGCCAGCGGCAGCACCGGCAGTCGGACCAGCAGTAGAGGCAACAACCACAGCAGCAGCAGAAGCAGAAGCAGCAGCAGCATGCTGCCAGCTGTTCGGGTGGTATCCTCCCAAGGGCGCGAGAATGCCCTACTTGGACATGGATATGAGCAAGCACAGGCACGTGCAAGCAAGCACTCGTGCATGCACGTAGATGTGAGCGTGCAGCCATGCGTGGTCTGGGTGGAGCCACACTCCCTCTCCTTCATCTCCACCATGGCGACAGAGCTAGCCCGTCCGTCTGTCAGTGAGTTAGGTGAGAAGGGGCCTGGTGGAGCCGAGGAGGGAAAGCAGCATTCTAAGTACTGGCAGCAGCAGCAGCGGGAACAGCAGCAGTCAAGAGAAGCACTCTCTGTTCCAGGGGATGCCAGTGCTCCTTCTCCAGACCAACTCGGCGGTGTCTCTGTCAGTGTGCATGCCAGCTGCCTTCGCCTCGTAGTCAACGCTGCCGCCCTGCTACAGCCGTCCCAGCTACAGCCGGGGATGCAGCAGCCGTCTCAGCTGCAGGCAGGGATGCAGCATGCAAGTGGGCCACAACTGGGGCCGCTGCTGCCAGCAGCGGTGCAGCAGTCAGTTGTGTTTGGCAGAGGCCACTCGCTTGTTGCTGACTTCCATTGCTTCAAGCTATCGTCCTCACCACCACCACTACCAGCAGCGTCATCATCATCATCAGCAGCAGCAGCAACAGCAACAGCAGCAGCAGCAGCAGCAGCAGCAGAAGTAGAAGCAGCAGAAGCTGAACCATATGCTTCGAGTGCGTTCTCTCTGGTGACCTGTTCCCTGCAGCATGTGTCAGTGCACTCTCTGCATGTCATTCCACTGCAAGATTACTCAGGCAGTGGGATTAGCAGCAGGAGTAAAGGCAGAGGCGGCTGGAGGGGGGAAAGGGAGTGTATGGGAAGAGATTGTTTAGAAAGACAGAGCGTGGTTCAGCTTCACTGTTTGCTTTCCGTATCTGCCTCTGGCTCTGGCCCTGGCTCTGTCCCTGGCCCTGGCTCTGCCTCTCCCTCTGCCTTTGCGTCTGCTTCTTACCAGCAATTTGGAAGGAGCACGAGTGGCAGTGCAGAGGACAGGGTAACTGGCCACAACAGGAGGGTCTCAGAGGCGTTGGGCCAGCTACTCCCAGAACCGCAACAGCATCGCCACCACAACCACAAGCACGAGCAGCAGCAGCAGCAGCAGCAGCAGCAATGCCGCCCCCATAACCACCATAAGCACCACCACCAGCAGCACCACCACCACCACCATAATCACGGGCAGCAGCAGCAGCAGCAGCAGCAGGAGCACGATCCTGGTGCAGCAGTCACCCTGATCGTCAACCAGAGAAGCAACAACCTTTATGGGGCAGCCAGGCTCAAAGCAGCTCACAAGCTTTGGCAGCATGTGGGAAGAAGACAAGCAGGACCGGGCGGCAATGGGCGGGGTATGACAGTGGGCGGCAACGGAGAGTTTGTGACTGCAGCTGCTGTGAGTGATAGAGAGAGGGAGGAGGAAGAGGAGCACGAGAGAGCGGTAGTGGGAGAGGTGAGAGAGACTGCAGGTGCTGATGTGGCGGTCAGGGTGGGTGATGTGGCTGTGGCGATAGACCCTGCTGACGTGGAGCTGATCCACGACATGCTGACGAGGATTGGGAGCGCTTTGAAAGGGCGCTCAAGTGAAGTGGAGGACAGTGTTAATATGGCACTAGGAGGAGCCCCCTCTCGGAGCATTCCAACAGATCCAGGCAGTGATCCTGGATGTGAGAACGCGTTGGCCCAGTCAAAGAACGCTAGCTTTCTGGATCCTGGGCAAGAGGCGACAAGGGGGGGGGAGTCAAGAGCGCAGGCACCCATGTTCGTGGACTTGCAAGTAGGTCTCTTCCAAGCCGAGCTCCTGTTTCGGCCTCGATCCGCAAGAGATGCGATGGCTGTGGCTGCGAATGACATGCTCCAGCAGCAGCTGCAATGCAGAGATGTACATACTCTCCATTCTTCCTCTTCATTTTCTTCTTCTCCTCGCACTGCCACTCTTCCTGCTGCTCCTGCTGCTTCTCCTGGTGCCACCCCTCCCCTCTCCCCCTACTCCAAGCCTGCTTGGGGCCAAGGCTGGGACTCCCTCCGCCTGTGCCTCCAGCGAATCACAGTCTGCCACGTCAGCAGCTTGGCTGGTAACCCTGGAGCAATGTTCCTGATGCTGCGGCACGGGGAAGCGACGGTTTGGGCGGCGCACCGCGATTGGTGGGGGTATGGGGAGGCGCAGCAGAGCAGTGGAGAAATCAACCTCGTACAGGGTCCCTTGTCCCATGCTCCTCCACATTCCGTTGTGAATGATCTTCCCGATAGCACGGACCGCGCTAGAATCAGGCGACCGCAGGAGTGGCCGGTGCTGTCAACGTGGCAGGACGCCATTGGGCGAGGCAGCGGGTCTCCCGGAGGGAACCCTCTAGAGAGGGGCGAGACGGGGGTGTGCCTACTGCTGGTGCAGTGGCCGGGAAGGTGCCAAGAAGCTTCAGGAGAGGCTGGGATTCTGATAGGGGTGGAGAATGCAAGGGGAATGGAGAGAGAGGGGGGAAAAGGGAGTGAGGGTTTGGGAGAGAGTGAGGGGTTGGTGTATGCTAGTGTGAGGGGGCTGACAGCAGAGGCGCCAGGAGGCAGGTGGGACTTCCTGCTACCTCTCTCCTCCCTGCTCCCGCCACAAGGAACCACAGCTGCTGGTGGTCTTGGGGAGGGTTGTTACAGAGTGCGTTCTCAGGCACCTCAGAATCCGAGCAACCATACACAGCAGCAGCAGAAGCAGCACCGGCGCCACCAGCGGCACCGGCGGCAGCAGCAGCATGCGTCCCAGCAGTCAACAGTGCGTACACAGACAGAAGGCCGGGAGCGGCCTCGCAGCTACCGTTCACTGTATTCCCCGCGGGGCTCTCACCAGCAGGCAGCCGACAGGCCGGCAGCTGACAGCCAGACAGCTAGCAGCAGAACTTTCCGTGTACATACACAGGAGGACGCACCTGATGCAGCAGCAACAGCAGCACCTGAAGCAGCAGCAGCAGCAGCGGTGGTACAGATTCGGCCAGCAGAGATGCGAGTGGTGGTAGACCTGGTGGATACTGGCTTTTGGTACGAGCCTAGGGGTGAGGCTTGGCCCGAACCTAGGAGCGATGCTTGGGCCCTGCCAGAGAAGCAAGTAACTCCGCGTCCTGCTGCTGCTGCTGCGTGCTTGTTTGTTGGAATCGCAGCCGTACACCTAGTTGCCGAAGCTAATCCCACAGCAGCAGCATCAGCACCAGCACCAGCAGCAGCACCAGCAGCAGCACCAGCAGCAGCAGCAGCAGCAGCAGCAGCAGCACTTCCCATGGAGAAACCTGGGCCCACTCTCAAATCGCCATCACAATCAGCGGAATCACCACGATCACCACAATCACCTCAATTGTCGCCCACCCCTCGTCGAGCAAACCCCCCTCGAGCAGCCTCCGCCGCTTGCCCTCCGCCTCAGCCTCTCGATCACCCTCCGTCGCCCAACGCACCTGCAGCAGCCTTCGCCCCTTGCCCTCCACCGCGCACCCGTCCTCTCTTCCAGGCTGGCCTGTGCTTGAGAGATCTGGGTGTGAGCGTGGTGCCTGTTGGCCGCTGCTGCCTGCCGTTCCCTGGGGTAGGATCTGCTGGGAGCTCACCTCTGGATGGTCGGAGTCTCAAACAGCACCACGTGCACAAGGCACTCTGGCAACAGGCCTATCGCAGCAACCTCTTCGCTCAGGTGAGCACCTTCTTACTCCCCATGCTTCCTCCCTCTCCCCCGCCCCCCCCTTGCCTTCCTCCCCTGTTCTGCGCCTGAGTTATTTACCTCTTTCCTCACTTCTCGTTTTGCTCCTTTTAGTGGCATGCCTGTTTGTTTGCTGCCTTGTTGTGTATCGTGTTTTAGTCGAATCTGCGTATCGTTTCTCACCTGCCCATCTCACTCACTCACACCTCATTTATCTCCAGTACCTTTCGCCCTGATCGCCACATCTGCCAGTGGAGGCTGGAGCTTGTTGCCACGCCTCTGCTTATTGTCATATGTTTTTCTCCACCTTTTTCGTGTTTGTCTCACTCCCCTTTTTGTCACACACCCGTTTTCCCCCAGGTCGCCACAGCCACAACTGTGCAAGTCGAGCTCGTTGCAACAATTGCTGCTGCTGCTGCTGCTGCTACAGCCCCGGGTCTTGCTGCAGCTGCTACAGCTGTCGCAGGGAGGGGCTCTGCTTCTTCCTCAGCTCGATCCACAGCACCGCCGGGCCTGGAGGTCATCTGCTGCAACGCCCAATCGCAGGTGGACACGTGTCAGGACAGCATGCACGTGCTGGGGCGGCTGGGCCAGCAGTTGCAGCTGGTGTTCCCCCCTGATGCCCCCACTGTCCCGCCGGGGGGGGTCACGAGTAGGGTGTATGGGGAAAGTGGGGTGAAAGCAGGGGAGGGGGGGCAGAGGGCAGGGCAGGGTGGGCAGAGAGGGGAGCAGCTGCAGCTGGTTGTTCCCCCCCATGCCCCTGCTGTCCCGCCCGGGGGGGTCGCAAGTAGGGTGTATGACACACAGCCTTGTGGAAGCACGGCCAGTCCTGCTGCTAGCTTGGAAGAACCTGCTGCTCAGAGCAGTGGGGCTCAAGTGAAGGTTCCTGAACCCAAGGCTGGCTGCACTGCTACGCCTCTGGAGACCGGCTCTGGTACCCTTGCTGTGGGCAGAGGCAGCGGCAGCGGCAGCGGCAGTGGCAGCGGCAGGGGCAGGGGCAGTGGCAGTGGCAGTGGCAGGGACATCGGCCGTGGTAGTGGCAGCCTCAGCAGCAGCAGCAGCTGCACAAGTACCAACGGGCAACAGCTTGGGACGGGCAATAGAGGCAGCCGACATGGTGAGGGGAACACTGCTCCTGCTGCTGCTGCTGCTGCTGCTCCTTCTGCTGCTTCTTCTACTGCTGCTTCTGCTACTGCTGCTTCTGCCGCTGGTGCTGCTTTGGAGGTGGGAGATGCTCTTGGCAATGTTGGGTGGACTGGTGGTGCTGATTCGCGTGACAGCAATGGGTGGGATGGTGCTGGGTGGAGGCTTCTGGAAGAGGAAGCAGGGGGGTGGGTGGAAGTGATAGTAGAGGGAGGAGAGGGTGATTGTGACGATGGCGGTGGATGGACGGACGTGGAGGGGATTCCGGGGAATCACACAGAACATGTTCGACATAGTCACATTCAGGTTTCAAGCTCTCATAATACCCACTCCTATAGTCACAGTGACAGGCATGCTATTAGTCAAAGTAACGACATCGGCCAATCACAGTCGCACCCGCAACCTCGTTACGGTCACAACCAAGGGCACCGAGCAAGTCCCGAGAGCAGTACTACTGAGCCGGAATTCAGCACCAAGGGCAGCACCCACCAATCGCATCACGCCAAGTGGTTCGATGACACGTCAGTGCATTTGGTTGCAGACCACGTCCCTCTCGTTCCTCTGGTTGCATCCCCATCGTATTTTGAGTCGACTCAAAATACATCTCTCACTCCCTCCTCCTCTAACACTCCCTCCTCTCACTCATTCCTCTCTCCCCCTAGTAGCACCCTCCAGTATCGCAAGCACTGTACCAGCCTCGGTGGCAATGGCAGCAACGCCAACAAAACTGAATTACCTCATGACCAAGGTTCCTCGTTCCACCGCGGTGCTTCTAACTCCCCTTCTTCTCCCTTCACCTCTCGCCCCTCGCATAAGCCCTCCTCCTTGCCGGCCTGCTACCCGCCCTCTGCCTTCCGGCTTCTTCTCAGAAACTGCTCGCTCGTCTGCAGGCTGAGCTCCGGCCGGCATTTTTTGTCTCCTGGTAGCAGTGGTTTTTGTGCTGGTCTTTGTGCGGCCGATGGTGCCTCGGCTGCGGCTTCTCCTTCTTTTGCTGCTGCTGCTGAGTCAGCATCGGTTGCTGCTGATGAGTCAGCAGCGAAACTTCGAATGGAAGGTCCGTGTGTGGAGGTTATTCTGAGAGGAGTGGACGTCCAAATGGATAGCTTCCACTCAGGCAGGTGTCAACCAGGCAACCCGCAAGCTGTCAAGGCAGCAGCAGCAACAGCCAGCAGTGATGGTTCCCCCTCCCGTGACTCTACCCACTGTGACAGTACTAAGAGTGTCTACAGCTCCCGCCTGGCGGTGACTGTAAGGGAGATAGGAGTGTGGGACAGGGGGTTGCAGCAGCAGGGGAGCAGGACATGGGAAAGAGTGGGTGGGGCGTATGGCCGGGAGGCGGCGGATGTTCGATCCAAGGCTCTGCGATTGTTGCTGGATGCTGTCAGACCGAATGCAACGGTTGAGATTGACGAATTCAGGTGGGCTTGATCAATAAGCGAGTTGAATTGGGTGTGAATGGTTTGAGAGAATATGCAGTGCACATCGCAGGCTCTCAAAAGCTATTCTGCTGATTTGTGTCCGCCCTCTGCCACCCTCTCGCCCTTTACCTTTCCTTCCAGCTCTTTGTTATTTGTTTGTTTTTGTTCTGTTCTGTTCTGTTCTGTTTTTGTTCTTGTTCTTGCTTTCGTTTTGTTTTGTTTTGTGTTTTGTGTGTGTGTGTTCTTTTCTCTCGCGTGTTGGCTCTCCGATCGCTCTGCTGCCGATCTGCGTCTGCATAGACCAGAACCACATCAAGTCTACTTTTTACGTCAACTCAAAAGCCACATCGATTTCTTCTCCTCCTTCATCGCCCCTTCCGCTCTTCAACCTTTCCTCCTCTTTGCTTTTCTCTCTGCAGGCTGTCGCTCGCCCTGCTGCCCATCCGCCTCCGAATCGATCAGAACCACATCGAGTTCCTCTCCCGCTTCTTCGCCTCTTCAGCTTCTTCACCTCCCTCCGCTCCTGCTGCTGACTCCATCCCCGCTCGACCCACTGCTGCTCCGGTCGGTGCTGCTGCCACTGGTTCTGCTGTCAGTGCTCGTGAAACAGCAGGAGCAGGAGTGGCAGCAGCGGTGGCTGATGCTGAGCTGGTGCGCGACGCCTTGCTGCCATTCTTCCAGGTCACACTCTTGCCCTGCACACTCTCGCCCTGCTGTGTCTTATCTGTTCTCTTGGCGTCTTCTCGTTGACTCCGCTTCCCTCTCATCCCTCCCTTCCCTCCTCTACTCCAGGTCTGTGAAATTCGGGCCTTTTCAATCCTTATTATCTACGTCCCTCGCCTGCCGGACCTATCGGCTCTCTTGGAGTCTTCTCATTACTCATCTCCTTCCCCTCCCCCCCCCACCTTCCCCCTCCCTCCGCTCCCCAGGTCTATGAGATCCGAGCCTCTTGAGTCGACTAAAAAATCTCCCCTTCCTCTTTTCCGCTCTCCTCCCCCTCCCTCCTCTACTCCAGGTCTGTGAAATTCGAGCCTTTTCAATCCTCATCGACTATGTGCCTCGGCGGCTGGACCTCTCGGCTCTCTCTGCTGGCAACTATGCTCACCTGCTCAACCTCATTTCCTGGAAGGTACGGAGCACGCTTGTGTGTGCTTTGCTTCCATGTGCCCGCGTGTGTGTTTGTGTCTGCTTCTCTGTACGTCCCCCGCCAGCTGCCAGCTGGACCTCTCGGCTCTCTTGGTTTGATGGGAGGCCTGTCTCTTGCGGGCTGCAGCGCACGCTGCGTCGATGAGAGCGTGCTCCATTCTCGCCTATGCTTGTCCCGATCCATTCGCTCAGTTTCACCCCCTGGATCCGTGGGACGCCTCTCAGCTACACGGCTTTAGGGTTTAGGGTGTGGAAATTTACCTCCCAAGCCGAGAGTGGCAGGTGTGCAGGGGTGGGACGGGCAGGGGGGGTTGCTCATTGGCCAATAACTTCTTTGTTCTCTCGTCTTCTCGTTTGCTCCTTTCAATACCACATACAGGGCGTTGAAATCGACTTTACCAAGGCGCGAGTGGTGGGAGTGCAGGGATGGGACGGGCTGGGGGGAGCCCTCATCGGCCAATGGCTGGAGGACATCTGTCGCAACCAGCTGCACCGCGTGGTGAAGGCAGCCGGGCCTGTCAGTCCCCTGTGGGCCCTGGGCGCTGCTTCCCTGCAGCTGGTGCTGCTGCCGGTGCAGGAGTATCGACAGAACAGGAAGCTCATGAGAGGATTGAAGAAAGGTGGGTCGTGAGTGAGTCGTGAGGGCTCCAAGTAACAGGGTCTGTCAGTGCCCTGTGCGCTCAGTGAGGCCAGTCCCCTGTGGGCCTTGGGTGCTGCTTCCCTGCAGCTAGTGGTGCTCCCAGTTCGGGAGTACAGACTCAACGAGGCTTGAAGAAAGGTATGGGGTGTGGAACGGTAAGGAATGGCTGGCACTTTCTTGTTTTACGTTGGTGCAGTGCAGGAGCCATCCACCTCCTCAATTCTTTCTCACCTCGGCACTCTTCCTCACCACTCCCCTCCTCCCCCTTTTTGTTTTACTACTTTGCAGGAGCAATCCACTTCCTCCAGTCGCTCTCTCGCGAGCTGCTAGGCATGGTGGGAGTGACAGTGGCGGCCAGCACTCGCCCTCTTGATGTTTCTCCCCCCCCCCCCCCTCCCTTATCTGCCCCTTGCTCTCCAGGTGCGTCCTCCAATCTCTCTCTCACAAGCTGCTGGGCGTGGGAGTGACAGTGGCAGCCGGCACTCACCACCTGCTGCAAGCAACACAAACTCCCCTGGCTGTTCCTCTCACCCTCTTACCCTTTAACCCCTCTACCAGGCGACATCCACTTCCTCCAGTCGCTCTCTCACGAGCTGCTGGGCGTGGGACTGATAGTGGCAGCCGGCATTCACCACCTGCTGCAAGCAGCAGAACTCGCCCTTGCAGTCCCTCTGACTCTCCTTTCCGACCCTGACCCCTCTACCAGGTGCTATTCACTTCCTCCAGTCGCTCTCTCACGAGCTGCTGGGCGTGGGAGTGACTGTGGCAGCCGGCACTCACCACCTGCTGCAAGCTGCAGAACTCGCCCTGGCTGCTACAGCTGCTTCTGGTGCTACAGCTGCTACAGCTGCAACTGCTGGTACATCTGCTGCTGCTGCTCCTCATTCTTCTCCCGCCAGCCTCCTGTCGACCGCCCACCGTGCTACATCCTCCTCTTCACCATCCTCCTCTTCTTACTCTTCCTCGTCCTCTTCCACCTCCGCAGTCTCCTCTGCCCGCTCTTCCTCCTCCTCTCCTCCTCTTCCTCCTCCTCCGCCCGTCTTCGCAATCCCAGCAAGGCTCCGTGTGACTGGCGGGAGTTGGGGGAACACGGAAGCTTCGAGGAAGGTTCGTCCTGGGTCACTGTTCATGCCAACCACGGTACGGACGTTGGTGGTGGCAACAGTGGAAACAGCAGCAGCAGCAGCAGCAGCAGCAGCAACGTCAGAATCCATAACTGCAGCAGAAGCAGCAGCTGCAACAGCAGCAGGAGAAGTAGCAGCAGCATTAACAAT